>JAOTRH010000006.1:10267805-10278292 GCA_034768845.1 Heliamphora exappendiculata | reverse complement strand
ATGTGCAATTATAGAAAGCAAGCAGCCTGAGACCGAGGAATCTCCATGTGGAGCTTGGCTCGGGAGTGGAGAGGAGTTTCGAGTAGTTGAGGAGGGTGGATGCGTCAAGGTGTTGTTATGTGGAGGCAATGAAGTCATTCTGGTGTGTGTGCGCCCGCGGGGGGAACTTGTAGGTTGATGAAGGGTTGGCCATCGGGATGCACATGCGGAGATAGAGTTCCATTTGTTGGGGATTAAGCTATGACAATAATTCTACCTATAATGTGTTTGGACTAGTTGTTTTTAGTGGTTTTTAGGTTTTTTGATTTTTTTTTTGTAAAAAATTAGATGTTAAATCATGCAAAAAAAATAAAAAAAAAAGTAAAAAAAAAACTTAATAAGTCAAATCAGTTGGTTTTTTTGTGATTTTTAAGTCAAAAAATTATAAAAATAAGTTAGCCCAAACACAGGCAATCACCCAGCACACGCATCGACAAAAGAATGAAAATCAACAAAAAAACAAGCACAAGATCATGACACATATTTATGTGGTTCGACGAGTTGTGTCACGTTTGTAGGTTTACATTTTTTTACTAATTCTTTAAAAGAAAACAAGAATAATTTGGGAGCTCAAGTTATAAAAGAAACTAGGTTAAAATACATCAATAACCACAAGCTTAATAGGTTAAATAATACAGTTCCAAAGTAGATCGATTGATTTGTATTATAGTCCATCTATTTTCAATTCTGATCGATTTATCCATCGATCTTTCTTGAACTGCTTATAATATTATTGCAAATCAATCAATCAATTTCAAAATCAATCGATCTGTCATCAAACCTGATTAATCTGTCAATTAACCTGTTTGGGTTAACTCTCGGTACTTTTATAAATTGATCGATTCGTACGATATTTTGGTAGATTTTTTTTTTCTTTTCATCAATCTTCTACTTGAATTAAATTAACTCCAAGTCTTTTGATACTTGTAAAACACTCTCGCCTCAAAACCAACTAAGAAAATTATTGTGAGCCATCCTTCCATCTTTCAAGCTTGAAGAGCGTTCGAAGCTGGACAGTCATTTTATGAATTTTATAGTTAAACTTAATGCTGATCCAAGTGATTTCTTTTTTGATGTCGATCGCTATTGATTGTCATTTTGTTCAAGAGTTCTTGATATGGAAACGTATTGTCACTTCTTACATTCGTTCAGCAAATTTACTTGGAGATATTTTCGCTAAGCCTTTAGCTCATATTTCTTTTTACCACTTATCTTTCCAGTTGGACAAATTTAACATTTGTACTCAACTTGAAATATTCATAAATCATAAAGGAATTTATATAATTTTGAAGTATTGAATTTAATATAAATAGAGATGAGGTGAAAAGAGATAATTAGGTCCTAAATCCTTTTTTTTTTCTTTTTCTTTTTCCTACTCTCTTCTTTTTCTCTCCAAATCTTAAGTTTTTGATTCTTTGTACTTGAACTTATCCAAACCCATTATTTTAACAGTTGTACATGAGGTTAGAGAAAAAAGAAGAAGAATGGAGTAATACAAGTAGATCGTTTATGCAAAACATATGTGATCAAACCATGGCTGATTAATTTTTATTTTTGACATAGACATATCATCCATTTTCTAAATAAATATGATCCAATCACTGGAATTCTTGTATTATGTATGACATTCAGTCACTTTTACAAAATAAATGATTTTAATTATAAAATATTAGTTCAAAACTAGATCCACTGAGGACTTAGCCCGAATTCAACTTGAATTTGCATTGTTGGCAAACTAGCTAGGGTTTGTGCTAATAGGAATAACAATAGAATAGGACATTAGCAAAAATGTGATATCTCGTTTCTATCTCTTATTTTATTTGGACAAAAATGATGAGAGAAAGTTAAGAAAGTAGGAATGAGATCATATCGAGAAGTAATATATCAAGTAAAAAATAATAGTTGGTGAATAATTAAATTTAAACCATAACAAATAAAAAAATAGAGATGAAAATGAGAAATAACTATAGTATTTAAAAATAAGAAACAAATATCACTCTCATTACACATGTTATCACTTATCAGGAACATGAAAAACCCTAAATAACAGTAATAAACTTGGGGCTAAGATTGTCAAAAGTGTAAATGGGTGATGACATGATAAGGATGGATAGATGGCCGTTAGTGATTATAAAAGAAAAACTTTAAACAAAACGAATAGAAAACATAAAGCGAAAGCTACGGCATTTTTTCTTTCTTTCAGATTCCGGATAAGGCTGGAAGGGAAACTTAAAAAGGAAAAAAAAAGAAAAGAAAAGAAAACATAAAGGCAAACAAGGCTGAGTTTAGGAGTATTTATGCAGTAATTTTGGAGCATCATTTATTATTGTTACATGGTGTTTTTATTTAATAACGTAGTAAAAACACTCCGAGTGAAATAATATAAATTCACTTTTATCGAGACAAAAATTACTTATTTAATATATATTAAATATTTTTATTTATTAAAAATAATACGTAATATTGCTTATACTATTGTTCAGGACTTACCTGATAGTTTCCCTTAGCCTAAGTCATCTCCATATGTCCACAACCACTACTGTTTTTTTATTTTTTATTTTCCTTTTTCCCACAGAACCTACCACCACCACCAGTTTAAAAAGACAAAACATACCCTTTTCCTAAAAACTAAGTTTTCTACACGTGCTATGCACGGGCCGAGTTGTATTTGAAACTCAATTTTATGGAAATATAAAAATACAATATTAATAATTGAGAAATTCTGAAAGAATGGTAGAGAAGTTGCATAACCCAAGTACAAAAGGTACTGCTAAGTTGGAAAAAGAAACAAAAATTAAATTATTAAAAATGTATTGATATTTGTTAAAGTAGTAAATTTTATTTTTAAAAGCGTATTGATATTAAATTTTTTTTTTGTCTTTATTAGTCTATCAACCACCGCACCCAAAGACTATAACCTAAAAAAATAAAATAATATTACCATTATAAACTAAAAGGCCAAAAAAAATGACGAGCAAGCATACAAAATCAGATAAATTATTTTCATAAATAATATTACCATTATAAACTAAAAGGCCAAAAAAAATGACGAGCAAGCATACAAAATCAGATAAATTATTTTCATAAATTCATCCATTGTAATGATAAATTTGAAATTGAAACAGAACTTACAAAAAAAAAAAAACCCTTATTCCCCTTCTCAGCTAATTACTTTTATTATTTTCAAGCCTTAAATTTGCAAAATTTTCGAGAAATAAGGATATGAAGTGGCAGAGCAATAAAGGAAAAAAAATTAAATGTGGAGAAAGAAGGGTTTCTGGAGAACATAAATGTTTTGGAAATATAAATAAAAATTAATGAGGAAAAAAAGAGAAAAAGTGGAGATAATAAATAAATAAATAAATAAAACATAAGTGGAAGAGGAAGAGTGATTTCTAAGCTTGCAAAATTACTTTTATATTTATAGGTTTATTAGTTTATTTAAGGACAGTTGCTTGGAGTGTAGAAGAAATAAGGCCCACACAGACTAAGGGCAGTGCCAATTTCTCACACTACTGAAAAGCAAAGCAACTGTAGAATGAGGTACGGGTAAAAGTTATTTTGAAATAACTGATATACTTTTGGTCGATTTTAATTTTAGAATCAATTGGTTTAGTTTTAAATTCTAAAAAAATTTGATTTACAGTTCGGTGGTGGTTAGAGTATCTCGACCGACCGATTAGAATTCCAAATACAAATTTCATATTTTCATTATTTCATATGTGATATAATATATAATTTATATCGCACTTGTTTTATAAAACATTCAATTGCCGATCGCTATTACTCAATGAACGTTTTGTTGTTTTTGCATAGGCTCTCATTTATACTACTTTTCATTTTATTGAATTGACATACAAACAATTAGGCATCTCTAAAGTCAAAGATTTGGTGAATGTTGAATTACTGATTATTGATTGAAAGCACTGACCAAATCGATGCAACCGAACAACAAAAAATATTACTCGATCAGTGCGATTGAGATTTTCACTTCGGTTGGTCAATTTTAAAAAATCAAAACTGAAACGTTCGATTTCGGTGTACCATTATGCTTTAAAAACTGATTAAACCGAACCGATTACACTTCTAATATAAGGTATTCCAGTTTCACCCAAGTTCCTACTGTTTATTGGACGAAGAATAATAGACTGGTAAGAATAAAATATTTTACTATCAACACATTTTTAAAGTAAGACCAGCCACTTTTATAGATATAAGTCAATCTACACAAATATTTGTATATTGTCTACTCATTAACTACCCCCAATGAAGAGTGAACAGTGATTAGCTTTTTTTCCTTTTACCCATTTGAATGAGAGCACAATAACTCAATGTTCATTCAGATTTGTGGAACCAAAATGTACTAAAAACACATTAATTAAATTAAAGCAAACAGAAACTAGACAATGGAAAACATATCTAATCCCATTCCATTCTCAATCACAAAAATTGGTCAAATTCCCCATTTTCACTTTCATGATTTACAGAACAGTCCTTTAGTACAGAAACACGCACAGAGAAAAAGAAAGAAAAAAATAGAGGGTTGTTTGGGTGGGATACAAAAGGCTCATAAGCCAGATGTCCTTTTACTTTGCATACAAGATCTCAGCTGTCCATTTTCCCCATCAAAGAAACCCTTTTGAGTTGAGGGGAAAAAAGGGCATCAACTCAAGTTCAAAATCTCTCTAAAGATACCCTTTTTTGTTACAATTGAAATAATAGGGTATGGACAAATATTAACAAGTACAAGCATAATGCACCACACTAAGGGTGGATAAAATGAAAAAGAGAGAGCAAGGGAAAGAAGGAAGTGCTTTTACTGCCTGATAAACCTAACTAGTATAGCAAAACTGTACCTTGGTATAGTTTTGTTCTATCTCTGAAGGCCACTTCATAGAACAAAAATAACCATCTTGACAACGGCTGACCGGTGATCATTAATAAAACTAACCACCATCTTATAACTACGTATTCTACCATAAAGAATTGTCCCAGTGATATGTTGACTTCCCTCTCTGAATTTTTATTTGAATTTATTTATTTATTTGGGATGGAAGAGAGAGGGTGCATCTACTTGCCTCTGTTCCCAAGCGCGCTCATATGTCTTGCGTGCGAGGGAGTATTTTCCGACCCCAAAATGAACGCATGTATCTCAGCCCAGCTAGATACAGTGTAAAGAATGCCAGATGATCCCTTCCAATTTGAAGAGAGGATCTTAATCTGCTCTCTCTGCTTCTTCACTAAACCAGAGAACAATGGGACAAAAGATACACCAAACTGATCTCCAACCCTCCTTAGAGTGGAACTCGAACCAACAACAATGCCAACATCTGCTTCTAGCAGGCAAAGTAAGTCACCCACTGTACCTCCAATGTACACAGTGAGGTGCTCACCAATTTTGCTGCGTCCCTTTGTAATGTCATCAAAGGCTTGAAGCTTTTCTACGGGAGACTCCACCTTCCTAATTATTTCGCCCGTGCTAATGAATCCTTCATAAGCCAACTCATTTGAATGCACATTCCGAACATTTAAATCCCCTGCATAACAAAGCAGGAACCAAAAATCTTATAAACATCCACACAAAAAAAGTCAAAAGCATGATTAGTTATAACTTATAAGTCCTGTCACTCCTGTTTTTGAATAATCAGGATTTTAGCAAGCAAATATTGGACCTGTATTGTCATGTTCGATTAGTAAGCCAAGGTGAAGTATCACCATGGGAAACGAATAATTGAACTGTCTAAAGAAACATTTCACAAGCGGAGGGACATAAAAGTGGTTTGAAACGTAGAAACAAACATCATACTAGAAAAATGCATGATTTTATGCACGTTATAGGCTACAGAAACCATACTTGATGAAAAAGCAGACCGAATCAGATCACCACACCAGCAGTACGAGAGCACATGAATGTGTGTCTTCAGATTTTCACATTTTACTATCTCTTGGAAGAACTCTTTGCAACCATCTTGCAGAATGAGGTGTTCACCAGCTCGTTTTATGTCCTCTAGATTTAAACCCTTCAGTACACCAGACTGGATTACTCTTGAATTAGCCCTTTTCTCAAAATCAGATAGTTGCTCAAGTGCTTTACATAGACCTCGATAATCGAATTCCTCCACTGCAAAAAACAGAAAACATTGGAGCCATACATATATCTGAGAATTCTCATCTCGAGAACATTTATAGTCCTTAACATGCCATTCACATGGATACATCAATCAAGAAATCCTACTCGTTATACCTTTTTTACTGGCCATGATGCTTTCAACACATTGCCCGTGTTCTTCAGTATACTGGCTAGAAATATCACCCCAAATGGTCCTCAGATCGGATGATGATTTTTGAGTGAGTTGGGTCTCAGATCCATTCGGATCAGACTTTGGTGCTTTTCTAATTGCAATTTCTGCCAGAAGAGCAAAGGAATCTATAGCAGTGCATGTCATGTCAAAATCACAGAATATCCTAAGATCGAGTTCCTTGGAATCATAAGGACGAGAAAAAGGGACTATAGTTTGCTGAAGAATTGGCTGAGCTGAGAAGAACTTCGCTTCAAGTTTCATAGCTTGATGATAGAGCCTTTCTATGATATTGAGCTCTTCACCAGTCAAAGAAACACTTAGTTTATCGAGCCTGTCTTCAATCTGCAGTGCTGCGTCCTGAATTCAGAACCATAATAGATGAGTAATGAACAGAATTTTACAAATGAAAGAATCTCATTCTCAGCAACTTAAGTATCAATGTTTGATCAGCACAGATTTCAGCAGGAGACCAGGAAAAAAATCATTTCTCACTAATTAACGAACCTCAAAATTGTGGGAGGAAAGACTGTCAATCCACTTCTTGTATATGTGGTTGCTTTGAGCAGGATCTTGAATAGCCAGGATCTCCTTACTTATAAAGGCATAAAGCCTCAAACAAGGTCCCATAGCAGCAAGCGTATATGCAGCTAGTTTCGTCTTCTCAAAAGGAGTTGCAATTTTACCAGGAAACTTTTCTCCTTCAACTTTCCCGGAAGCTGTTGCCAGCAAGAAATCTGTATATTTGACTGTTGCACTGTCAGAAATGATCTCACTTGGAAGTTCAAAGCCCCATTCCTGCACAAAAGTTTATATAGAATATGTATGAAATTGATCACCAAGGACTTAAAATTGGATTCAATGACCAGAATCCAAACACAGCATATACACCAAGATACAAGTGAAGAGATTAAAAAGAACATTAGACAATTAAGGTGAGAATTAGGAACATAAAATGATAAAATATATGTATGAGGCATAAAGATCGCATAGAATCTAGTATTAGAATCTTGATAAGCCATCAATTTTAGTGCACACATCATGAGATCAACAGAAAGACAAGAAAATTTCAGATCCAATAACTTGCTACAAATTGGGATGCCTTTAATTTCCAACTATGTATTCTTCCTCCTGGGTCCTGGCATCAACTATGCTACAATTATGATAGTGTAGATTTGGTTAGGTTATGATAGTTTTACGAAATATTACAAAATAAAACCATAGGACACAAAAGCTCCGCTGATCTTTCTTTGTTTAAATCCCTAGTTTGTATTTAATTCATTGGTGTTCTTATCCCCTAGATTTAATCTTGTACTTCTCCTTAAAAAAAATAAGGAAAAAAATGATAATCATTACATGAATTTAAATCAATCAAGCCCAGATGCCCAAAAAAAAAAAAAAAACAAGCAAACAAACATAGCATACGCGAGGAAGAAAGCAAGAAATGAAATGGATGAGCTTACTCGGACAATATCTTGATGGGCATCGAGCCTCTTTAAAGCTCGTTTCCTCAACTTGCGGATTGCAGCCTTGTCTTCGTCATCATCTGCGTATTCTTCTGCTAACTCATACCTAATAATATCCACAATAACAAGAAAAATAACGTCCTATCTGCTCTCAATATTCAATATCACATAAATTTACACACACATTGGTATAAATATAGGAATAGTTACAGATCATACAGTCGAGACAGACAGAGAGAGAACTTACGCCTGGGCAAAAGCTTTGAGGAAGTAAACATCCTGAGAGATACAGTGAACAAAAGATTGAGGATCCAAGACACCAGAAGCCAAACAGACGACGAAAGGGGTGTAAAGGGTGAAAACCGATTGATTCCTAAATTTGATCCACAACTTCCTCGCTATCCCTCCTTCTTCGTCTCCAACGGCCGTCGCCATTCCCATCACCTGCTGCTTAATCCGATACCACTCCTTCCTTCCAAAAACTAGATTCGAATTAAACAAATTCGCAGTTTCACACCAAGATTCTACGAAACAGAAAGAAAGAAAGAAAGAAAGAAAGCAAGAAAGAGAAAGGATCAGAAGTGAAGAGGAGTGCTGGTGTTGGAATTAGATTAGCGATCTTGGTTTTGAAAGAGTTCAATAACAGAGAAATCGATCAGCTGTGAAGAAACCAAGAATTGTTGTCTTGGAGAAAGAGAAAGAGAGAGAGGGTTTGTGAATGATGATTGGATTGTTGGTTCCGTTTGAATTATAGTCGGTCCATTTATGCGGGAAAATGCGCGTGACATTTGACAGAGAAATGCAGAGAAAAGAGGGAAAGAGACAGTGCCGGCGGTCAACTACAGGACATCGAAGTCTCGTGAGGTGAGAGGAAGAAAGAGGCGAGGGGGAGGGTGGCGGGTTTAAAGAACCGGGGAAGAGGGGTGACCGGTGACCCGTGACCGGGTCGGCCGGTGCCAACCTCAGTCAAACGTTGGATAGTAGTAAAACCCTCTTTCTCATTTTTTTAAAAATTGCTCCTTCTAGAGAAGAAGAAAAAAAAAAAAAAAACTTCCAAATTATAATATTTTTCATCTTTAAGAATTCTATAAGAAGATCTCATAGTCATGTGATCAGACCTCGACGACCAACTCAACCATAGTGTGATCAAATGTGCTAACTGAGCCGACTAGTCAATGAACTAAGTATATCACATTGCGATAACCAAGTGAGGCAGTCGGGCCGACTAGTCAGCAAATCAAGGATGAGATCTTAAGCAACCCTTAAATCATTACAAGGATCAAGTTCTAAAAAATGCTTTGAATCAAGCTAGCCCCCGTAAATTGGGATCGAGCGAGATTCTAAGAATTAACCTTAATCACAACTAACTGATACCACGATCTCCGCACAACAAAGAACATTTAAAGGATCATCTCCAAGAAGAAGGTACGCTAGCAATCCATAAAAAAAAATCTAACTCTCGTTCTCAGTGGTTTGGTTGAGAAAACTGACTTAAGTATAAGAAAGCCTTTGGCTAACACCTCAATGGTATCAAGGTTTTTTTTAATTTTTTTCAAGTCAGAAGGTCTTTCTAAAGCCATCAAGCGTCTTGCCGAATCCATTTTAATTTTGAAATCAACACTTTGGCATCATCTATGAGAACGACTTAGTTTTCCATAAAAAGAAATTTGAGTCTGGATGATTGAAACAAGAGCCATGACCTTAGATAACAATCATCAGCCGAATTAGGCATGGGATGAGCAATGAAACCAACAAGTAGATCAACAGCTGAGAGACTTGACTCATATGATCGAAAAATTAGCCTAACAGATCCAAGCCTTGTGTTAAAGATTCGATAGTCAAGTTCGAGACTGGACACTAATTGTCTATGACAACCAAGGACAAGGTGAACAACGTAATGAAGACCAAGTCCTGATTAATAATGACAACTTGAATCTAGGTGAAAATGTAAAGGAAGGGGGCATTCCACCTCTCCCCAGGAGAACAAGGGTTATGAGGTTATGCTAGATGAAAATGAGGAGGTCAAAAGCAGTCTGGTGAGCCACGGTAGGAGCACTTACCCCCCGAGTCAAGAGTGCCAAACAAGGAAAAAAAACTAAACTCTTCATGACCTTGTAGGCCGAGACAAAGGAGATGAGAGAGCAATTACAGAATGGGATGGAGGCAGTCAAAGAAAAAGCGACCATGGTCATCGTTGAAATTAGTATAAAAAGATAATCTTCTATTTTTCCCTGATATCATAGTCGAGCCCTTATGTTCAAAGTTCAAGATGCGCTAGACGGAAGCCTTCGACAATATTAGAGACCCACTCAACCATTTAGAAACACATAAAGCATTCAAGCACCTGTGCATGACGAGATCATGAGTTGGGCATTTCTCACCACTTTAAGAGGTCAACAAGGGTATGATTCAGGTGTATCAAATAGGATTTGATCGCTAAATTTACCCAATTGAGCAATATGTGTTAACCCAAGGGTTTTTTAATTTAATTTTGATGATTTTCATAATTTATTTTCTAAGAATAAATGGTTTTAATTGAATAATATTTTATATTTCTAAAATAAAAGTATTAACACATTTTGAACAATCAAAGTTGACACGTTAGTAAAAAAGAAATGACTTTTATCTCAAAAGGTTCAAACACTTAAGAATTCTTTAAATAGAATTTTTTGTGTTGATCTTA
>JAOTRH010000006.1:10256754-10267705 GCA_034768845.1 Heliamphora exappendiculata | reverse complement strand
ATATATAAAAAAAAAAAAAAACAATTACTTATAAAATTTGTTATTATAGAACTCTCATTTTTTTCAAGATAATTGTACACATATGCCAAAAAATAATATTATTATTATTTTCTTTCCATGAAGGAGTCAAAGAGAGAAATTATCAAAACAGAAGCATTCAGGGTAGAAAAAAAGAGAGTAAATATTAATCTTTTTTTTTTTATGGCTAAACAACAAGTAAAAGAAAAAAAAAAGATCAACAAAATAAGAGAGTTTCAATTCAACTTAATGCATATAATTTTTTGTGATATTTTATATTTTAATTCATAGACAGCTAGCAAAAAATAAAGTACAAGGGGGTACGGGCATAGCCAAAAATTCAAATAAATTCGGGCTTAAAAATGTTTTAGTTAAATGCTACCGAAATAAAATTAAAAACTCAAAAACATACAAATAATACAAAAATAGAAGGGTAAATTACATTGACCTCACTTGAAATTTATAACAAAAACAAAAATTTCTCATGTGATTTTTAAAATATCACTAACATCCCATTAAATTTAATTTTTATATTAAATAAATCCAACCGTTAAAATTTTTAACGAAAACCACTATTACTACCCCAAAATCACACTCAAAATCACCATACACCCCAAAATCACATCTCACTCTAAAACCACATCCAAAACCACCCACACCCTCAAAACCCACCTTTACACCCCAAAATCGCCCCCCAAACCTACATCGCCACCGACCGCCGACTCCCACACCGCCGCCACCATTACCGCCCCGGCCATCCCTCTGTCTCTGCTCTATGTCGTCTCTCTTTCTCTCTCTCTCATATATATATATATATATTAGAGATGATGTTGCACGCCACTATCGGTGTCGGCGCCATCGCCACCAACAACCCCTCACTGCCAACGTCGTCAACTGTTGACCCCCACACTGAAAAAGACGAGAGAGAGAGAGAGAGAGAGAGAGAGAGAGAGATGGCAGAGAGCAGAGAAAGAGCGACGACGGTGTGGGGGTCGACGGTGGCGGAAGTGTGGGGGTTGGCGGCCGGTGACGGTGTGGGTTAGAGAGAGATGGTAGAGAGCAGAGAAAGAGGGACGACGGTGTGGGGGTCGACGGTGGCAGAAGTGTGGGGGTTTGCAGCCGGTGACTGTGTGGGTTTGAGGTGTTTGGTGATTTTGGAGGTAATTTTGGGATGGTGATGGTGATTTTCGTTAAAAATTTTAACAGTTATGTTCATTTGATGTAAAAATTAAATCTGAAGAGAAGTTAGTGATATTTTAAAAATTACCTGAGAGATTTTTATTTTTATAAAAATCTCAAGAGATATTAGTATAATTTATTCAAAATAAAAATAGATTTTGTAAATCAAAAAATAAGTCTACTAAAAGGAAATTTATTAAAATAACGAACTAAAACTAATCAATAGTGGGTAATTGATGTGAAAAAAAAAGTGTGTAATTGATTGGGAAAAATATCTATTTTTGATATAAAAAAATTTACAAACAAATATCTAGTAGCGGAAACTGCTTTTCCATTTCTCTGCTTATTTCAAACTCTTTTTTTTTAACTACCATCACCTTTCTTTTTCTATTACTACTACTGTAGTAGTGTTTGTCATTATTAAAATTAATATTTTATAAATTATAATTTATAATAAAATTTATGAATGTTTAAAATATATAATTATTTATAACTAAAATTAATAAGAAGAAATTAAAAATTATAACAAACAAATTTGCCAAACACCCCCATATCTTTCTACTTTTTTAGCTTCTACTTCTTTGAATAACTTTTAAGATTTTCATCCTGTTTAATTTAAATTGAGAGTGCCTTGAAACGCGAAACAATAACTAAATAATTATAAATTCACAAAAAATAACGAGTCAACTCAGTTGTGTTAAAGTTTGTCTCCTTGACAAAAATGAAAAAATATGAGAGTGGTGTTACTGGATCCAAACCATAACTGTTAATTTATATTTGGCTTAGTTTTTTTTTAAAAGTTTTTTTGTTTAATAGTTTCTTATAAAATTTATTTGTTTAGCCTCTTGTTATAATTAATTGGTTTTTTTTTACATATTTTTATATTTATTTTTTTAATAAAAAAATTAAAAAACTCAAAAACTTTATAAAAAGAAAATAAAACCAAACACAAGCTTAATAACTTATTTTAATTGGAATCCCTAACTTCTTAGATTTCAAGAACGACGAACACGTTAACTAGTCATTGGAATAACCTTCGGAATTAGGGGGCTCTAATTAGGCCTAATACCTATGTTTGGTCTAATTTTTTTAAAAAAATTTTGTTTAAAAACTTTTTAAAATGTTTACTAATTTGACTTAAATTGGTTTTTTTTTAAATATTTTTTTATAAAAAAAACTAAAAAATCAAAAAAGTAAAAAAAAAAATTATTCCAAACGCAAGCCCAGTCTGGACCAAAATGACTGGTGATATTGACTTTTGGCCCTCTTCACCTCGCATCTCGGCCTTTATTGGTAATATTGACATTTTAATTTTTTAGTTAAATAAATTAAAAAATTAAAATTATTTATTTGGTAAAAAAATAAAAAAATTACAAATTTTAAAAGTCAAATTAAAATATAAATTTTAATTTTTTTAAAATTCAAATTCTGACAACTTTTAAAATATAATAATACTCCTTATTCATAACTTATTTACTATAACTACCAACTATATATAATTATTAATATAAAAAATATAAAAAAATAAAATTGTTCACAACAAAAAGTTAAAAAGTTAACATTTTACCAAAATAATTATTTTTTAAAAAATTAACTTTAAAATTAAATTAACAAAGGGCATACTTTGAACTTAATTACTTTTTTGGTTAAAAAAAATTCTACTAATTAAGCTAGTTGCCAATAGGCCCAGCCTCTCTCCAACACCTTGCCATGTGTTCAGATACTTAGATTTTGGCAATTTAAAGGTCATGTTTAATATGTCGGATCGAATTAAATAAAATATAAAGAATAAGTAATGTGTCGGATCGAATTAAATTAAATATAAAGAATAAGTAATACGTAGGTTTTATATGTTTTTTTAATACTATAAGATAGTTAGAGGGATTACTTATACCGTGTCATTATTTAGCTCGTGTTTGGTTAAGACTGAATGAAGTATGGAATATAAGTTAAAAAATAATTTTTTATCATTAAATAAAGAAGAAAGATAGTTTGACAAGGAGATATGTTATCTTAGGGAGTTAGATGAGATTCATAGTCCATTCTTTACTATTAACCTTCCCATATAAGGGAACAATAGTCCAATTTGGTATAGACAAGCGACATTTGTTTGTTTCGAGTTTCAAGGCATTAGAGGAAGGGATATTAGATTAATAGACAAAATTGGCCACTAAAAAAAATTATTCTCTTATTATTATGAATTTTAAATTTGTATTGCGAGATTCAGACTAACAGTCTAATAAATAAAGAGTTGCTAAATTCTTATTCACAATATTAATAATATCGGGCCCCATTAGTATTATTGGTACCAGCTTTTGAATTATTTTCTCTATTTACCTAACGGTTAAAAATAAGGAGATTTCAGCTAAAAGTCCAAAAAAATTAATTTTAAGGCGCAAGGTTCTTCAACAAAAATTTTAACACGTAATGTCTAATTATGTCATTTCTTTTAAAAATATTCTATAAACAGATAAATTTAAATTTATCTGTGTGCATATTTATGCCTATCAATACAGATAATAATAATAGATAAATTTATCTGTGTGTATATTTATACTTAACATATAAATTTATCTGTTTGCATATCAACACAAATAATGCAAACAGATAAATTTATCTATGTGCATATTTATGCATAATAGATAAATTTATCTATTTGCATATAAACATAAATAATGCAAACAGATAAATTTATCTATATTATTTATACATATTTTAAAAATGCACATATAAATTTATCTGTATTCTTTACACGTACTTTTAATAAAAGACAGATAAATTTATTTGTATTTTTTATATATGTTTTGAAAATGTACAGATAAATTTATCTATTCTATGATATTTTTGTCCCAAAAGAACCTTACGCATTAAATTTTTTATGAAGATGGACATTACTCATTAAAAAATCTTATGTTGGATAAAAAATAGTAAACGGCCTATAAATTGCATTGTTTATCAATTTTTTGAAAAATAATTCTACAATTCTTATCACATTCTTTATCCCACTCTAGTTAAATATAAACTAAATTTCTTATTGTATACATAATTTTATCCGTAATCCCTTCTTATATCAAAAAATATGTGAGATTTTAGTATTACTTATTCCCTTTTATTATATTTAATTCTATCCAAAATAATAAATAAACCAATATAGTATTGATTATCCAAATAAAAAAAAAATCTAAAACAATGGGTCGATATAGTTCCTAATCCAATTCAGACTCTTTAAGCCGAAACAACAAACATGAAAAATAGTGTTTGGGAGGAGAAATTAAGTATAAAAATATCATGCAAGTATACTGATTTGATGCGCATAATTAATATATACATCTTATATGTGACTCGTAAAATCATACCGAGGTGTAAAAATTACTATTTAACCTCTATAAATTATGAATACATTGATATTTATGTATTGGTTAAACGTATTTTATTAACCTGTTAATATGGCATTTTTATTAATTTTTTATTTGATTTTTTTCATCAAAATATATATATTTTTATATTTAGTTTTTTTACTTTTACGATTTTTCTCATGGATGAAATTTAAAAATAACAAATATTTTGACCAATTTTGAAAAAATTGATTAAAAATAAAAATAAATTATATCTTAATTAAAAATAACTCAATCTCATCTTTTACAACTTTTTAAATCTAACTTTGTTTACCTTTAATTCTTGAATCTGAAAAAAAAATTTATTAAAAAATAAAAAAAATATATTTACAAAAAGTTTTGACATCTCTCGTCATCCAACCGTTTGAATGTTGCAAGCGAATGGCCGTCGTCGTTCCACACCCACAATGTCCACACCACATCAAGTCCCTATTTATCTCTGCTTCTCTCTCTAAACTTATCTTCTTCTTCTTCAATGGCAGCACTGCAATCTCTGGCATTCTCCTCCCCAGTTTCTCACTGTGCACACCAGACTCGCTTCCCTTCAGGTACTCTTCTTTTCCTTTCTTATGACCCTATGTATATTCTATATTTTGCTGTAGATGGAGCCTCCGGTTGAATTATTCTGAGAAAGTTATGATTTTGTGTAATTATTGAAGTATACATGTGGGAAGACAGAAGGCTGAAATGGGTCTTTGTTCTTGCTTGGGTTCGTCAATAAATTGTAAGTTAGATACATTCAACAAATAGTTCAGTACAAAAGGGTTTTTCAATAGCATTCAGAATGCTTGTATGTAAACTATATTTAGCTGAAAATTTAGGAGTTGAAACTGTGGATAAATCTGGGAAAATGCCCTTGAGGCGTATGATAATATGTCCAAGTGGGTAAAAAGCTAATAACAACTGGAAATTCCAACGGATACAAATGGTTTTGCTGTGCTCAATGTTTAATAGTTTTAATAGTCAATCAATGAAAGTCGCACAGTTAATTAAATCCGTTAACCATATAGATCAGAGAATTTTCATAATAACAATCTTTCTAATATTTAGTGATTGTTCATTGTGACGTTTTAGAAAAACATATAGATTTGATGCTAAAAGGACTGTATTTTAATTTGGGATTTTAAACGTATGTTGGATTTGTAAGCCAGAATTGGAAGAGCCTAATTTCTTGTCAGATTGCTCCAAAGGAGGCTTTTTCGTTTTATCATATCCCCCTGCCCCCCAAAAAAAGGAAAAATGGAGAAAATGGTTGGTATTGGTATAGATTCTAAGGATAAGGAAATTTTCCAATTTCATCCCAGGGTACTAATGCAACATTTAACAACAACCACAGGAGCTCAGCCAAAGTAGTTAGCCATAGATATCATTTAGGTCATTGTTCTTCCTTAGATACCCCATATAAATTTTGGAAGTAAGACTCCGCACATGCCAATGCAGGTAGGAATTATTTGATTAAGAGCTACAGTAATCCTTTTATCCTGGGAAATTAGGGTATTGTTCTTCCTTAGAAACTTATGGGAAAGAGGCCATTTCTTAGATCTTTTTTTTCCTGGAACTAATTAAACCAATGAGAATTTTTATAACTGTTGGGTGACTTTTGGTTCAACTCTGTATTGTATCACTAGTGACATTCAAATGGACATAACGTGCATGAATTTATTTGATTGTCTTGAGTCTTTACGTACTGGATGGACATGTGATCTTTTAATCACTGGCTGCACAAGTGCTGCAGTGATAATCAGATAAAAAAATATGGTGATGCAACCATTGTCAATTCCAACTAACTTGAATATTTGGTTCTATTTCATCCACCGAGGGAAACAAAGCAATTTTTACCAGGTCCACATGTGGATTGAAATGTGTTAAAACCCCATTTATCTGATGGGAGATCGGGGAACAGTGTCCCTTCAGACTCTCTGCCATTCTGTTAAAACACTTTATCCTTATCAAGAGCCATAGGAGTGCAATGTATTAGTATTATTTGGCTTGCAATAGATGCTAAATATTACATCAGCAATGTTTGTTTTTCATTTCATAGGCATTGCAGCTGGGGCTGTTCTTCGAAGTGGACAGTCCCTCTTCAGTGGTCAACCTATACGCCTGCAACATTCCTATTGTCCCCCGCCAAGAAGTTCCCAAATTCCTAGACTCCATATAATGATGGTTAAACCTACAATTCAGTTCATTCAAGGAACCGTTGAACAGACAATTCCTGATGTGAAGCTAACCAAATCAAGGGATGGCACTAATGGAATGGCTATATTCAGCTTTGAACAACCCTCGGTGTTTGACTCATCCGGTGAAGTAGGTGAGATCACTGGCTTTTACATGATCGATGATGAAGGGGTTCTTCAGTCGGTTGATGTAAGTGCCAAATTTGTCAATGGAAAGCCTGCACGGATTGAAGCGAAGTACGTAATGCGAACTCCAAGGGAGTGGGATAGATTTATGAGATTTATGGAGAGATATGCTAATCAGAATGGCCTACAGTTCATCAAAAAATGAGGAGTGTATATCCTTCCCCTCCATTCTTCTCATTTCATCATCCACCATGCTTGTCTTTCTGTAATTGTTTTGAGTGAAAATGCAAATTTTGGAGAACTTGATGTCCTTCTAGAGCTGATGTGTACTGTTTCATCCCTCTCACTTAACAAATTTTTGTGTCAATTATTCGTGCTTGAAAACACTTTTCTAACATAATATGATTCAATTATCAATCTTGGACAACAATCAAGAGTAAAAAAGAATTAAGGGCAATAACGTACGAACAAATCAATTTATTTGTGCCTGAAAGCCCCTGAAGTTATGTTGAATTCTTCCTTCTTCATCGAATGATAAAGAAAACTAAGTTCAACTAATTGTGCCTAGTAAGTTTCTCCTCCTGGAACTAGAAATACGTGATCCTCTGATCTTCATTAACTTCAACCTTCTTCCAACTCAAAAAATGAAAGGGGAAGAAAAGTCAATTGACTAGTTTTTGCTACCTCCATCATCCTTCTTAGATGCCCATGTCACTGAAATAGGGCTCCTAACCCTATAAAGATCATTTTGGGAGTGCACCCAGACCAAATGCCCTTGAGCAAAGATCGTATTTTCTATTCCCGTTCTCTTCCTTGATATGAACCAAACTCTGTAACTCAAGCTCTGGTTAATGTTTTGGAATATTAGTCGTCGCGGTTTAACTCTCACTTCGATTCCTTCAGGTGCCATCACTTCCACCGAGTAAATGGAGTTGGGACTCCCCACGTTAGTCAATCGTCTTTTAATCATCTTCCTTGTCATTCCATGCCTGAAGATCACTGAAATGGAAGGGTAATTGAGGCTAAATCCCCTGTTCTCCTGTAAAATTTCACGGCAGCTCTCGTTCTTGTGAGTGATGGTGAAGATTTCCAATCTAGTGTATCCCAGCGTGCACAGATGAGTGATATACTCATCTGGCCGGATATCGTAGATCAACCCTGGATTCATGGCTCTCTCTGGGTTTACGTGTCCGGCTCCAATCGCGAACACTCCTGCTGGATTGTCTCCATCCATTATTGGCCTTCCTGAATGATCAGTGACATCTGCTGTAGTCATGATTGCTGATTTAATAGCGGCTGGAGTCCATTTGGGATGAGCAGAGCGGGCCAGAGCAGCAATTCCGCTGACATGAGGGCAAGCCATGGAAGTTCCTGACATGACCGTGAAGTTCACTCTTCTTGGATCCTCAGGAAGGCCGCTGGGGCCTAAGTTTTGAGGCCAGGCAGCGATGATGTTCACCCCGGGAGCGATCATGTCTGGTTTGAGGATGGAAGGGTTGGCAAAACTGGGCCCTCTTGATGAGAATTGAGCTACCGCTGGTGCTCTGGATTTCCCAAAGACAGTTCCTCCGAATATAATCCGAGCTCTCGGTCTCCTGGTAGAGTTTATATAACTCTTTAGCTCGATTGATTCGTCGAAGCCAATCAGTGTTGCCGGAAGCACATGGGCATCAACCGAGTCTTCCTCTAAATTGATCGCTGTATTTGCCAAAACCATTGCTGCACCGCCAGCTTCCTTGACAACTTGGCCTTTTTCAGCCCTCCCGTTCACGCCTCTGTCACAAATGACCATTTTGCCCCGAACTTCTGCACTTGGAAGAGAACCCCTAAGGCAGAACTCACTCTCCCTCTCCCCATCCCTTACATAGATCACCTCAAGCTCTCTCTCAGCACTCGGGATTCGATTTCCCGGGTACAGGGATTCCCCATATAGCATTTTTCCATTACCCAGTCGGACTATGGCGGGGAATCTCCGGTCAAGCGTGCTAGCACCGACAGTGGCAATCCAAGGGGCCTCGTTGGCCACCGAGTACTGGATTGGACCATTGTTTCCTGCTGCACATATGACTGATATTCCACGCTCCATTGCTCGGAAACTCCCAATTGCAATGCTGTCCTCATAAAGCGGCAATGGGAAGCCGCCTAGCGAGAGAGAGAGCACGTCAACTCCATCTCTGATTGCTGCATCCATTGCAGCCAATATATCAGAGCTGTAACAGCCACTGAACCAGCAGACTTTGTACATGGCAATGTGGGCTCCCGGGGCCATCCCCCGAGCCTCACCAGCTCCATTGCCGAGCACGTTTGCCATTGGGACCGGAGCCCCTCCAGCTGTGGACGACGTGTGAGTGCCATGCCCGTGAGAATCCCGTGGCGATGCATATTCGACAACCATGCCTGGTGACGGTGTGGTTGAAGCCACACCGTGACCTTTCCTGAAAAACCTGGCTCCAATAATTTTCCTGTTACAGTTTGAAGAATTGAAACCTTCCTCTTCTTGGCAAATCCCTCTCCATTTCTTGGGAACTGGGGGCATCCTGCGATCATCAAAGCTTGGGCTCTCCGGCCAAACCCCAGTGTCGAGTACCCCAATGATTATCCCCCGGCCAAACCCGGACTTAAACCAAGCGCCTTGCCCTGCCTGGTTTAA
This sequence comes from Heliamphora exappendiculata, assembly GCA_034768845.1. NCBI lineage: Eukaryota > Viridiplantae > Streptophyta > Magnoliopsida > Ericales > Sarraceniaceae > Heliamphora > Heliamphora exappendiculata. The sequence goes on along the minus strand of JAOTRH010000006.1, from coordinate 10,258,160 downwards.
TCCCAAGAAACTGTAGGAGTAAGTAGTGTGAATCTCAAGCCGCCGGTCTGGTCGAACCGCTACGACATCATGCAACTTTCGCAAGGACTCGAGCTCGTCTGCTGACAGACGAGCTGCAAAGCCTTCCATAGCGGAGCGGTAGGAGTACAGGAGGCGAGAAGAAGTGTGATGTTGGGAAGAAACAGACCGCTCGAGCAGTGAGAGATGCCACTGAAGCTTCGAGGAATAAGTAGTAGTTGTGCTGATCATTCCTTGTGGGTGGAGTTGGATTATGTAGGTTTGGAGATTCTGAGCGTGAAGGGAAATAAAGCAGAGGAGAAGGGTGGAAAAGAAGAGTTGGGTTTTGGCTTCCATGGAAGTGTTCGGAGAATGGTGATTGGTCTTCCATGGAAGTGTGGGGTATTTGAAGGAGATGAAGAGGATTCAAAACTGGGTTTTTGGGAGGCATTTCTGAGGTCTCCGCAGAGAAGAAGATGAAACTCGTGAAATTTAAGAGCTCTTCATCACGAGGATCTTTTGTTGAGAGAGAGAAGCGAGGGAGGAGATGAGAGAGCTGGTCTGAGGAGCTGAAGTGCTGCGTCTTAATTCTTAAACTTTCACGAGATATTATTGCTGGTCCTGCACAGCGCCGGCCCGAACTTGTAGTCATGTTTTAATAAAATTAAATTTATAAAAAAAATTAAATATAACATAATACTACTTATATATTAAAATTTTAACTTATATATTATAAGTTTTTTAATAATAAAATATTTTTTTATTTAATATTTTGTGTTTAATTTTAATTGATAAAATATGAATTAATAATTTAGGATTAAAAAGTTATGACTTAATTAGTATATTTTGATCGTAATTTTTAATTTTTATATTCTATTCGTATTATATAGTATTTTAAATAATTAAAATTTTTGATGGTTTAAAATAATATTGAGATTATTGCAATTTAAAAAAAAGAACTAAAAAAAATATAAAGAACTTGATACCAAAGGCATATAAATTATAGTTACTTGTGATCCATTCAAGATCATCGTAATATAAATTTTTTAAACATATTTATATTAAATTTAAATTTAAATAAGGTCTTAAATTTTAACAAAAATATCAGAGCTCAAAGCAGCAGCTTGGTTAACTTGACCTCAGGCCATGTGGCTGGATTTATTTATTTATTTTTTTGCTTAAATTTTTTCGAAACCTATGTAGCCGTTAAAATTGAAACTCCCTGAATCTTTGTTTCACTTTGGTGTTTGTTTGTTTGTCTTTCCTAAAATCTATCCTGGAGTGAGAAACTGAACTAGGAAATTGAGAGCTTGTTTGTTATTTCAAATTTAATTGGATCAAACAGGAATGATAAGTAATGTTTGGTATGATAAGTAATGTCTGGTCTTACATGTTTTTTTTTTACTAGG
>JAOTRH010000006.1:10245847-10256654 GCA_034768845.1 Heliamphora exappendiculata | reverse complement strand
ATATTGAGAAATTTAATTTATACTTTGGTTAAAGAGATAGAGTTACTGCTTGTTGTTTGATAAAAAATAAATATAATTCCGAACATGGTACTAATAATTCCTATTAAGAGAGCCCTTATGTTAGTTATTTTGTAAATAGTCCATTATATATCGGACTGTTAGTCTAGGTCTGATAATATAAATGCGAGACTATTGATTCCAATAAGATAAAAAAAATTAGTGAATTTTCATGTCCTCCTAATTCAACCCAATTCTTTTTTAAATCCACGTTACAAACAAATCATTAGATTATGTTTGGTAACTAATTTAAAGTTAACTTCTTATCTTTTAACTTAAAATTATAATAAAAAATATATAAATGTCAAAATCTATATGATTTATAATTCATCCGTTCTCCATATAAATTATTTATCCCTCACTTTAGATTATTTTTTCTCTTTATTTAATTGTTAAAAGTTATTTTGTAACTCATCACATATTTTATTTCACTTTAACTATTAAATATGATATAAATACAATATTTATATATATTTAATTCCATTTACTTTGCTGGGTCAATTATTTTACGATATTAACAAAAAAAAATATCGAATTTACATATTATTAATTTTTTTATTCTATTCAATAATAATAGCTGATAGAATAAATATGGGGAAAGTACTTTTCTTGGATTCAATTGCATTAATTCACACGCTCTTGTTTGCCTTACATGGCTCCTCCTGGCACGTGCGGCTTGTGCTTCACTGTCACCAGTGACCACTTGGGTCAATCCAGCGGGGTCACTCGAGACCAGACCCTCAAGATTTTATTTTATTGGTTTTGAATAAATTTATAACGATAATTTAAATTATTAATTTTATAGATTCTACCTAATAAATTATTTGTATAAAAAATTATTTTGATCGAATATTCATAAATATATGAACAAATGATAGTTTTTTTTTTTTTTTTTTTTGTACAAAATGAATGATATAACTTAATAATCTATTTTAAATCAAAATCATTCATTTTGCGCAATAAACTATTATTTGTTCATACAGCTTTGAATATCTAATTAAAATAAATTTTTATATAAATAATCTACATATAGGACCTATAAAATAAACAATTCAATTCATTATTATAGATTCGTTTAAGACCCATAAAATAGAGTATCAAGTGATTTTCAAGAGTCTTAGTAAAGTGACCCTAATCCAGTAGCATATACAGGTGTTGTTTGGCATTGCTGTTAATTGTAATTTTTAGTTTTTATTATTAATTTAAGTAATAAGTTATTATTATTATTAAATATTTATAATTTTTGTTATAAGTTATAATTATTATTTTTAAATGACTAGTTTTAATTACAAAATAATACTTTTTTTAAAATAATTATAATTTTTGTTATATATTGTAATTATTATTATTTAGTTAAAATCTATAATAAATTAATTTTAATAATACCAAACAACAATGGCTAGGGTAAAACTTGGTCGGGAAAAGGGAAAAATTTTCAGTGCTTCGTGACCGGGGGAGACTTCAGTAATTTTATTGTGCGGAGCTATTCAAAAAAACTTCTCTGGTAAGGTTTCATTTATTTTACCATAAAATATTTTTACCAAATAATATTTTATTTATTTTTTTAGTGTTTGATCAATAAAAATTAGGTAAATTATTTTATATAATAAATAAATTACACAAAAAAAAGTATAAATCATTTTATGTACCAACAATAGTAATAAAAGTAATAATGATAAAAATTATAGTCTAGTGGCAATAATGTAGAAGATAGTAGCGGCATACATGGTGGCACCAACAATGGTGGTAGCAATGGTGATTGCAATGACTATAGCATTGGAGATAATGGTAACATCAATGATATGGACGACAATAAAAATATATTTTTTATAAAAAATATATATGCATAATAAAAATTATGATATTTTAAATATATATATATATATATATATATAATTATTTTATGTAAAAAAATAAAAAGACTAAAAACTTTTAAATTTCCAAATGAGGTTTCTATCCAACCAGTTGCAAACTGCACACAATAATACTACATATTCAAAAAGATTTATTTAAAAAATTATTTAAAGTCAAAATTAATTGTTCAAATTCACTTACAACTTAACTCACAGTTAAATTATACTATTCATTTTGAATTCAAAATAAAATTCTTAATAACTTTTTTGAATACATAGTATTTAGAATCACATCTTATCTGACCGTTCTAAAATGCATGTAAACATAAAAATATTATCGTTCTAAAATACATACATACATACATACATACATGCTTGCATGCATACATATATACATGCATACATACATACATAATACATATGTACATATATGGAGCATAGTTGTCAAATCGAGATACGTATAGTATATTATTTTTTTATCTTTTCAAAATTGTGTATTATACCATATCAAGTGTCTTAAGATATTTAACATATTTAAAAATATATTTAAAAATGTGTATATTTGATATAACACAAACATATTATAAGAATAAATTATTAAATAATATTAATTAATAACATTATGAAAATATGGTTATCAAAAATAAAAATATGCGTTGATCATTATTTAATACATTTGAAATATAATAAAAAAAAATATTGCAAGTGAATGCAATATTATAATTCAAATCAGATTTATTATATATAATACGTTCTTTGTGTTATCTTATCATATTATTGAAGTTTAAAATTTTAATATACATCTTTTAAGTTCTCACCTATATTGTTCATAAATTAAAATTATATCAATATTAGTAGTTATAAATCAATATTGTAAAATACTTAATACTAGACAAGTAAATATGTATGAAGTCAAAAAATATTGAAAAAATATGTTCTAAATATCTTAACAATAGAAAACATTCTAATAATATTTAATTTTACAAATTAAATTATCTAAAAAATTAAGTATTAATATATTATCGGATCATGTATCACATATCGTATATCGCATTATGTATCGTATGTATATTGTAAAATATGAATTAATATAAAATATAATATACTACACGTATCAATTTATATCTTTAATGTATCAAATCGTAAATTTCTGACAATAGAGATATGCCATAATATATAAAAGCCTTCTGTAAGGCTTGTTTAATCATGCATCCATTAGTTTATCTAGTTCTTTCTGCATAAATAGCCGTCGGCGACAATAGTGAACTCGACCGTGAACCAAACTAGATGCCTTTACTCCTAAGAAACCTTACCAAGACGACACAAAAAGCCGGGATCAACCGTTGCTATCAAGAAACCTTACAACGACAACAAGAAAGCCGGGATCAACCATTGCTGGGATCAACCTTCGCTACCAAGAAACCTTACAAAGACAACAAAAAAGCCGAGATCAACCGCCGCTACTAAGAAACCTTACAAAGACAACTAAAAAGTTGATCTAGACAACAAAAAATCAACCGCCGGTACTAAGAAACCTTACAAAGACAACTAAAAAGTTGATCTAGACAACAAAAAAGCCGAGATCAACCGTTGCTACTAAGAAACCTTACAAAGACAAAAAAGCCGAGATCAACCGTTGCTACTAAGAAACCTTACAAAGACAACAAAAAAGCCGGATCAACCGTCGTCAGCCAAGTAAACAGAATTCTATACTAACGGAACAGTCATTCTTTACCAGTAGACAACAACTATAGGAAGCTCACTGTTCAATGCCGGCTCTTCAGGTGTTTGTGTGAAAATTGTGGAGCAGATCAACCCCAGGTGGGGTTATATATACTGAGTGTGGGTCTTCTATTCTATCAGACTCAAACAATTATAATTTTATATTTATTAATTTAGATTCGGGTGGAGACATAGTTCACTAGGAGTCCAAAGTCCAATAGAGCAAGGTTTTAAAATTGTATGAAAAATAAAATTTTTTAGAGTTGGTCTATAAATAAAAGCCTTAGGTGTTTTAGTAGGCGTGTAAAGTGAACTAAAGGGTGGCAAAAAAATATCAAGAACACCGAGATAACACTTTGAGCAACAAAAATTGAGTTGGTTTCAAAACTCAAGTTTTGAGTGTAGAGTGTTTTGGTAGTTTTTTTTTTAACCTCCACAGTTATTGTGGATTATTTTTCGCCACGGTCATCATAGACCGGTGTAAACCGAATCATGAAATCCTTGTGTAATTTTTTTTCTTCAATGCGTCGTACATACGTACATAGTTGTTCTTCCGTTGTGTTCAGGAATAATGAAAATCCCTAACTTATATCATAGCTATGGTAGGCAATTCAAAGCCAATAGTGAAAGAATGGAGCATGAGTGTATTTTTTTTTTTGCCTCGTTCGATATAGATCAAAACTCAAAAACTAATTTGCACTCGAAAAGAGGGATGGCCAAAAAAACTCCCAACAAGTTACACAGAGAACAGACGTAGCAAAAGCTAATTCCACAACAAATAAGTTCAGAGAGTAGGAAATAATTGCTCGAATCCTTAACCAAAAGAGAGAAACAAGCTCATAGCAACTCTTGTTCATGCATTGCAGGATGGGTTTCCTACACTAATAAGAACAATGCAGCCGTGGGTAGATATTTTCATAAAAATCCATCTCAGGTGTGACAAACATTTTATCACCACATAATCAGTTCATTTAGCCTACAAATATAACAATTTCAGTAATATAGTTTTCCGGGCAATAGCATATTTCCTGTGGAACTATCTATAATAAGAGAAGACACTGAAATAAATTTTGTAGTAAACTAGAAAAGTACTCGCTTCAACTGTCAAGCAGTTCACTTCCTATTAAAACTTAATATAGTTGTGTCTTTAGATTGCAACAATACCCAAATGTGGAGTTAAAGAGGTTCTCTGAGTCTCTGACTTTCAGTTTTTTCATCTACAACAAATGTCAATTAGGGTATTTGGCATTGCTGAAACTAGTAGCTTATAAAATTGTAACTTGTAGCAAAAGTAAGTATTTAGTAAAAATTATAATTTGTAGCTAAAATAAAAAAATAAAAAATAGTTATAATTTATAGCAAAAGTTGCGAGTGTTTAGAAGTGACTGTAACTTATAGCTAAAATTAATGGCAACAAGCTAAAAATTACTAGCAATAGTATTACCAAACACCCCAATCACCATTGCTAAATGCCATCAGTTGCCTCATTTTCATCTGTATCATTCAAGAGGGCACAAAATATGGTCTGCAAACCCCCTTGCAAGTTGTGACCAAAGCACGGACACAAGCACACAGCACAGAGCTATACCTGATTCAATGAGTCAACTGCCACAAAAATAAGATGAAACTTGGGTGGGACTCTACTCAAACTTGCACCAAGAAGTATTATGGTCAATGCCCAGTTTTCACACGAGAAATGACAATTTTTAAAAATACTAAAGGTGCAAAAAACTTTTGGGTTTTTTTATACTTACATGCCCTAAACTATTTAGAAATTATTTGTTTTATCCTTCAACTATCAATTCAGTCTTAAGTAGTCCCTCAATTATCTAGATTGAGCTTAATTAGTCAAATCTTCCACGGCATGCTACTAAAATGACAAAAAACCTTCATTCGACTTATCCGAAAATAGAGTAAAAAAGGGGGAAGAATCTACCAAATCATCATCAAAAAAATGGAAAAAATATAGAGAGCATCTCTGCCCTAGTCAATCATACTAGGATTTTTTTTTTCCTGAAGATAAGAAGAACAACAGTAAGAGAGAGAGAGAGAGAGAGAGAGAGAGAGAGAGAGTTGAAAGGAATTGAAAGACGAATAAAAATGAGAGAAATAAATGAGAAATAAACAAGAGAGACAAAGAAAGGAGAAATGGATTGATAGCCGACTAAAAATAAAAGAGCTTTAAAACTAGGCAATCCCTCTAAACATTAGTAATTATTATAGTGACTAAAGAACACAAATAACCCTAAACTACTAAACATAACATGCTTTGATTGAAATTCTAGTCACCCAATCATCCCACAATCTTTCTCAATTTACGCTCCAAATTGTGTACTTTGGACCTAAATATGAGCTCCAATTTTCATTCCAAACTCAACTACCTGTGTAATGAATGTGATTGCAAGGTAAAATTCCTTTTTTGTCTTTTGTGGCCCAGTTTACATGCATAGTACCGCCAAATTGTGAATGTTCTATCATTTTTTGAATTGGCCATCCAAAAACTTGACCAATTAGATTCCATTTGAATAGTTGAGGGACGACTTAGATGAAATTGAAACTTGAGGGGCAACACAACATAGACAGTTTCCAAATAATTTAGGAGATACTGGTGGAAAATACCCAAAAAATTTATTACTTACATTCTGCCTTTTATGATTTATTTGTTTATTTTTGCAAAGGAACAACCAATATATATAAAGAAAATGTAAGCTCAGCTGTGTGGCAGAATTTATATGTCGGATACAGTATACAAAGAATCACTACCCAAAAAAAATGACAAAATGAAGAAGAGCGAACACCTATTTAGGCTAGAAGCAAAAAATAGATTTATTTGTATGCTTTTGAGTTTAGACAAGATTGTACTTGAACAAACTATAATAACTCTAAGATGATTTACTACAGGGCCCTGATAAGAGCTCATACCAGCATTCCACCTCTCACAGCATGGCATCATGCTTTAAGCTCCACCCCTTATTCAATAGGTGTTAGAACTTTTGGTCAATTAATGTGCGCCAGTCATGATTGCTCCCTTTGCTCACTCTTCCAAGAGTTTTTTGCTGCTTTTGCTGATGAACCATTGGACTCTGAATTGCCACCTTTCGGTTTTGAGAAAAAGGGATCCCATTCATGAGGACCCACATATTGTCCTTTCTCTAATAAAGCATATTTCCAACTGAGCTCCTCAATAAAATTATCATCTGTGCGACCATCAATAATGTCTCTCCTTAACTTTGTAACTTTTTCAATAACTGCCTGCACAGCTACATCAAAGGCATCCTTATGGGTCTCCAACTTAGAGCGGGGATCTGCATATATTAGCCTTGGGATGAGTCCTATAACCTCTTCCCTCATTATCTTCACCTGCTCTGGAGAAATTTGACTCAGCCTTCGCTCTATGCTAACATTCCTCTTTCGAATATCGTCCTCTGGAATAAACACTGAATACTTCGAATAATTCTTCGGAAGATGCCAAGTATATTGTGTGTATGCTGAACCAGGATGGAAGAAGACAGGAATGCAACCTGCTAATATCGAATCAAAAGCAGATCTCCTTGTGTATGAGTCACCTTGAGGTTGTAAGCAGAAAAGGGAACCCTGAAACATCTTCATTATACTGCTTGGAGAATGACACTTACTCTCCCCAAAATCGCATTCCAGCAGCTTGCAGACATTAGACTTCTTGCATTGATCAATGATTGGCCCCCGAATTGATTTGGGGTTGTCAGGACGTGGGGCACCGGCAAAAGAGAAGAGCCATTTCCGCTCCAAATTCCTCATTCTGTCCTGCCAAATGAACACATCAGAATCCTTTGCAGGATGAAAGTAAGTGGGGTATGGGATTCCAAAATCATTAGCATTCCACGGGCTTGATTCCACCACCAGCATGGACATGTTCTTTGCAGCTGGCAGGAAGAGAAGCTTGTTGCCCCAGTCCAAATCTTCATCACTAAGCCTTCTAAAATCCCAAGTAATCCTTCCCGCAACAAGAAAATGATCTTTCCCTCCCATAATGCTCCACTCCGGCCTCTTCCCTAGCCAATCAACCAAATCACGAGAAGCAGCATCCCTTACAGATACATTACACCCCCAAAGATACCGTGCAATATCAAAACCGGCATAAAAGGGTACAAAAATAGCAGCAGCAAGAGAAGAATCATGAGTCAAGCACTCATATTGCTTCATTCGGTTACTAAAGATCACATCGACTGCAAACTGATTTGTCGCATACCAACCGGTATCCGAGAATACTCCCTCAACATTCTCGAGTGGAGGTCCAAGCCCGGCATTAGTAGTGAACTTACACATATTTGTCCAAAGACTCAGACTCCTACACTCCTTGAGCATATCTTCATTAAACCTCGGAGGAAGGTCATGTACATATATGTATCTCCCTCCACATGGATCACTCTTGTTCTCTATAGTTCTTAATGCCCTCATAAATGGGAAGTTATCTGCTTTAGGCTGGGATTTGGTCGTTTGATGAGTGGGAGACGATTGGGCATTGTCACGCCGACTAATTGGTGTTGGTTGGGCATTGCTAGGCCGACTAATTGGTGCTGGTTGGGCATTGCTAGGGCGGGTAATAACCGAATCATAACTAACAGAAATGGGATTCAATGGTGATGGATCCTCATCCGTACTACCTCCGAGGACAACGAAATGGAAGTACAATAAGAAGAACCAGAAGAAAGCTGACAAAGACGCCAACACGCAAATCCGGGACTGTTGATTCTTGACAGCCCCTTTCTCCATATGCTCAATAAGAGGGCTCGTTGGCGAGCGGCGTCTCATCAGATTTCAGAGGAACAAAACGAAGTCACCCAGCCCACATCTCAAGGTCCTATATTCATCACCATCGCCGACACCAAAAACCCTAAATCGATTTATCAAATCCCGCAGAGCCTAACCCTAGTTTCAGTTCTGATTCTCGAATGTGACGAAATATCGGATCAATTCATTGCCAAATCATTTGTTATCGAGACGAATCGATATCAAAGAAAAGAGAATCGGAGCTAATGAATCGAATCTGAAGAAAAGAATAGTAAGTTATACGAGCTATGTATGCATTGATAATGAACTAGTAGCAAGAATCACGAGATATCAACAGGATTTTGTTCGATCCGGTAAGGATTTACAGGAATGAACTTTGGAACAGGTCGAACTGAATAAGGTAATTTATTAACTGAAATCTGGAGGATTGAGCAATGAAAGAATTACAGATAGAAATCAATTTATTAACTGAAATCTGGAGGATTGAGCAATGAAAGAATTACAGATAGAAATCAATAACGTAATTTATTAAGTGAAAAACTGGAAGATTGATCGATGAAAGAATTACTTACGCGTCTAATTGGGGAAAGAGAGAGAGAGATCAAAAGAACTTATTTTTGTTGTAATTCATTTCATGGATGCTTTCGCTGAGACGCAGAGAGAGAGAGAGAGAGAGAGAGAGAGAGAGAGGACGGGTATATAAGCAAGCAGTGGCAGAGTGGCGTAAATTAGCATGTTGCGCTGGGTGTCTGTTTGTGTCGGTAACCCTTGACCTTGTGCCACGTTAGACACCCGATGACATACATCATCGTTCCTGAAATCGCGTTTTTATTAGCACCGACGCAGAAAAGACTAAAGCTTTTGACATGTTTTAAAAAATTGATTTTTAGAATATTTAATTTTTGTTTAAAAATAAATAAAAAAATTTAGAGTGTTAGAGATAATTTTTTATTTTTTTATTTTTTATTTTTTATTTTTAAATTATAGTATTTAGGATACTAGTCCCATTTTTTTTGTTTTAGTGAGAAGAGTTAAATTTTTTAATTGAAAATATTATAGTAATTTTAATTTTTTAAAAATTTAGAGCATTTGGATACATATAGACTTTTTTTTTCTAAGATTAAAAGATGGAAAAAAAAATAGTTAACTTTCTTAAAAAACCAAAGTGGCTTAAAAGCGGGCTATTTTGCCAAAAAAAAAATCCCAATTTTTTGGAAACCAAACAGGATTTAGAGTTCGTTCGGCAATCAGTTTCAAGTTGATTTTTTAGTTTTAAATCATTTTAAGTAAAAAAATTAAAAAATTTATTTTGTTGAGATATATGTGACTTTTAAGCTAAAGATTTAAAATATCTTTAAATCAAAAGACAAAAAAATTTATTTAAATTTGTTATAAAATAGAACGATATCTAATCTCAATCTCTATTCTACAAAATAATAATTTTTATTTAAATTTTTAAATAATTATTTTTAAAATAAATTACACTAACTTTTCTTAAAATTTTGATCAAATACAGTCAAATTCACATATTTAAAATAATTATATTATGCTCTCTTATCATTAATTACTTTTAAACGGCGTTAGCAAAAAAATTTAAATTACAAAAATACCCTGATCTCTCTCTCTCTCTTCCCCAACCCAATCAGTCTCTCTCTCCACCCTTTCTCATCTTTTTATCTACCCCCAACCCAATTTGTCTCTCTTCTCTCTCTCTCTCTCTCTCTCTCTCTCTCTCTCTCTCTCTCTCATTTTCTCGATTCTCTCTCTCGCTAACTCTCGGTCGCCTCCCTCTCTCCTAGCTGCAACACTACCGCCAGGCCACACCACCGCCGATGACACCACACACCGCCGCTAACGCCCCCGCCGACGACTTCCACCGCCGATCTCTCTCCTTCCGTCTCTCTTTCTCTCTCTGTCATCTCTCTCTCCTCTATATATATACTCTCTCTCCTTCTCCTTCTCCTTCTCCTTTTCCTTCTCCTTCTCCTTCTCCTTCTCCATCTCCCCATGTGTATCTCTCCCTCTCTCCCTCTCACCACTCCACTGTCGCTGTGTACGCATTTGTTTAATTTTGCTCTGTGTGTGTGTGTTTTGAGTGTGTATTTTTTTTTTTGAAAATTGTTTATTTGGTTCCATCCTACCAAACCCCTTGTAAATGGGATTACATCCAATGCGACGAAAATTGGTTCGTTTCAGAGTGGTGGTTAAGAAGGGAGAGAGATAATCGAGAGAGGAGAAAACGGGAGAGAGAGAAAACGAAGAGATGCCGGCGGTCGGTGGTGGCTGGCAGCGGGTCGGCGGCATCAGAGATGGTGGCAACGTGGTGGTATGTTGGAATCTGTGAATTTCATTGGCCATTGAAATCCAGATTTCACTAGCTGGATCAATTACAATTGAATTGGCCA
>JAOTRH010000006.1:10227383-10245747 GCA_034768845.1 Heliamphora exappendiculata | reverse complement strand
TCAACACTTGTTTACCAAATTTATTCGACACCACAGCTCGACGTCTTCCACTCGGCGCAGGTTCCACAGCCCAACACTTGCTTTCTATCTCAGCTTAGGCTCTCAGCACCTGATCTGCTCTGCTCAGTTTGGCATTGACTCGTGAGTTCGGCGCATGGTCAACCAATCTCGACGATACGGCCTTGCAGAGCTCAGCGTCTGAATCTGTTCGGCACCTCATGCTCGGAACTTGTTCGGCAACGACTTGCTCGGTTATGTATTGCCCCAGGTACATCTCAGCTCGGCACTCGAAGGAGCCCTCGGCTCAGCACCTCGCTCCATTCCTTTTCTCTTTGTGTAGATTAAAGTTGCAGAATTGAGAAAGAAACTTCAAAAGTTACGATAAAAATGTCTCAGTTGGGAAGCGCTTGTTCATCGCCGGCAACTGAGAGAGAAAACGACGTTCGTCGAACTGGTGCCCAAACACACCATGTCTCCGACGTTCACCGAGCTCCTTCAGGTGGTCAGCGACTCCGAACTCGATACAGTACAGCTCGGCTCACCATCTCGATGCATGGTGGTCATCATTTCGGCCCCCATGAAGTAACACGGCATCTCGGCTCTACAACTTGCATCTCGGCATTTAGCTCGGCAGTTAGGCTCGGTGGGTCGTCTCCCAGTAACGGCTGAGTTCGCACGGGTCTTCTTGGGTTCGGCACATGCAAATGACACCCATAATGCCATATAGCCCGTTTCTCTCTCTTCCACACAGCAACCCAAAAAATGAGAGAAAATGTAAATGATACTCTTTCTCTAGTGTGAAAGGAAATCAGGAATTTTGACAGCTCCTCCACCGACGTTCCCTCGCACTGCTCGGCATCCCCACAAGTCACGGAATATGATGAAACAGTGAGAAACCTTTTCCACCAAGAGCTCGGCCTGTTAGCAGGGGCTCGGCACCTTATTGTTCCTATATCTCGGCAATGTCTTTTCAGGAAAGTGGTTTTATCCTTTTTCTTATTTTTGTCTCAAACAAAGAGCTCACTGTTGTTTGTGTGCTTGCCTTGCTGTCGCCGTGCTATCGCCGTGCTACACAAGTCAAGTCAGACTGCACTGAGCTATTGCTGCTGTTGCACAGTGTTTGTTCCAGCTGTTCCAGCAGTACAGGGCCCACAATTTTCACCAAAAACCCCCTGGTTTTGGGGCTGAAAAATATCTTCGGCTTCTCGGCACTTTGTAGCTCGGCCCATCAGTTTATGCTCGGGTTACTGTTATGCTCGGCCTAGTTTAGTATCTCAGCCCCTCACCCAGGTTCTCACAATATCAGTCTAAGCTGGCTAAAGCTTTGCAGTAACTACATGATCTTGGGATTATACAGAGGGATGTGAAATTGGAATATAAAACCTTGAAAGAGGAGCTGGAGGACAACAAAAAGCAGGCTAAGTTTTATGATAACATGTTTGCCAGGCTGAACAAACTGGAGACTATTGAACCAAATGGAGGAGCACCGAAGGAAGCAGAACCGGTTAGCATAGACAGTAATAGATCAAGAGCACTACTCGACTTCAGTACAGTTATGTGGAATTAGACATGGTGGGAATGCTGTAGCTCAAGCATTGTATTGGCAAGCAAAATCAATTCTTTCTTTTATACTGGAATGGGAATCAGAGGAAGAAGCTGATGCTGTAGAAGCCATTGGCGAGGTTAAAACCTTGGAATCTGCTCATGCACAAAGTCAAGAAAGGAGCCAGAGATTCTCTCAAATTGATAACACATGAACGAGAGAAGCTCTCGCAGGAAGGCAAAAGTTTCAATTGGCCTCCGGGTCAAGCCTTGGGCAACAAAGTCCTAGCTTGGCTAGGTAAAAGTCCCAGTTGGCCTCTGGGTCAAGCCTCGGGCAAGAAAGTCCTAGAAAGTCTTAGCTTGGCTAGGCAAAAGTCCCAGTTGGCTTCTGGGTCAAGCCTCGGGCAAGAAAGTCCTAGATTAGCTAGGCAAAAAACTCCCAATTGGCCTTTGGGTCAAGCCTTGGGCAAGAAAGTCCTAGTTCGGCTAGGTAAAAAAGCAAAAAAGTTTCAGTTGGCCTCCGAGTCAAGCCTTGGGCAAGAAAGCGCTAGCTCGGCTAGGCAATGAAAAGTCCTAGCCGGCCTAAACTCAAACCTGGGCATCAAAGACTCAAGCTCCACTGTTCAACGAAAGCTCGACAAATATCACTGCTCAACTTCTCAAGCTCCACAGCTCGGCAACCCGGCTGTGCATGGAGCTTAGTGCTTATTTTTGCTTCAGAATTATGCATCGAGGAAGGACAAGGGCAAAGTAGTTCTACAACAATAGAAGACTTTATAACCCAGCAAAATAACTGGCTCAAAATGGAAAATCCTATCAGCACTGCAGGTTAAAAGATCTCTGGTGTCCTGTCTCTTCATCGTCCGATTCAATTATTATAACTGGCAACCTTTCGGCTGGAACATCATTGACAACATCGTTATCATCCAACTCAATGACATCTTGATGGGATGACTGACGGGATACCTTGCAAAAAAGAAATTTAGCACCTATCTCCTCTAACTCGGCGACGAGGCTTCCTTCTTGAGAAAGAGAAAGAAATTGAAGATTTCAAGCTCTCCAAAAAATTGGGGGCTCTAATCTCCCATTTGGCCTGAACCCGTGAAACAAGAACAAAGGTCTTAGCTCAACGGGTCGGCCTCTCCAAAGCTTCTGAGCACGGCAGATATCTCAGATTATTACGGAGCTCAGCTCGCACATTCAACTCAGCAAATCAGCTCGGGAATCATTGCAAAGGCTATCCCTGACGAAGATTTAGTCCTCTTGACGACTACAGGATCAACGACACTTAAAGCCCTAGCTTGCTAGGCATTAACCATAAAGCTCTAGCTCGGCTAGGCAGTAAAGTTCCGGTTGACCTCGGGTTAAGCCTGGGCAAGAAAGCCCTAGCTCGGCTAGGCCATAGCTCAAGTAGGCAATGAAAAGTCCCAGTTGACCTTCGGGTCAAGCCTGGGCAAGAAAGCCCTAGCTCGGCTAGGCAATGAAAAGTTCCGGTTGACCTCGGAGTCAAGTCTAGGCACAAAAACTACTTGCATATGCATGCAAAGCCACAGTCGCCTTGTAGGATCGCTGTTGGGCACAAGTCATGACAATCTCCAAATATGCCATTTTGATATTTCTACATCTTCTATTGAGAGGCCCTCATATTGAAATAACTCAACATATCCTGTCAAACAAGGCACACCAAAACCCTAGCTCGGTTAGATACAAAAAGCTCTAATTTGACTCAAAGTTGAACGACAGCATAATTCAACGGAGTTTTTTGACACGGACCCGGGATACATGAAGCTTCCACCTCCCCATGTTGGAGCATGTAGAAGCTGGAGGCTTATTGTAGTGACAAAAAATTGACTAAAGACTTAAACCTAACCAAACACTCCCTAACCATGGATTAAAGGTGGGCAGCTCGGACTCTCTCTCTATATATAGTGGCCCTCGTTGAACAACCAATGTATGAGAATATAACTTTCTCTCTCAAACAATATTTCTCTCTCAAAGCCCCGTTGACTTGGGCATCGGAGGGTCTCCTGTCGGTCACTGGTCGGGAGGCTTATTTTGCAAGTACGCCGGTACAGAGGCACTCGAAAACTCGATCGTCTTAAATCTCGTCAGATTTTTGTTCTTAATCATTAATTAAAGAACTATTACATATATTATGTTCTTTCAATAGTTATTTCATTCTAGATAAGAGATAGAGCATTTGGGATGTTTATAATTTTTTTTTAAAAATAAATAAATAATAAATTTTTAAAAAATACCAAATAATCTAACTTTAAAATATTTTTTTTATAAAAAAAACATAACAACAAAACAACGTCGTCTTAAAAATGCCAAACACGGGTTAAGGGCTGGCTAGACCCGGCAAAGACCCGGCAAAAAAGGAGAGAAGAAAGGACCAGACTCCAAAGGGTTGGTAGGCGGCACGTGTCTCCCGACCCCCGATCATGAACAAGAGGTGTTCGTAACCGTTTTCTTTTTCTCTCTTATTTTCTGTTCCCGTTTCTGCGATTTCTTATTGGAACAGCATTGCGCTGTCAAATCATGTGGGATTTATATTTAATTTTATTTTAATAATTTTAATCTTTTATTTTTGTAGCTATCAGTGACGTTTGTACATTCTTCATATGAAAAATCAAATTAATTTTTTTCGGATTAAAAATATTTATTTTTAAAAAAATACATATTAAATTGCATAGTTTATTTTTTAAGATAAATATAATTTATTTGCATACCTATTAAGTTTTTGTTTAGATTAGTTTTTTTTTAATTTTTTTATATAAAATATTAAATGTAAAATAATATAAAAAAATTAACTTAAACCAAAATAGTGGAGGCTTTTTAAAGAATTTTAAACAAAAAAAATTTTAAAAAAATTAAACCAAACATAAACTAATATTTAATTAATTTAATTTTTTTATAAAAAATAATTTATACACTAATATTTACAAAATAAACAATTTAAACCATTAAAATATGACCTAACCTAAGCTACATACGATCCCACAGTACAGTGTTATTCGATGGTAACACAGACCCTTTCTTATTTTCTATTCAATAAGATAATCTAGTTTTCAACTTAGGCCTAATTTGTGATAAAATAGGGGTATATGTTATCTTTATTTTTATTTTAAATTAATAAATATTTTTTTATTGAACTTAATCCAAAACAATATTATTTTGTTTAAAAAATAAAAAAATTTACAGAAGACAAAAAAATAGCCAAAAAATAATTTATTGTATTATTTTGATTTATTATTTTCATTTTTACTTTTTTTAATCTTTTCATCATAATTTGTTGGGGCATGATCCAACTCAGACTCCGGTGATTTTTATTCTTGTTGTTCATTTGATACCGGTACACTTGACTCATGCTTTGAAAACATAATATTTTGAGATATTTTCTCTAAGTTTGAAAATAAATAAAATTATTAGAATTCTAAAAAATTAAAACTATTAAAAATGAAAATAAGTAAAATAAAATAAATTAATAATATTATCTCAACAATACATTAATAATTTCAGTAAAATACTTATTTGAGAAGCGTCTAGGATTTGCATTCTATAACAAAATAAAAAAATAAAAAAATAAAAAAAAATAGCAACCCCTTTCCGTAAAAAATTAAATAAATTTTTTTTTCAAACATCTTTTATCCTTTGCATTCTATAATTTTTATTTATTTATTTTAATAAGGCATTCTATAATTCTTGGCACTTAGCATTTCGTGCCAATAAAAATAATAGTTATAGAAGGAGTAGAGCGGACTTGACCTACTTTAATTGTAGATAAAATGGCCTTAGATTGGAAATTTGATTTTTTAGTTAAAAAGTTAAATATTTAATAGAGGTTGTGTTGGTAAAAAAATAAAAAAAAATTAAATTTTAAAAATTAAATTAAAATATTAATTTTTAAAATAATTTATTTAAACTCTCGTCACATTATACAAATAATAATATTTTTATTTATTAGTAACATATTTACTACTAATACTAATTATATATAATGATAATAATTAACTGTATAAAATGACAATACTGACAAATTTGAACAAAAAGCAAAAAAAATAATTTTGTTACCATTCAACTAGTTCTGAAAAAATTAATTTAAAAATTAATTTACCAAATAATTAAGTTTCAATCTAAATAAGCTTCTTAGTTGAAAATTTTTAAATAATAATAATAATAATTTTTAAGCTAGTTACCAATCGCTCCCAACATTGGCAACATTGTTCCCTTTTAGTGTGCACTTAAAATATTGTCATATTTGATGTGCCGAATTAAATTAGTTAGAATGGGATTAATAAATAATACATAGGTTCTACATATTTTTTTAGTACTTTGGAATAATAAATAAAATTATATATATACTATGATTTTATTTGTTTTATGTTTAGTTCAAATGGAATAAAAGTATGAAATAAAAGCTAAAAAATCATATATAGCCATTAAATAAAGAGAAAAATAATTCAAAAAAGAGGAACAAATTATATTAAATTTTAAAAAATATACATTTTAAACTTAAAACAGTCTATTGGTATAAATAAATAATATATTTTATAAAATAAAATATATTTTGTTCATATAACTATTAACGTTGGATTAAGCTAAATTCTGAGTTCTTACATAAATAATTTTATTTGCAAGGTTTATGAGATAAATAATTTAACTTATCATTGTGTAGCCATTCCAAACCTATAAATAAAATCTTGAAGGGACTTAAAAGGTCATGTTTAGATGTGAAATTATTAAGGAGATGTGATTATTTGAAAATTGTTTTACATATAATCATGTTTGGCAACTATTTGAAGGGGATTAAGAAAATCTCCAATCAATTTAACACTATGTAGGTCTCATTTGAAAATAAGTGTAGATTAAATGAGTTTAATAACGAAATAAAATTATTTAAAAAAAGTATTAACATAATTAAGCCAATTCTCTCCTCGTGTTTGTTTGAAGAAGGAATTATACTATAGATTAAAAAGAAAAATATTAATATAATTAGGTCAATTCTCTCCTCATGTTTGTTTGAAGAAGGAATTATACCTTAGATAAAAAAAAATTCATGTTCGTTTTAAAATAGATGGATAGGACCATAATTTTACATTTTTATTTTTATCTTTTTACAACTAACAAATAAAACAAAATTAAGTTTTTTCTTTTTAAAAATTTATAATTTTTTTTATTTATCTAATTAAAAATTTACGATTTCATTTGATTTCATCAAACTAAATAATTACAACATTACAATTAAAAACTAATAAAAATTAGAAAAAAAATTTATTTTGGACAGAGAATAGTGAGTTGCTAAAAGGTCATGAGAATGATGAATTCAAAAAAATCATTACCATAAGAAGGGGGGGGGGGGGGCTGTCTTTCTATTCCCTGGTTGGTCAGAAAAAAATTATTTTATTAACAAGATAGTTTTGGTATTACAATGAATATGTGAGGATAGATATGTCATTTTAGTACCAATCCACTATGAAAAGCAGATATGGGCTGAGTTTGGTATCCTCTTGTTTCATGGGTTTACTAATATATGGGGACTAGTTATCCTCCCAATTTTTTGAAATCAAACATAGGTATAGAAAACCCACTTAACGAATAGTTTAATCCAAAATCCTTCCAATTCTTTGAAATCAAATACGAGTAGATTGGTTAGTCCCAAAAAAATTTGGGCATTTTTGTCAATAAAAAAATTTAATCACTTAAATCATGTTAAATCAAATAACATATTATTTATTATTAAATTATTTTATTCTTAACTAAACATCATTCAGTACAAAAAATATTATCTTAATAATTTAATGTATAATACTTTAAGTATTAATAATTTAAATATTTTAATTTTTTTTAAAAAAATAATTATTTAATCAAACAAGCCCAAAATAGGAGAGTTTTGAGAGTGAGCTTTTTCCAAAAGGCACACCTCCCGTTCTTTAAAATGGAGAAACATTTTGATTATGAATTAACATTTGATCTCATGGAAAAAGTTATCTAGTATGGCCAAAAAAAGGCATCAATTCAAGTGTTTCAAGTGTTTCGTAATTATTAGATTTTCTAAAGAGAAAATAATACATGAATTAGAGTGAAGGAAGTAACATTGAAGCTATGCAAACATATTATTATTATTAATAAAAAGAATCAATCAATACAATTGCGAAAACAAAACGTCAAAACAAAGTATCACATGCCCAAGTATACTCTCTAAACCAAACATTCTCACTATTTTTTATCTTTATGGAGTGTTTGAAAATGCTTTTAACTTCGATTTTTAACTTTCAACTATAAATTACAATCTATTCCGCACACCTACAATTTCTGTTACAAATTAGAATTATTTTTTTTTATTTCAGTTGCAAGTTACAAATTTTACTAAACACTCACAACTTCTGCTACAAATTACAATCTATGAGCTACTAACAGTAATTTTGTCAAACACCATTTTGTCAAACACCATAAAAGATAGAAATCAAGAGAAAAAAAATATCTAAGGGAGAGGCATTATGGTGATAATAAGTTACAACCTAATTCCCCTATGATATTTTATAAAAATTTAATTTTGACAATAATTCTATTTGTGTAGCATGTTTTGAAACATTTTTATATATTTTTAATATTTAAATTTGAGTTGATCTCAAATTTGTATTTATGGTAATTTTCAATTAATTAGGAATTTACTAAGATTTCGTTTTCTTAATGGATTAATTCCTTAATTTAGAATTTTACCATTATAAATAAGTTGCAAAGACCATAGGGCCAAGGGAGCTGATTTTTTAGATTAAAGAAATTTAGAAACTTTTCTCTATATTGTGTTTGCTATTAGAAAGAATATTTTTAATTCAAATAAACTTGTAAATTTTAATACTAGTGTTTCTGCAGCCAAAACGCTCCTATGCATCATTCCCTCCATTAATTTGAACACCATATTTTTCTTAAGAATGGAGAGCCATAACAATTTACACACAATGGGGAATCTCAACAATTGCTCTCCAAAAAGAGCAACATTCATCCGTAAGCAAATCCCTTTTTTCTTAGGAAGATAAACTACATCAAAATTCACAAAATTATCCTTTTTCCCCCCTTCATCCCAACCTTCTCAAAAGAAATCCCTCATCATTTTTTCAATTTTATTTACAATCTCAAATTCCCAACGAGAATCTTAAACAAAGACAAATAATAATTTCGAATGCCATACTTAACAAACTTCACTAAGGTTTACTTTCCTTCACTAGAAAATAGCTCTACTTCCAATTGTCATATTAAACAATACAGAAGTTCCCTCATGAGAAAGTGAGGACAAGCAATTACACAAATAAAAGCTCTTCTAACTTCATCAGTTCTGTCTATATCAAATGTGTCTACATCTAATTATCATCAGCTGCTTCACTTTCACTCGAATCTTACAGCCAACCACAAACAGGGCATTTAGTGGCAATGGATGAATCATCTTTCAATTGGCAATAAATGATTGACTCAGATTAGTGGGGAACTCTGTTCCCCAATCCAAACCTTCAAATAGATATTCCCTTTGCATTAGAAGCAAAGAGCGCAGAGACCAAGTTCTAATCAGGTTAAAATACCTGTAAACAATTATAAGCTGTTTGTGCTAATAAGCTATGTTACATTAGTTCAGGTATGGGTGCCGTGTGTGACTATTGTTTTAGTGCTAAATTTATCTAATTTTCATATTAAAAACATTAGAGCATGACATAATGTTCACATTCCTTAAGATATTTGTCATGTATAATTTTAGAGTTATACATAGTTTTATAGTAAACTTAAATTACTAAATAAACTTTCTAAGTGAATGTTTAAGTAAAAATATCGAACACATATCTCATACTATTATTCGAGAGTCCGACACGGATATTTTATACGTTTAGAAGAGTCCACGTAACATAAGTGCTAAGCATAACTTCATCCACCCTCCAAAAATATGACCTTAAGGACCCATATGACCAACACAAAACACACAGTGCTATACCTGAATCATCAATACTTCAACCGATAAAAAGGTGGATGATAAAAGCTCCTTATTACTTCAAACTTTTTTTGTTTTCATGCAAGAAGAACACCAAACAGATCAAAATATATAACTCTTAACTGTGTGGCAACAAGTATATATCAAACATTCCTAAAAACCTTCAAAAAGAGCTCATACCTGCCTTCCAAATCTAATTCACGACAACGCATCCAGTTCTAGGCTCTGGTCCGTATTCACATGGTGCAAGAAAATTGATCATCAAAATTATTGCAGCTAACCTAAGATTGTGTTTTCCATTCACTCTTCCAAGTTTTTTTTTGCTAATTCTGTTGATGATCCGTATTCCTACACAACATTACCCTTTTTTGGTTTTGAGAAAAAAGGATCCCATTCATGAGGACCCACGTATTGCCCTTCCTCTAACAAAGCATATTTCCAACTGAGCTCCTCAATGAAATTATCATTTGTACGACCATGAACAATGTCTCTCCTTAATTTCCTCACTTTGTCAATAACTGCCTGCACTGCTACATCAAAGGCATCCTTGAGAGTCTCCAATTTAGAGCGAGGATCGGCATATATCAGCCTCGGGATGAGACTTATAACCTCTTCCCTCATTATCTTCACCTTCTCGGGGGAAATTTGATTCAGCCTTTGCTCTATACTAGCATTCCTCTTTCGAATGTCATCCTCTGGAATAAATACCGAATAATTCGAATAATTCCTAGGAAGATGCCAAGTATATTGTGTGTATGCTGAACCGGGATGGAAGAAGACCGGAATGCAACCTGCTAACATCGAATCAAAAGCAGATCTCCGTGTATACGAATCGCCTTGAGGTTGTAAGCAGAAAAGGGAGCTCTGAAACATCTTCATTATGCTGCTTGGAGAATGACATTTACTCTCCCCAAAATCACATTCCAGCAGCTTACAGACCTTGGAGTTCTTGCACTGATCAATGATCTGCCCCCGAATCGATTTGGGGTTGTCAGGACGTGGGGCACCGGCGAAAGAGAAGAGCCACTTCCGATTCAATTTCCTCATCCGGTCCTGCCAAATAAACACATCAGCATCCTTTGCCGGATGGAAGTAAGTGGGGTATGGGATACCGAAATCATTTGCATTCCACGGGCTCGATTCTACCACCAGCGTGGACATATTCTTTGCAGCTGGTAAGAAAAGAAGTTTGCTTCCCCAATCCGAATCTCCATCGCTCAGTCTTCTGAAATCCCAAGTAATCCTTCCAGCAACAAGAAAATGATCTTTCCCCCCCATAATTCTCCACTCCGGCCTCTTCTCTAGCCAATCAACCAAATCAAGAGAAGCCGCGTCCCTCATTGACGTATTATATCCCCAAAGATACCGTGCAATATCGAAACCGGCATAAAAGGGTACGAAAATAGCAGCAGCGAGAGAGGAATCATTTGTCAAGCACTCATACTGCTTCATTCGGTTACTGAAGATCACATCGACTGCGAACTGATTAGTAGCATACCATCCAGCATCCGAGAACACTCCTTCAACATTCTCAAGGGGGGGGCCCAGCCCAGCATTTGTAGTGAATTTACACATGTTTACCCAAAGATTCAGACTCTTACACTCCTTAAGCATATCCTCATTAAACCTTGGGGGAAGATCATGCACATATATATACCTCCCACCACATGGATCACTCTTGTTCTCTAAGGTTCTTAGTGCCCTCATAAACAAGAAGTTCTCTGATTTAGGCCGGGTGCTACTCGACGAAGGAAGACTCTCAGGCATTGTTTGGGCATTGTTTGGATGATTAATAAGTGACAATAGATCATTGATAGGCCTACTAATTGGTGTTGATTTGGAATTGATAACCGAACGGGTATTGATGGAATCAGAACTAACATAAACCGGATTCAATTGCGAAGGATCGACAGAACTATTACGCCCAAGGAGAAAGAAATGGAAGTAGAATAACAAGAACCAGAAGAAAGCTGACAACGACGCCAACAGACAAAGCCGGGACTGTTGATTCTTTACAGCCCCTTCCTCCAAACGCTCAAGAGGAGAGCTCGTCGGCGAGCGGCGTCTCATCAGATTTCAAAGAAACAATCTAACACATCTTCCTAAATAACATCGTGGAAACAAAACCCAAACTCCCGCATTCAAAACAGATTAACACACGTCAAAACGCCCCCAAAACCCTAAATCGATTCATCAAATGGCACAAACTCTTATCCTAACCCTAATTAGGATTCGGATTGTGGGATACAACAAACATGAATCACGATCAACAGAATTTGGTTCGATCTGTCGCGGATTTTTAGGCAAGAAAAGTGCCAATGATCGAACTCAAACAAGTCAATAAGAGAAGTAATTGGTTGATGAAATGAGAGGAGTGACTTACACGTCAAGTTCGAGAGAGAGAGAGAGGGGGGGGTTTTGGAGTCAATGACGGGGGTTTTAGAAAGAGAAAGACGGTGAGAAGGACCTGCGTAGAAAGAAGCAGTGGGGAAGGAGGCGCAACCGTGGGACGCCGCCCTGTAGCCAATTCCGAAAAATTTTCCGGTGCACCGATCAATTTCTCCGGCGATGATTTATAATACACTGGTAGAGAGAGAAATTGGACGTCAGCGGACGATGGAATCTGTGCCACGTCAGACCGCATTGCGTCATGTCCCTGAAATCACGTCGCTGGGTCGAGGAAGGAAAAGTATTCACCAGTTTGGGAAAGCGACGTATTTATATAGTATTTTTAAAAATAAAAAATATTAATACACATTTAAGTGTAAAATTACGGTGGTTCGGGACTGCCGAATAATTACCTCCAAACAATGCCGGGAAAGAGTAGACGTATACGTGGAGCAACTTCATTGGTAGAATCGTCGTGCAAAGTGAAAGTCTGCCTCATCGTGGCCGTCCAAACAGTAATGAACTAGTAATTCAACTAGTGCACGCCGCATGGGATCCCGACCCTAATAAATACAGTACTAATCTTCTTCAATATGGAAAACCCATTTAATTCTCCAAATTTGAAGATTCTTTTCAATATTCATTTATGCAACTTTCCCTGTTGTGTTCCACTCTTGACTAAACTTTTTTAGTACCAATCAAATTCTTTATATTTTTTTTGTTAAACTCCCATAAAATAGGTATAGCTTTTGATTTTCATAAATATCAAAATCAATATAGTAAATTTAGGATCACTGCATTGTGCAATGTATTGTACACCACCTTATATATATATATAAACTAATAAAATAAATAAATCTAAATTTGCTAATATATACCGAGTAATCATATAATATACAATGCATTGTGCAATGTAGTTTGAGTAAATAGATTCAAATCAATATCATCCAAAAGATACCAACAATATCTTTATAACCTAATGAAATAGATGGACCCATAATTGTTGATGTATTACACAATGCATTGTGTACAATGCATTACACGATGTCCTCCGCAGTGGACCCAAATCAATATCATTCAAAAGATATTCACAATAATTTTAATAAAGATAATGTCAACTGTATTTAATTAAGATCTTGCTTATCACGATTCATGGTTAATACTTTTTACATTTTAGATATGAGATCTATTATTTATCTGTTAGTGTAATTCAGCGGTTTAAGATCATCACTAGAACCAGCTGTAAATTTAAAAGTCTTGTGTTCGATTTCTACTAAATTAACCAATGTTTATGATTTACGAATAATTGTAGGTATGCAGAGATTTTACGCTTTAAGAGTTGGTTCAAAGGACCCTGTCTTGAGGTGATTTCTTCGTCATAAAAAAAAATATTAATATACTTTGTACAAATATTCATATATTATTTATTCATTGGTCCCGTTTGGATAAATAGCTTATTTACTTATTTACTTATTGTGAGATAAGCAAAAATATAAATAAGCAAGTTGATTTGACTAAATTGGCTTATAAATAACTTATTTATTTGCTTATTTACTTATTTTTGTTTATTGGCTTAAATAAGCAAGTATGTTTGGCTAATCTTAACTTAAATATTGCTTATTTAGCTTATTGACTTATTTTCTTATTGGTTTAATTTTTTTTTATTTGACAAGCCAAACGAAATTGTTTATTTAGCTCTAAGCAAGTAAGCAAATTATTCAAACGGAACCATTATTTACCGTTCACTATGTGATAGTTCGATTTTTCTTTAATAAAATTAAAATAGTGATAATTTAAAATTTAGTTAGTTAAATTATTTAATTTTGAGAAAAAAAAGTGGACATTTCAAAATCAATCTTTATTTACATAATACTATTTTGAACCGCCATTCTAAAAACATGAATTGAAGATGACACAAATAGGCATGTTTAATTAGAGAATTAGAGGAGGAGAATGAACTAATGGTACGATACAATGAATCCTATAATAATGGGTTATTTAATTGTGCTATAAAGTTGAGATTATTAGTTTGACTAATAATATTTTAAATTAAGGAGATTAACAATACCACGAGGATTATGGTATTGGATTTTGTCTCCTATTAGGATCAAAATGACTTTTTTACCCCTTTATTTATAACTTTGGCATACATGCCCTTCAAATTGTAGCACAAATATATACAATCACATCCTTAATCTACTAAGTTTGTGAAAAATAAACATTTTATACTGATAATCAAGCATAAATAATTTAAGATAAATTTGATGTTGGAACATAAAATATATGAGGATAAAAATAAATAATTTTTGTTTAGTGTTCACAGTTCAATTTGATTTGATTTTAAATTAAATAAAAAATTAAACCATTTTAAACAATTTTAAGAGTTCAAGACCGAAATCAAACCATTTTAAACAGTTTTAGGAGTTTTAGAATTAAAACCACATCACATGCACCATAGAATCAACTAATAAATAACCGTTCGATTTCGATTTAAAATTATAGTTTTAAGTATAAATTTATTTGTTTATTTTTCTATTATTTTTTTATCTTCTTTATTTATATTATTTTACTTTACAATTTATTTTATTTCTAATAGCATATCATTACAAAAAGAGATCTTTATATCTATAAATTATGAATTATATTTTATTATTTTAATCTATTACCAATAGTGAATTATATAATTTTACAATGTTATGAGAAAAATAAGTAATAAATAATAAATAATAAAATAATAAAATAAAAAAAGAAGAAAAAATGTAAAATAAAATAAATAGTGTTTTAAGATTTTTCTTTATATATAACACATAATATAATACGATTATAATAACAACAAGTAAAAAGTTCATTCGATTCCATACAATTTTTTATACTAAATTCATGAATCAAATCGTAGTTGTAAAAAACGATTTTTAATTATTTAGAACCGAAATTAAATTGTTTACTAAAAAAATACGAACCAAACTATACAGTTTAGATTGGTTCGACTGATTGAACAGTTCTATTAATTTTTTGAACATTCTTAATTTTGAGTCGATCGGCAACTAGTTTAAAAGTTTTTTTTTTTACTTTTTACATTTTAATCAAAAAATTAAATTAACTTCAAAATAAGTTATTAAAGTACTAGCTTTGATTAAGTTGGTTAATTGAATAATTAAATAGTTATATTTTTTATATTTTTTTATTCAAATTGGACAGTATCATCCTTTTACATATGCAATTATAATAATTATATATAATTGACATTAAAATTAAATAAATTATAAAATAAGAATATTACTATTTTTTAAAATGAGATAAATGTTTAAATATAATAAAAATATCTAGTAATTAGTATTTTCATATTACTTTTTGACTTTTTTTTTTCAAAACAATCTACCTTAAACTTTTTACCTTTTTAACTTCAAAAAAAAAAAGAAAAAAAAATCAAAAAGCACGTTAGTCTTCCATTGAATCGGCTGATGCCACCTTCAGTGGCGGGAACAGTTAGATGTCATATTCACACAAGTGGGCCGCGTCCTGTGCTATTGCACCGTTGGAACGGAAACATGGTGGTCCTTATGCTTCGGGCGGGTTTGTTAAAAAAGTCAAAAGTTAAAATCAAAGTATTAAATCTTTAAATATTTTATTTAAATTTTTATTGCATTTAAAAAAATAATATTTATCTTTAATAACTTATTTATTGTATTATTAATTAAATTTAATCGTTATAATTAACTTTACATAAGAACAGTATTTTTCAATTTAAACAAAAAATAATTTTAAAAAATTAACTTTTTACCTAATCAACTAATTTAAAAAAAAACTAACTAAAAAACTAATTTAACAAACAACTTATTTTTAACTCAATTTAATTTTTTTTTGCTTAAAAATACCCCCAAAAAAATTTTAACTTTTAAATTAATTACCACGCTCTTAGTATGTACCTAGTACCATTCTGTGCTCGTTTTAAAACTCCATTATTAGATAGAAATTTTTAGGATAAAATACAATTACACTATAGTGGGGAAAGGAGTGCTTGTGTGGGCCTCCCACAGCATGTTGTGGGTCAAAAGAGTAATGCTACATGCATTCTCAAAATATATTTTTTTAGTCACTCTCATCATTTCAACTGTTGGATAATAAGCTCTCAAAATACATTTTTTCAATCACACCCATCATCTCAGCTGTTGGATGATGGGTTTAGGCCACTCCCATCATCCAATGGCTGAGATGATAAAAGTGACTCAATAAATGTATTTTGAGAATGCACGTAGCATTAATAAGGTCAAAACGACGTTGTTTTGACTTTTTTTAAAAACAAATTTTGAGTCTTTTGGAATATAAATTTTCATTAGTTAAACTACGTCGTTTTGAGCTTTAAATTTACCACCCTTGATAACTTAGGATTTCACATTCAACGGTCATTACATGTATACCAATATCAAGAACCATTCACCCAAAATTCGTTCTCCTCCACAAGCACTGGTCATGTAACCAAAACACTCCCAACCAACCAATCGTACTTAGACAACTCGACAGAGTAACGACGGAGTACGACTGCGACGACGGCAACGTAGGCGGAGCGACAGCGACAATGAAGGCAAAGCAGCAACAGAGCAGTGACGGCGAGATCGACAGAGCCGACAGAGCTATGACAGCGAGATCGACAAAGCCGACAGAGCAATGATGTAATATGACGACAATAATCAACAGCGGCCACGAAGGTGAAGTGATGGCAGCGAAACAATGGCAGCAACGGAGGTGGGGCAACGACGAAGGATGCTAATTTGTTAGATGCGGCGACTCTGTTATATATGAAATCTTAAGGCTAATGACGGTTGGATGTGAAATCCTAAATGATCAAGGTGGTAATTTTAAAGCTCAAAACGACGTAGTTTTACTATTGAAAATTTGTGTCCTAAAAGGCTCAAAACGACGTTGTTCTCACCCCAGCAAATTCTGCTATGGAAGAGCCACATCAAGCACCCCTTCCCCACTATAGTGTAATTACACTGTCACTACTTTTATTATTTGAAGTATTACTAATTTTTCTTATTTTATAAAAATATTAACAATTTAACAAAGCATTGGTTGACCATTTGTTGACTTAACAAAAAAAAGATTGGCTTCGTTTTAAAAATTATCATAAATGACAATTTTACCCTCAACTCTATTCAGCGCCCCCCTCTCCAGGCTGCGGCCTTCTCTCTCGATCTCCATTTTTCTTCCAGCCCCCCGCTCTGCTATCCTCCATTTTCCTTTCCAGCTCCAGCTCTACCACCCTCAATTTTCTCCTTTTCCAAGCTCTGTACATCCCATTTTCCTCCCAAGGCAGAGATAAGCTCTCCCATTCTTATCCTTTATTTGATTGGTGACAATGGGGCAGGTATAAGCTCTCCATTCCTATCATCTATTTGATTGGGGTGAAAACAAAAAAAACATATCAATAAATTAGCAGATAACGGGTTAAGAACAAGTATATTTCATATATAATTTTTATGCTTTAACAGAGTAATATTAATAAGAATTATAGATAATATAATAAATAAATAATAATAATTAACGAATTAATAGAACTAAAAATACAAAATATTAGAAATAGAAAAAAAAATTAGTGATAAAAATAATATTTTAATATTTTCAACTTATTATATTTACAAAATATATATATTATACATGTATTTATATTTACAAATATTATTTTATACAACCTTGAACGAGACAGGAGAAAAAATGATAAAAAAAGTACATACCGTTTTTACCTCTTTTATTATTAGAGGTGAAAAAAACCTTAAAAAACAGGACAAGAACAATAAAAAAAAATTGTCTATCCCTATTCCCTACCCTCTTTTATATTCCCTTAAAAGACACGGAGTCACGGACGTGCGCACATATATATATACCAAATACCGAATTTTATAAACTTTTTTTCTCCCTCTTTAATTCTCTCTCTTTAGTCTGTTATTCATACGACTGCTCCGCCATCTTCATCGCATACCGCCGCCGCTACCTCCACTCGATAGCGTCGCCACCTCCATCACACACCGACAACCATATCACTTTCACTATACGAATCAAACACCAACGGCGTCTTATATTTGTTACAGCCACAATCAATTCCAACAAAATCATCCAATTTACAAATGATTTGGGTGCGGTGGTGAGATTGATTCACAGTGATGACCAATGGGGGGTGTGTATATACTACATACACACCCCCCATTGGCTGGATTTGCAACTACAGTGTTGGCAAATTTGTTTGTATATACAAGTAAATGTTATTCACCAAAGATTCTGTTAGAATTTTTAAATTTCATTGGCTATTGAAATCTAGATTTCACTAGCTGGATCAATTACAATTGAATTGGCCATTCAATTGCAATTGAAGCCTGAAAATCAACAGCCATGAGTGGCTATTGATTTCAGGGGATAACCCTCCATAATGGAAGGCTGGTTGGCTTCTCTCAGAGGAAG
>JAOTRH010000006.1:10208925-10221163 GCA_034768845.1 Heliamphora exappendiculata | reverse complement strand
TGCTAATGCAGACATAGTTCCACCCTTGAAAGTATTCCTTTGGGAAAGTTAGGATAGACTTGGGCTGTCAAGCTCATAGTTTATGGTTTACTTTTGCGAGTGGATTTGATGATGCTTTTCACAGGTTGTCTCAGCTCTTGCTGTTGACCATTCAGGATCTAGAGTCCTTTCTGGTAGTTACGACTACACAGTCCATATGTATGACTTTCAAGGGATGAATGCTCGCCTGCAATCCTTTAGACAGCTTGAGCCATTTGAAGGCCACCAAGTTCGCAATCTCAGCTGGAGTCCGACATCAGATCGATTTCTGTGCGTGACTGGCTCAGCCCAAGCTAAGGTACTGTTTTACACCGCAGAGTCTATTCCATAGACTGCTTCAAATCAAGATTGTTTCTAGATTTAATTCTAGTTGTTGTACCTATGAATTTCAGATTTATGACCGGGATGGACTTACTCTTGGAGAGTTTATGAAAGGGGACATGTATATCCGTGACCTTAAGAATACTAAGGGCCACATATCGGGATTGACCTGGGGGGAGTGGCACCCTAAAACGAAGGAAACAATTTTGACATCATCAGAGGATGGCTCACTACGTATATGGGATGTAAATGACTTCAAAAGTCAAAAGCAGGTATTTGTGCTTGCATATACTTTTGCATGACTTAGTATACGGGGAGTGTAATAATAGCATGCATTTCTCCTTTAGTTTCAAGTGGACAGGCTAGGATCCCACATATAGGGAATTTTGTCTTCACTCTTCAATTGTTCTGGTAAAGAGGGCAGTAAATACATGAACTTTGTTTAGCTCTGATTTTTATTTTAGTTGTGTCTTATATGCAAGATTGGCTATTCAGAACATTTTTACGAGCTTTACGTTTTAATATGTAGGAATTTCCATTTATGGTTTTATCATTTTATGTAACTATTTCCCCCTTTCTCTGTGACATGTGTCTTCATTATTAGACAATGACTATGCTGTCATCTCTACTTTTCAGTAACTTAATTCCCCTTTGTTTGCTGGTAGCTGGCCACTCTCTCTCCCCCCCACAGGCACATACACTCCCACACGTTGTGTGCTTGTGTGCATGCAAGACAATAATTAACCTCCTCAATTTCCCTGGAGCATAATTACCAGATCAAGAATTTATACCACAGAGAAATCTTGAAATTGACGGTGAGGAGCCTGTAATACCTCTGGAAACTTTGGCAGGACAATGCGATTGTACAATCCAAGCTTGATTGTTTCTATTATCATTGTGAGAAACATGAAATTGATCAGTTGAGTATCAAATTATAAAATGGGAAAGGAATAGAAGGAACCAGCAACCATTATTTCCTGCTGTGTAGAAAATTTGTGATTTTTAAGCTCATGGTTGATCTTTGTGCAGTTAAATCCAGAATATTGCATCTCAATACATGCATTACCTAACTTTTAGGACGAGCTCCAACCCTCGTTGGATATTATCCGTGTCTTTACATTTATTGGTTGTGTTAATGCACAGGTGTGAAAAGTGGGGGAAGGGGGAATATAGTGAAGCAACACTTTCTGAAGAATCTGAACCAAAAGTGACGTCATTTTATAATACTTCTTGTTGTTATAGTGTGGAGAACTTATGGCCTACGAAAACCAGGAAGGGAGTTAACTGAATCCAGTTAGTTAGGAGTTTCCCCTTAACAAAGCAAATGATAAACGCACATTTGAAAATATACTTAAAAGTTTTATGGAACATAAGCCTATCGTTGATTGGTCCTCTAGAAATTTTATTTATTCATTTATTTATATTTTTTCCTGTAGAATTTGATGATACATAATAGGATTTGTTTCAATTTATGCTAGTGCTTTATTCCGACATGAAAGATCTTGAATTGGGACATCGGTGCATTACTGCGGCATGAATTCTGATATTATTGAAGTTTGAAGTGCACCAGGAAGTATTTACTTTAAACTGATTGAGACAATAATTTACTTGCTAGGTGATCAAGCCAAAACTTGCAAGGCCGGGAAGAGTTCCTGTTACCGCGTGTGCTTGGGATCGAGAGGGAAAAAGCATTGCAGGTGGTATTGGAGATGGTTCTATACAGGTACTTCTTCTCAATGTCTTTTCTCTCCATTGCATTGATTGACTGGATTTCAGGTGGAAGGTTAAATAAATTTCTGTGACAGTTCCAGGTTCATTCCACTTGGAGTAGGTTTTTTTGGGTGACTTTTGTAACTTTAATTTTCAGATATGGAACCTTAAGCCTGGCTGGGGAAGTAGACCAGACATACATGTTGAAAAAGCTCACTCAGATGATATCACTGGACTTAAGTTTTCTAGCGACGGGCAGATTCTACTGTCTAGAAGCTCTGATGATTCGATGAAGGTATTAATTAAGTTCACAGCCCTGGTATTTACTTTCTTCATTGGAGTATATCTGTCCAGCTGATACTTATGCACTTACCCATGTTCCTTATGGGATGCATATTAGGTTTGGGATCTACGCAAAATGAAAGAGCCACTTCGGGTATTTGAGGATCTCCCTAATCATTATGCTCAAACAAATATTGCATTTAGCCCCGATGAGCAACTCTTTTTGACTGGAATATCCGTTGAAAGGGATAGCACTACTGGTGGTTTGCTATGCTTTTATGATCGAGCAAAACTCGAACTCGTGTCAAGAGTTGGGATTTCACCAACTTGTAGCGTTGTTCAATGTGCTTGGCACCCAAAACTGAACCAGGTATGCAAATGGCTTTCTTGTTTTGCCTCGAATTTTAAATTGTCTGGTAAGCATACCAGTACAGAATATATGCCAAGAGTTGTTTTGGTTTAGTCAGAATTCATCGTCTTTTCGTGCCATTTGTCTTTGATCAGTTCTATAGCTAGAGGATTGAAAAAAATTTGAAGGCATTTCCTTTGCAACCCTTTAACTTTCACCTCCTATCTCTTCTGTTTGAAACATCTTAGTCAAGTAACTGAATATGCATGAAAGTATTTTAAGCCACAGATCACCATACTTAGCTTCTGTCTTTGTTCTCAAGGTCTTTGCCACAACTGGGGATAAAAACCAAGGAGGAACTCACATGCTATATGATCCAAACCTCAGTGAAAGAGGAGCTCTTGTTTGTGTTGCACGTGCACCAAGGAAAAAATCTGTTGATGATTATGAAGCAAAACCCTTGATCCACAATCCTCATGCACTCCCTTTGTTTAGAGATCAGCCAAGTCGTAAACGTCAACGTGAGAAAATATTGAAAGACCCAGTTAAGTCTCGTAAGCCTGAACTCCCTATAACAGGACCAGGTCATGGGGGAAGAGTTGGTTCCACAAAGGGAAGCTTGTTAACCCAGTACCTTCTGAAGGTAGCTTTCATTTCCTGCATATTTTCCTCTATTGTATATGGCACCAATAACTCTACTTGGGATACACTTACCTTCTGAGTGTTATTGCAGCAAGGAGGGTTGATCAAGGAGACTTGGATGGAGGAAGATCCTAGAGAAGCTATTCTGAAATATGCTGATGCTGCGGCAAAAGACCCAAAATTCATTGCTCCTGCATACGCAACAACACAGCCTGAACCTGTTTTTGCAAAATCAGATTCCGAGGATGAAGAGAAGTAATCCGAGTATGTTCGAGCAGTGGCTCCACAATTCACACTCCCACAAGTGGTATTTATTTATTTTCTCCACAACTTATGTCTGTGCTTTTCCTGCAGAGATTCTTATTGTCTTTCTATTATGGCTAATCTTCGCAGATTCCTTATTTTTTTCTTTTTATTATTCCCTTGTCAGTTGGGTTCTGCAGCTGAATCTTGGACATGTCAGCAGCGTCACCGGCTTGACCCTTACTGTTGTACGAAGCTGTTATTATAACTTTTATGTGGTGTTTATGTTTAGAAATGTGGCTATGATTCAAAATTTCTGAAATCCAATAGTTATATTTGAAGACCCCCATTGGACTTGCATCTTTGGCAGTCAAATAGTGCCATTGCTTTCTTAGTTCTTACCTTGAACGTATCCAACTTGGCTACGATGACAAGAAAAAGAAGTCAATGGCAGAACTCATAGCAGGGCAATCTTCAACTCAAATACAATCAATAAATCCGATGCAGTAAGATGCTTAAACTGTCGAGACTGAAGAATAATGTGATGGGAGACAGAATTGGAAACTCCTGTGTACACAACAAATTTGAGATGATCAAGTTTTGTTTAGAGCATGTTGGTTTGGAATTGAATGCGATCAGTGAGATTCTCCACAAATCGTAAATATGGGTTCTCTCCATTGCACCCCTCTTGATTTCAAGCTTTTTTTGAGGATATGTGTGTGAGAGAAAGAGAGCTACTTTCCAAGATCTTATCGACGAGTTGCTTTCCATGAGTATTTTGTAAGCTTTATTATAATTATATTAATTTTATTATTATTATTATTATTATTATTCGGTGTGGTTGGACACACCATATCTTCGTATGTGATTTTTTTATTCTATAAATAAACCATTACATGTCTTATTGGGGTTAACGCGTTCATTTAGCCTAATACTATTTTATTAACATGGTATCAGAGCCTAATCCTAACTATAATCCTAATCCTAATCCTAGCCACTGCTGCCACCATTGAAGCCCTGGCAACCACCCACAGTCACCACGACACCTTTGAAACCCTAGCCAGATCCACCAACAACCATTGAAACCCCAGCAGCATCACTACAGGACCCTTGAAACCCTAGCCAGACACTCCAACGAGGCTCGTCGCTCACTGTCGCATATCCAGCAAGCCTTGTTGGCACTCATCGCCTCTCCAGCGAGGCTCAAAGCCTCTCGTTGACTTCTCAGCGAGGCTCACAGTCTCTCGTCACACCACTCCTGGCTCCGACACCCACCAGAACCACCACCTCTGGCGTCGACAACTCCAAACCAGTCCATCGTCGCGCTGACAGCCACTGACGTCGCTGACACCAATTGCTGCCACCTTACCAGTTGTCGAAATTCACCAAAAATCCACTAAACAGTCACCAAAGTCACCGATTGTGTCCCAAAAATAGTCTCCAACCATTTAAATACTCACCAAAAACCTAGAAAAGTCGCATAAAAAGTTTGTCGTAATAGTTGGCAGTCGCTGGAACAATCGCCGGTTGCCGGAACAGTCGCACCGGTCTCAGTAGTTCTGTGTTTTCGTCTCCCTCACTGCGTCCCTTCATTCATCTGTACAATGGCCTGCTTTTCATTCACCGCCAAGTTCTATGCCGTCCAATTTTTGTTGATGCAGTGAGGGTTATCTGGTTGTGGGTTTTCTGGTATTTGAACAAGAATGTCATTGGAGGGCAATAGGTCTGCTATCCGGACTTCTGGGACTGCTGAGTCTCTGACGGATACCGGGCGACCAATGAGAACGGAGTTGTTCTTTTTTTCTACTTGGCTTGTCGATGAGAAGCTTGACGGTGCTTCTGCTTATCTTTTGTGGCGGAAGAATGCGTTGAAATCCTTGCAAGACGTGGAATTGGATTTTCACTTATTTGACGATGCCCCTGATCCCAGTCTCTTATTTATCGTACCTGTATATGGGACGATGCTCGTCTCTTCAGTCAGATTATGAATTCCATGAACTGCAGTGTTAAGATTTTGATTGCTAGTGCTGATACGGTAAAAGAAATACGGGGGGCTTTAGATGACATTTATGCCTCCACAAATGACTTATCGCGCCTTTATGATGTGATGCGAGGCTTCTTTCGCTCGCAATAGGCTTCTTTCCGACGAGTTTGATCGACTTCTTCTATTCACCAGTTCTATCAATAAATTTTAGGAACAGCAAATGCAGATTCTTGTTGTGTGCTTCTTAGTCAGTTTGGATCTTGAATATGACACGACTCGTTCCGAGATTCTTGCTGGGACAGATATTCCTACATTAACTGAGACTTTTCGTTGGGCGAGTCATTCGATGCGCCGTGATGACATTCAGCCTTCCTCTGATGCTGATGATCAGTTTGCCCTTTGTTGCTTCTTGAGGAGGCAAATGTAACTCGTGGTCGTGGCCGTGGTAGGGGCCGTGACAGAGGTCGAACCGGTGGGGGGCTCGTGAAACTCGTTCTTGCCACTATTGTGGGATCTAGGGCCATATTTGTAGTCAGTGTTATAAACTACATGGACGACCGTCTCCCGTGGCTAATGCTACTACTGAGTACCACCAGGTAGACTCGTCTTCCTCTTCTCAGAAGCAATTCGTAGAGATGACCCCAGCTGAATATGAGCAGTATGTTCAGTCTCAAGTTACTAGCCTGAGTCCTCCCACTCCTGTTGTTGCTACTCCATCTGCATGGGTGATTGATTCAGGTGCCTCCTATCATATGGCTGGTTCGGCAGGTATATTATCTGACTATCAGGTGACTCCTAGCCATCATGGTGTTCTTGTGGCTAATGGATCTTCCTTACCGGTTAAGGGGCGTGGTGTCGCTACTCCCACACCCTCTTTAGCCCTACTTAATGTCTTACATACTTCTGGAAATTCATTTAACTTATTATCTGTCAGTCAGCTCACTAATGATCTCAACTACTGTATGATTTTTTATCCCGATGGTTGTGTTTTTCAGTATCTTACGACGATGAAGATTATCAGTAGAGGTCGAGTTTCTTGTGGGTTTTACTTGGTGGAGGATGTGGTTGCTACGGCCTGCTCAGTAGTTTCCTCTCCTAGTTTTGAGGCTCATTGCTGTTTGGGGCATCCATCTATATCTAGTTTGCATAGTCTGTGTCCTAATTTTTTCTTTATTTCTCATATTAAGTGTGAGTCGTGTCAATTGGCAAAGCACCTGCGTATGCCTTTATTATCTCGGATCAATAAATGAGCTTCGATTTCTTTTTCTTTGGTTCATTCAGATGTTTGGGGGCCGTGTCCAGTAAAGTCTGTTTTTGGCTTTTGTTATTATGTCATATTTGTTGATGATTATTCTCGTGTGACTTTCTTATATCTTATACGACATAAATCTGAAGTAGCATATATTTTTTTCTCATTTTGTATGGAAGTAAAAATCCAGTTTCAGGCTCAGGTTAAATGTTTGCGCAGTGATAATGGTGGCGAGTATCTCTCCACTGAGCTGAAGACTTTTCTATCCACTAATGGTATTATTCATCAGACTTCCTCCCCAGCTACTCCACAGTAGAATGGTGTCACTGAGCGCAAGAACCGCCAGATTATGGAGACTGCTCGTGCTCTCTTGTTTCAAATGCATGTACCTAAGCATTTTTAGGGACATGCTGTGTTAACTGCATGCTATTTAATTAATCGTCTCCCGTCTCAGGTCCTTTGTGGTAAAATTCCGATGGCGGTCCTCTCTCCTGCCACGAACCTTTTCTCTCTACCCTTAAGAATTTTTGGTTGCCTTTATTATGTTCATGACACTCATCCTCAGCAAACGAAGTTGGATGCTCGGGCTATCAAATACATCTTTCTTAGTTCTTCGAAGACTCAGAAGGGGTATCGTTGTTTTTGTCCATCTCTCCACAAGTTCTTTGTGTCCCAGGATGTTACCTTTGTAGAGTCTACTCCTTTCTTTTCTGCATCAGATTTGGCTGTGTCGGGGAGTGGGCGGTCTGATTTTGAACATCTTGATTTTTTAGTGTCTTACTTGCTTTTGTCCTCTTCTGCAGGTGTTTCTCCTACTGAGGGGTCCTCTCCACCTTCTCCTTCCACTCCTTCAGCTTCCTTGGAACTTTCCTCTACTGAGCAAATC
This sequence comes from Heliamphora exappendiculata, assembly GCA_034768845.1. Classification (NCBI taxonomy): domain Eukaryota; kingdom Viridiplantae; phylum Streptophyta; class Magnoliopsida; order Ericales; family Sarraceniaceae; genus Heliamphora; species Heliamphora exappendiculata. The sequence goes on along the minus strand of JAOTRH010000006.1, from coordinate 10,213,458 downwards.
TCCTCGTCTGCAGATCTTTTTTCCCACGGCAAGTGTTCCTTCCCCTGCTCGTGATATTCCTATTGCTACTCGAAAATCTTATCGCACTTGCAGGGATCATCCTCTCTATACTACCTCCTACAAGGGTCTCTCCGTATCCTTACAGACTTGTATCGCCACTCTTGATCAGGCCTTAGCTGACCTTAGCTGGCGGGGTGCTATGTTGGTGGAAATACACGCTCTTGAATCCACTTCTATCTAGTCTCTCGTTTCTCTTCCGACAGGCAAGCATGTTATTGGTTGCAAATGGGTCTTACGGTCAAGGTCAATCTTGATGGTTCTTTTGCCCGCTTGAAAGCCCGTCTCGTTGCCAAGGGGTACGCTCAGACATATGGAGTTGACTATTCTGAGACCTTTTCTCCCGTCGCTAAGATGGCATTTATTTGCCTGTTTATGTCTCTGGCTGCCACTCGCTATTGGCCTCTATACCAGCTTGACGTGAAAAATGCCTTTTTTCATGGTGATTTGCAAGAGGACGTTTATATGGAGCAACATCCCAGTTTTGTTGCTCAAGGGGGGGGGGGTCGTAGCTAGTTTGTCGTCTCCATTGGTCTCTTTATGGCTTGAAGCAGTCTCCACGTGCATGGTTTGGTCGCTTTAGTATGGTTATGCACCAGTTTGGTCTTCTACAATCCGACAAAGATCATACGGTGTTCTATAGACGCTCATCTGCTCGTTGTATTCTATTGATTGTTTACGTTGATGATATTGTTATAACATGTGATGATACAATGGGTATTTCTGCTTTGAAGCAATTTTTGAAATCTCAGTTCCAAACTAAAGACCTTGGAGAATTGAAATACTTTCTTGGCGTCGAGGTGGCACGAGGTAAGAAGGGTATCTTTATCTCCCAGAGAAAGTATGTGCTCGATATTCTTGCTGAAGCAGGGCTTTTGCACGCAAAGGGGATCGAGTCACCTATGAACCCGAGTGTTAAATTTCTCCTTGATGAAGGTGATATTTTTTCTCATCCCGACAGATATAGGAGAATTGTTGGGAAGTTGAATTATCTGACAACAATGACAAGACCAGAAATAGCCTTTTCTGAGTGTGGTGAGCAAATTCATGGCTGCACCTCGGGTCCCACATTGGAATGCCGTGGTTAGAATTCTACGCTATATCCACAGTAATTTCAGTAAGGGGTTGCACTTTAGTGATCACGGTCACTCTATGGTGGAAGGATATTCTAATGCTAACTGGGTGGGATGCTCCATTGATCGGTGGTCCACTTCTGAATTTTTTATATTTATCGGTGACAATCTTATCTCTTGGAAGAGCAAGAAGCAGGACGTGATTTCGAGGTCAAGTGCATAAGCAGAATACCGAGCTATGGCCTTGGCCACATATGAGATTTTGTGGCTTCGTTAATTGCTTAGTGAGTTGAGTGATCCATGCAATGGCTCAACGAAACTTTGGTGTGATAATAAATTTACAGTGTATATTGCCATAAATTCGGTGTTCCACAAGCGTACTAAACATATCGAGGTGGACTGTCATTTTATTCGACATGGGTATCAAAATGGTGTAATCGTATTCAGTGCGGTTCGTACTGAAAAACAGTTGACAGATATTTTTACTAAATCTACTCCAGATCCTCGAGTTCGGTACATATATAGCAAGCTGAGCATGTTAAATATATATGCACCAGCTTAAAGAGAATGCTAGCTTTATTATAATTATATTAACTTTATTATTATTATTATTCGGTGTGATTGAATATACCATATTTTCGTATGTAGTCTTGTTATTCTATAAATAAACCATTGCGTACCCTATTAAGATTAATGTTTTCATTTAATCTAATACTATTCTATTAACATATTTGCATACCCCTGGTAGCTTAACAGAGTTCATTTGTTTTTTTGGTAAAAAAGAGCATTTTTATCATTTACCTTATTTGATACAAAGCTAGTTTTCACTGGTAACTCTCGACCAAGATCGATAGTGAAATCTGCCATCTTCACTTCTTTGTTCATTGTACATATTTGCCCCTGTTCAATCCTTTTTCTTTTTGGTGCAAGTATAATTGATGATTCCCAACAAACCAAATATAGTGTGTCAAAGGAAAATTGCTACCAATTTTAGGATCCCAAATCATAACCATAGAATTGATTCACTAAAAGGCTGGAATATGAAAATTATTTCCAAGAACAGGTAAAGAGAATGAAGGTGAACATGCTAAATTTGTTATTGTATCATGAAACCGTAATACCACAAGAAATAGTATCATGACGCTGGAGCATCAACTAATCACTCCAGCAAATGCATCGATCAACAATAATCTCAAAGGTTAAAATACATCCACCATGAAAAGAATGCTTGTCACAATGGTTCATTGGGTTATCTACATTTACACACAAAAAAAAGGTTGAAGTAAGGAAGATCTTGCATGAATGACATCCATCCCACTAAAAGATTGGGATGATGATTTGAGTTTGGCAAGTACAACAGAGATAAGTGCTGTGATGTGAGGTGTTTGTGACTATCATTACTGTCATTATACTACAAAATATCATCTTTGCAACTTTATGAGCCGCATTTTGAACCAGTGTCAATGGCTCTCAAAGCACTGGCATCTACAAATTGGTCATTAGGGCTATTTTACCAACTGGAACTGCAATGACTATTTCCCCCATATCTGTCAGTTTCTGCGCAAGGGATTCCCTTTTTTTGGTACCTCGGCATTTGAGCTCATGCATTCAACTTGCAAAATGCTCAAGTTAGTGCTCATTCTCATAGCTTGATAGGCGAGAGTCCGACAGAACGGTGAACAGCTGTGTGTCTACAAACAACTGCCAGGGCCAAAAAGCATCATGCGCACCGTGAAAACTTCATAGCAGCTAACTTTAACAATCAGAAACAAATAAAACTTGGAGAGCACCAAAATATCATCAGTATATGCACATGTTCGAGTTTTCAAACAAAAGCTGCTCATTTTTAATCAAATAAATGGCAGAGCTAACACCATCACCATTCCATGACAGAGGATGAAAATCTCAGAAGATCAGAATCCAAAAAAGAAAAGAGAGGATAACATATGTTCTAGACGCCCAAGAGAGGACTGTACACAGTTTCCACCATGGATGGATTCTTAAAGCACGGACCACTAAGATTAGATGATTGCCACAAAAGGCAGTCATGCTCTCCATTACCCTTTCGAGTCTCAACACAATTTTATTCAAAGAGTAATTATTAGGTTCAAGTTGAAAAGTCAAAATGATGGGCCAATTAGTCAACTGTTTTATTTGCAGTTTGGTCATCCAAAACCCATAAATAGAACCAAGGTGTGAAACTACTCAATTGAATACCTAATCGATGTGTTAAATATCCAAATTAAAGCACAAGAAAGGATAAAACATTCAGCATCTCCTAAAAGAATTCACAATTTGCCCAAGCTTGAAAAGTTATGATGGACGCTACAAATAATTTGCACAAATGACTCATCTAACCTGTCACTTCCAGTTTTGGCAGCTGAGAGGAGGTGTTGCTTGCGTGGCTAATGGACAACAGGGACCCGTTGTTTGATTCACATAAAAACTTTGTTTACCTAAATGATTTATCCGTACTTACTCAAATATAATTATGTGAATTGTGTGTCTGTATGTATACAGTATAGACATCTCGGGGCACAATTGAAAATTAGATATTAATAGCAGTCAAATCCAACTATGTTCACTCCACGATAGCAGAATCTAGCTACTTCTTACTCCCTTCAGATGCAGTAAAGAGGAGTTGTTTCAAGATCATATTTGAGGTTAAGCACTGGTCCATACTATATGTGCAAGAAATTTTAGTTAAATAATTTGTGGATAAAGCTGAATTTGGAAGACTTCTCCATTCCACTCTGGTCTTCATTCTGGCAATATTGCTCTGCACAATTACAAGTTCAAATCCAGCGTTGATACATGTCCACGTGCTAGGTCCACCTAATCCACTTCTAAGGGTAAAAGAAACACTGCAACTGTCAAGTTAAACGTTCGAAAACATTCTCTTCAATACCCAAGGTAATATCAGAAATTTACTAACACGCCATGCTAAAAGTAAAATGAGTTTATTGAAGATGTTTCTGAGATGAGATTAAATTAACAGTTTTGAGGAACCGAAGAGGACCACCAACTTTGTTGGTGGAAGTGGATAAGGTGGATTAATGTTAACCTCGTAGAGATCCACTGTTCAGTTGGGGTGGAAGATGTTGGACGTGTCAGAGGAGGATAATGAGGGAAAGGGTTTCATTCTTAAGGAAAGGGGAAGCAGCTTCCATCATTGGATCCATATTAGCACAGAAGAGGTGAGATGGTTCTGCTTCTGCAACTCTCCAGAAGTTGCATCATCACAGTAGAGGGGTCTTCTGTTGACGCAGGTCCTTCAATGACAGTTGAGTGGAGGTGAGGTTGCAGGATCATGTAGTGGGGGAAGGTTATGTTGTGTGCCTGTGGCTAGGGTAGTCAATGGAGATCAGTATGCTTGCCAGAGATGAATTGAGCCCGGCGCGTG
>JAOTRH010000006.1:10153890-10208825 GCA_034768845.1 Heliamphora exappendiculata | reverse complement strand
ATATACATATGATTCGAACTGTTAGTTAATAATAAATATAAAAAACAAAATTAACTGCATTTCAAAAATATTATGATGAGTGCATATTTATTTAACCATTTTTCTCACAAATCAAACTCTATGTTGTATATATATTATTTTTAATTTCCTTTTTTTGCTATTGCACATATGCAATCATATCTTATTTCTGTAGGAAACAAATGTCGCCTTGCCTCGTTTTGGTTAAATTTTGTTTTTTGTAGTTTTTTTAGACTAAAAACGATATTTTTTGGATCGATGAGAGAGAAAAATAAAAATCTTGCATGTTGATTTATTTTTAATTTTTTGGGGACTTTTTACTTAACTGCTTTTGAGAAGAACCCATTGTTGATTTATGTTGTTAACTTCTAGACAGTCATTTTGGAAGTGGAATGGCATCAGCCTAACAAAAATGAAGCCATTTGGGTAACATATTTCATCAGGAAAAATGTCGTGCATGATAGATTCTTAAGGCAAAATTCTTATAACCCCTTTACACTAAACCCATGGTTTTGGTGCCTGTAGCTTTCACCAAAGGCAAGTTGTGTTACAGCCACACCTTATAGAATTCGAACTGATAAAATTAAATTTTTAGTGCATCCCAATTCACCCACAGCTTAGATTGTCAATCCACTTAATATGAAGAGTCTTTCTTCAATCAAGAGAAGGTGGAGCAACTCCAATGCGCACACACACAAAAAAATACTTATTCTAGTCCAGTCATCAAAGGCAAGAACAATTGTGAAGAATGAAGATGAAGAGACCTACTAATGGAACCGCAGAACTTGGTAGCATTTGAAGAATATCTAAAAAAGAAAGATTGAAAATGTCGATTACCTTAATAAATTGCTGCTCTTTACTAGGAAAGGAATCAATAAAGCTATCCTTAAGGAGTAAAGAAACCTGAAAAGATAAGTGTAATTAGCTTTAAAGGGAATCGCTGGAATCTGCAGTCTCTAATAAATCTCAAATAAATTGCATCTTAGTTTGTCTAACCCTGTCATTGTTTGACTGTACACTAGTGATTGTATGAGACCTCAAATGTGAACAAAGTGACTCCAAGTAGCACCTCATGACTGTTAAGAATTGTGCAGCAGCTTCAGCCTGCACTTCAGATATTTACACACGTTATTGCTTAATCAGTATGGATGAGACAAATATCAAACTCATAATAAAGGCGAAGATGTAGAACAGTAAAACCCACAACAGAAAAATTCACATATAAGAAAACAATCTAGAAACTTGTTTGATGACAAGGCTGAAGGGAATGAGAAATTGGACTTTAATGCATAGCAATTGCAAGATTACTGAAGTTTATTCTCACACAAAAATTCATCAGAAATCCAATGAAATTTTTTTTAACTCAGGTCGACTTCTGCCAACAGATGCAAGATGTGCACAAGCTTTGAGCCAATGCTTTTTAAAGTTGTTTTGTCGAATAGATTTCAGGTTTGAGTTTACAATCAGACAAACCAACGGCTACTGTATAGATGCTAGTACTTGGATCGAAAAGCAAGGTTAGTGGAACATCCTAAATTCAAACACAAAAGCATGTTTAATCCAGAAATGATTGGATCTTGGTTTATTTTATTTTAGTAGAGAAGTTACAGATTTGCACAACATTATGGTTGCATGCAGAATAAGCATATTGGAGACAACGAAAATGCTTAAAGTTATATATTCCATCTTTAGCAGAAACTGCTATATTAGGTCTTCCAAACTGGCGATAGATAGAACACCAGCATCAAGCAAGGTGAGTGAAGTGTTCAACAATTTATTAAGTTAAATTAACAAAGAGATCAGAACACTATCATAATTCAGTCTGAATTGTCTGATATGGTGATTGGAAATGCAGCTTTGACTTTGGCGATATCACTTTCTGCATTTCTTTAAAAGTAGGCAAGAGAATGTTTACTTTTATCTTTGAGAGACAAAATGAGAAAATACAGTAAAGGAAAAAGAACATGATGTATACGAAGAGAAAATGGGCATAGGTCTCACAAAGAATACAAGAAGCAAATAAATATTTAGCAATTAGCATAGACCTATTTTTTGATCTTGACAGATAGGATTGACTTTAGAAGCACAAGACAAGAACTCTAGGCCCCACAGCTGGAAATTTTTTTGGCCAAAGGAAAGAAGAGCCAACGGTAGTAGTAATCTTTATTTATCTTCATTTTAAGCTAGCATGACATTGGTGAGTTTCACTTTTACCGTGTTTCAGAAAGTCAAGGCCATCTTGGTATCTTACCGAATGGCTGCAGTCTGGACATGGGTTGTGCATCAGCATATTGCATATTTTGGAACTATTTATGTTGTTGAGCCCTTAAAAAATGTCATTATCTTCTTCTTCCATTCTGTTGCTTTCTTTTCTGTGATTTCAGTAATCGGGAATAAGGCTTGACAATCATTTTCCACTTCAAAAGATCCATCCTTCATAAATCACTTCTTCCTGTCATCAAAATCTTCAATACTAGCAACCCAACAATCCAAAGTAATTGTCGTTGATAACTCCTCACAGCGCTGGAGCAAATCTGGACACACCAAATTTGGCCTTCATTCCATTCCACAAAAGTATATCCCACCAAACCCCAATCAACCGGAAGCCTTTAAAGTACATCCTGTCCACAAACTCCAGCAAAAAATCCAACATTTATGCAATCTATGACTTTCAGAATCAAGCCAATTCTAAACACTTCCTTTGAACAAAGCGTACCTCTTTTAATCTACTCTTTTAAAAACCCCAAACCACAAAAATCCCAAAACTTAATCCATGGCAAAAGAAAATGTAGGCTGCATATTGTAACGTTTTCCTAGGATGTTTACATCACATTTACCTTGGAGGAGCCAAAGATGAGGCTGGGGGTTGGAAGTGATTACAAAAGTTCTCCATAAAAATTGATCCTCTTTCTGGCCAAGCAAATTGGCTGCTGAAGTGGTCAATTTACAGAACCAACTGAATTGAAAACCCATAAAAAGCAATAACCTGAAGTCTACTAATAAGCAACTGATACAAAATAGGAGAGAAAGAGAAAACCTACTTTATTGCAAGAATTAGGAAAATACAATACCTCTAAAGAAAGATTATTCAACATATAAATAAAGAACAAAACCCTAAAATCCTAGGAAACCCTAATTAATAACAAAGACTAAAATACCCTATTAAAATACGCTACAATACTCTCATTTCCCCCTCTCAAACTCATGATGCAGGCGCGGAGAGTAGCAAGAGTTTGTCCTCCAAAAACCAAAAGCGGGCAGTTGTGTGCGTTTTGCTGAAGAAGTCAACAAGCTACAAGGAGGAAACAAACGGGAGTGCAATAGTACCCAACTGAAGATGATATCGAATGACATAACAATCAATTTCAATATGTTTGGTGTGGTCATGAAACACGAAATTGTATGCAATCTGAATAGCACTCTTATTGTCACAATGGAGTAACGTAAATGAGGAGAAGGAAACCCCTAAATCTGAAAGCATCCATCAGAGCAAAACAATCTTAACAGTAGCATGAGCTATATTGCGGTATTCATCTTCAGCAGTGGAACGGGCAATAACAGATTGTTTCTTGCTCCTCCAAGAAATGAGTGAATCGCCCAAAAATATAAAGTTGCCAGTAGTGGACTTGCGATAAGAAACAACACCAGCTCAGTCAGTGTGATATCCTGGTATTCCACATCGGAAAGGGAGAGGGAGTTCCTGGGCTATAAAAGAAAAATCTTGGACCCTTACATTCAACGAGACCTTTTTCCAGGTGGTAGAGACCCTAGCAGAACTCCGTAGTTAAGCGTGCTTACACTGGAGCAATGCAAGAATGGGTGACCCTCTGCGAAGAACAAAATCGTGAGAGCTTTTGCCTAAAGCGGACAATATCGTTGCCATGTAAAGGGTCAGGGTATTACAGATGGTATCAGAGCCAACTCTCCTCACCTCCGAGTGTGGGCCCCTGCCGTCTCACGTGACACGTGGGCAGGCTACTGAGTGGGTGGGTCGATAAGGATTGGCCAGCTACCAGAGTTGGCAGGCTACTGCACGGGGACATGTAGCCCTAAGGAGAGTGGATTGTGATATCCTGGTATCCCACATCGGAAAGGGAGAGGGAGTTCCTGGGCTATAAAAGAAAAATCTTGGACCCTTATATTCAACTAGGCATTTTCCCAGGTGGTAAAGACCCTAACCGAACTCCGCAGTTAAGCGTGCTTACACTGGAGCAATGCAAGAATGGGTGACCCCCTGGGAAGAACAAAATCGTGAGGGCTTTTGCCCAAAGCAGACAATATCGTTACCATGTGAAGGGTCAGGGTGTTACAGTCAGTATCATCATAAGCTTGGAAAGTCAAAGGATGATGCAAATGAGAGAAGTAAACTCTGAAAAATAGTATAAGAGACATAACGTAAGATATGAAGCAAAGCGGCCTAATGAGAGGAGCAAGGTGTCGAGACAAATTAGCTAATAACATGAACAACATATGCAATACCAAGTCGAGTGACAGTAAAATAGATCAGACTACCAACTAGTTCATGATAAGGGGAAGGATCATCGAGAGGTATCCCATTAGTAGGGGAGAACTTAGCATGTAACTCAATCGGAGTGTCGACAATTTTATCATCAGTTAGATAAGCACGGTGAATGACTTCATGAGCATATTTAGTTTGCGATTAAAGAAAATAGTCGAGAGGGCCCAAGTCTTTTATCTCAAACTAACGAAATAAATGTTGTTTAACCTCAAAAATAGTATCAGAATCAGACCCGATAATGATCATATTCCACACATAAGATCAAAACAACGATCCCATTGGTTGTGTGGCGAAGAAAAATAGCAGAATCATAAGGACTAGGATGAAAACCAATTTGTAAACAGTAAACTGAAAACGCTCATACCAAGCACGAAGCGTTTGCTTGACTCCATAAAGAGCACGACGGAGACGACATACTAAACCTGAGGGATGAGAGAGACCGGGAGAAGGGCACATATAAATTTCTTAGTAAGATGGCTGTTGAGAAAAGTATTTTTGACATCAAGTTAGAACACAAGCCAGTAACGAATTGCAATAACAAATATAAGAGTACGAGCTGTGGTCATCTTGGCTACAGGAGTAAAAGTTTTCTTATAATCAATGCCACTCTCTTGAGAAAAACCCTTAGCTACAAGACAGGCCTTAAACCACTCGAAAGAACCATCAGAATGAGTTTTGACTTCCTACACCCACTTGCAGCCAATGAGATTTTTACTTACAGGCAAGGGAATTAACTCCCAAGTAGAAGTCTTTTGAAGAGCAGCTAATTCATCAGACATTACTTTAAGCCAGCTAGGACCAGTACATGTTTCTTTATAAGATTAAGGCTCAAAGTAAGAACGAATAGAGGTCAAGAAAGCACGATAAGAGTAGGAGAAACATGTATTAGAAAATTCAAGTTTTACTAGCGGTACGAGCACGCAATGGGTGGCGTCTATCAAAGGGATCTGGATCCACAGAAACAGAGAGAGCATGGTGAAAGCTGGTATGCAAGGATGAAGGAGCAATCTGGCGACAAGAATAAACCAACGGGAGAAAGGAAGCATCCGAAGAATGGAAGGGAGGAGGGAAGATTAGGGACATCAAGAGTAGAAGTGAACTCTTCACAGGGAACGTCGATAGGAAATGGGTCAATATTGATCAATTCGTCTTTAGAGATAAGAGCGTATTTGGGAGGAAGACTAAAATACGACAGACGTTCAAAGAAACACAACACGGCAAGAGATATATAACCGTTTGGACACAGGGTTATAACACCGATACCTTTTTTGCTGGAGGCCATATCCTAAGAAGACAGAACATAGCGGGTATTGAGTTTCCTTCACTCATGTTTGGGAAGAAGAACAAATGCATACAGAACCAAAGACATGCAACAATAAATAGTTAGAAGGTTGGCCAAATAGTTTCTCATAGGGCGGGATACCAGAAAGAAAGGAAGTATATGATTAAGAATATATACTGCAGTGAGAACAGCTTTATCGCAAAAGACAGTATGGACAGACAAGAGAAGAAGGGACCGAGCTATGCTAAGAATATAACGAAATTTTCTCTCAGCGAGACATTTTTGTGCCAGAGTATCAGAACATGAAGAATGATGGATTATGCCATTAGAAGCTAAGAAATCAGTAAATTCAGTCAGAAAATATTCCCCACCCAAGTTAGAACAAAAAATCTTAATAGTGGTAGAAAACTGAGTTTGAACCATTGAGTGAAAAGTACGATAAATACGAAAAAGATAAGACTTGTGAGACATAAGATATACCCAACAAAACCGACTATAATTATCAATAAAAGAGACATAATCATCAATAAAATGGATATAATACATTGAGCCACTCTTCGTGGCAATGGGAGAAGGGCCTCACACATTTGTATGAACAAGTGAAAAAGGCAAGGTAGAAATAGTTCGTACTTTATTGAAAAATAAAGCTGACATTTTAGTAAGTTTACAACTATTGCACTCAAAAATGTTGCTTACAAACACTTTGACTTAAACTACAAGACTGAACTAAGATTTTTAAGCAGTCACTAAACAAATGACCTAAACGAGAGTGCCAAAAATAAAAAGATGTATTCTGATCTAAAGAAAAAGACGACATCATAGCGGAAGGAGGCACTGGAATGTGCAAACAAGGGGTGTGCAAATAACCCGCTCCAACCTGTCAACCCAACCCGTGCGGATTATGTGAATGAGTGGGTTGGGTTAGGTTGGGTTAGGTTAAGGAGGGTGGGTGGGTGGGTTGGTTGCGAGTTATATTTCTTCAATATGCCACCAACCCAACTCGCTTAAAGTATATATTTGTTATCATGTTTCTACATACGACGAATCTCAACCTTATATACATATTTATATTTATATAAATTTTTTATAATTCATAATTCACAAATTAAAACATTTATGATTTTAAATTTCTTACATTTATGTTTTGAATAAGTAATGTAAATATTATTGTTAGAGATATTTAATTATATTATTCTTATTATTATTGAATTACTACTATTATTTTTAGTCAATTTTTTACTTAATGTGTTAAATATGATTTCTAAAAAAAATTGCAAAACGATTTTTATTTCTTAGAAACAAATTTTTAAAAAATAATACTAAAATTTTACCAACTTTTTAACCTGTTAAACCATTTAAACCGCCAAAAACATCATCCAACCCTTTGATTTTAATAATGAGTGGGATGGCGGTGGGTAGAAAAAACAATCACCTGCCGAAGGTGGGTTGGCTGAAAATTTTCTCTCCACCTGCCCCAACCCAACCCGCACACACCCCTATTGCAAACTCTCCAAAATATATAGGTCACTACTCTATGCTCGAGGAAAATAGAACCAGATGAAGCAAATAGAACATCAATAAGATATTTGACTAATAGATAGTCAACTACGAGACAACTTAGGGACATAAAAAATATTAGGGATAGACAAAGGGGACGGAGACGGCAACAGAGCCAATACAAACAGCATGCATGGGAGAGCTATCATCAGTGCAAACAGTGATAAAAGAGGAAGGAGAAACACAGCAACACGTGATTTAGGCTTTCCTGTGCCTTGAATGAGTGGTGAGGGAGTCGGCAATAAAGGAGAACGAGGAACGACTGCACACAGTGGTGGAGAAGGAGTGGCAAACACTTAGAGGAGGGAATACCAATCTGAGCAACTTTGAGTCTAGTCTCTTCAACAATAAGTTCACGGATTGCACCGTCAACTGATGGCAAAGGACAACAGTGTAAAATGGCACCACGAAGAGGCTCAAACTAAGCACGGAGGACCATAAGGAACTAGACTAGTCTCTACTTCTCTCTATAATGAATATAGCTATCCAACATCTGCAAAACGACAAGTTCCATAAGAGCTAACTGATCCCAATAATGTGCCATCTCATTATAGAACTCCTGAATGGATTTATCTTGCTGTTTGGCACTCCGAGTGGACATTTCTAGCTCATTCTGTTTGGAAAAATTAGACTCAAGATACATACTTTGCAAATAGTCCCATACTTTCTTGGATGTACTGTATTTAGAGAAGTTCATACCAATACTGGATTCCACAAAATTGTGAAACCATGTGAGTACTTGGGCATTCTCTATATCTCACATCACAACAGATGTAGCATAACCTTTAACTTTGATATTTGTCGGTCGAGTGGACAAACCGATCACATAACCCTAGCGCCCTTTATTAAGGAAGTCTTTTTATCATATCAGACCAATAGAATAGTTGTTGCCATTCAGTCGAATACTAATACTCCGTAACTTATCCTCAAACATAATCAATATGTCCCACAAAAGCTAAAAAATAACAAAAGAAGGAAGCCGAAATCAGTGAGGAGGCACGAGGTAACCAAAACAGGTCCGACGAAGATTGCCAGAGTCAGGTGAAGGTCGACGAGATCGTCAGTGATAGAGAAAAAAGCTGGCGACTTTTGCAAGGGTAGATCAAGTGGATCAGCCATGACTACCAAGAGTACAAACCAGATTTGGGAACTAGGTTTTTCGGAGATCAGATCTGGCCACCGTTGACATCGTCTGAGGTGATCGAGTGGCCGCCGGAGGTTGGACCAGGTAGAACAACCCAGAATGAGCTAGAAATTCATGGGATGGATCTTAGATCTAGAACAAAAGAGAAGATCTTTGTGCAGAAGGCGTCGATGATGATTGGTGCTAGAAAAGAGGTCGGCGTTGGTTGACAGCATTGGAGGAGAAGTCGCCGACGTTTGTCGGAGTTGATCGCAAGAGTCGGAGAAGGAAGCACGTCCGTCACCGTTGTGGGATGGCGTTGGAAAAGAGGACTTCAATGGTGATCGATGATGCGAAAGAGGTCTACAATGGTCGGCAGCGTTGATCGGAGGCGTCGAGGAAGAAGGCTGTGTTGATTGCAATGGCTTTGCAATGATTGATGATTAGGGTTTCTAAACCCGTTTTGATACCATGATACAAAAATAGGAGAGACACAGAAAACCAACTATATTGCAAAAATTAGAAAAATACAATACCTCTAAAGATAGATTATTCAATATATAAATAAAGAACAAAATCCTAAAACTCTAGGAAACCCTAATTGATAAAAAAAACTAAAATACTCTATTAAAAGTACCACTGGGTATGTGTTTACTTTGCTAGAATACTCTCGCAGCAACAAGCCCATGAAATGAATATACCACTAGAAGAGTTCTCATTTCCACTGAGCCAGCAAAGAGAGGTAATTTGTCACAAATAACAATCCAAAAGTTTCTATGACAAATAAGGGACCTCAATTCAATGATTGTCGAAAAGAGGTAGTCAAGAGCTAGTTATTCTGTTTGAATGTAATCTTTCAACCTGCTTGCTAATAATCCTACTCTTGTGTCCTACTCCTACTCACTTCAAACTAAACCCTAATAATCCTATTACTTGTAAGCAACTAACACACAACCACCTTAAGAATCTTCTTTCTAAAAAGTACTTGGCACACACTGATTCCCAGATATTTTTGTAAGGCTTAATATGTGTTATGGCCAAGGGATCAGAAGGATTTCATGAGCATTGAGAATTTGTATAAATTTTGCAGTTAACAACAGCAAGAGATGCCCTGGACGTACGCTATCCATCACAGTGTATCTTCCTCTCCATGTTCTTTTATTTCCTAGCAATCTTCTTATCTGAGTTCCCTCTCTTGCTTCAAAGAGTCAAAATTCAAATTCGTAATCACCAGAGCTCCAACCATAGCAAGGATGGTATAATAATATATGCAATGACGACTGCAAACTTCTTTCTGATCAGATAATCATATCCAGAAAGGAAAATCCTCCAATCTCCATAGAAGACAAAGGACTTTAAAGTAGCTGAATTCAAGATTTTTGGAATGCATGACACTAACGCTTTCATTCTAAGAAGCACAAACACAAACAGAAGACGGGTACGGACGCAGGACATGGTGATTTTAGGAAAACAAGGATACAAACATAGCAAGGATACAATAGAAGTTATTTATTTGTAAATTTTTATTTGCTATGTAGTATGTACATGATATAACATTCGCAAACCCCTAAAAATAAAAATAATTTCACATGAAAAAACCTTCCAGTATGTAATTTAAATATCATTCAACACACTAGAACAACTTGCTAGCATAGTAGTGCATCAAAGAGGAGCAACTCAAGAAGTCACTAACATCATCAACAAACTATTGCAACTTGGTTACATCTCAATTACGAATATGGAAATACACAACTAGCATTGTCCCCCTAATTTGTCTTGAAATGCGTCAGAACACATGGGTGTGATCAAGCCATGTCTCTAATGTGACAACAAAAATAAATAAATAAATCTACGCAACATGTATTTGTATTTGACGTGTCAAACATGCTATGGTGACTAAAATGAAGTACTGTGCTTCACAGCTTTCGCGAAGATGAAACATCTCGTATTGATTAAATAAAGATTTGCAGAACTACTTTAATGATTGAAGTTGGCACAAGAATACCTGCACTTCGTTGCATTTATATACAGGATGCCTTTTAGCAATATCTCTTTCACAGGACAATCTAGTGTGGATTGGTCGCAGTTCAGAGATAAGCTCTTTATGCCGTGGAAGTGCAGGTAAGTAACACGTTCTTACCTAACAAGAACAGAAAGCAATACAATCAGTTTTGAAAATTTCAGCCAATCAGAAACATATTGAAAATAGAATATTCATGATATTTTCTAGTCATGTTAAGTAAACCATCTTTCTGTAAACCAATCCCAAAAAAAGAAGAAGAAGTCATAATTCACTTCAGAGACACTTCATTGAATTGAAGTCCAGCATTGATACCACTTGCAAGATAGATGTTTCAAGATACATGAAGGTCAAAGGCTAGAAAATAGCATGGCCTCTTTGTTATGTTCAAAGAGTTTGGGAGATGATTGTTTAATTTAGTTCAGTAGGTAGTTCAATGAAATGCTGGATTTTTTCAAATGGACATGGACGGATGAAAGAGTTCAAAGTTGTATTCCCCTGTATCAGATAAATGAGGCATTTAAATCTCATAAACTGATGTCAAACATACTAGCATGGTGTGCCATTTTTCTGTAATAACTAAGATAGATAACTGCATTAAATAGAAGTATTCTAGACATACATCACATAATGAAACAGAACACAAGATATTTACCATATCTATCACATAATGAAAGGGAACACAAGATATTTACCATA
Source organism: Heliamphora exappendiculata (assembly GCA_034768845.1). Classification (NCBI taxonomy): domain Eukaryota; kingdom Viridiplantae; phylum Streptophyta; class Magnoliopsida; order Ericales; family Sarraceniaceae; genus Heliamphora; species Heliamphora exappendiculata. The sequence goes on along the minus strand of JAOTRH010000006.1, from coordinate 10,197,607 downwards.
TCTAGCTCAAAACACTTGAAACAACATGATATAATCCACAATTAATGTGACAAAGATGGGAGAAATTCTAAATTTGCACCCACTCAATTATTTTAAGCTTATTGAGCAATTGGCCTTTTACCTTATTTTTTCTCTAAGTAATTGACTTTTTACACTATTGACACGAGATAGGGAGAATAAATATTATTAAACTCTAGTTCTAGGTTCACAAAATACTTGGGCTGAAAATAGCTAAAGGACAAAAAACCTGTAGTTAAAGTAAATCATGTCCAGCCTGGCATAAAGTTCCATATTAAGAATATTAATAGCAATTGAAAGTATCCAGGATGGTCAAAACTTCCAAAAAATCGAGTTGGCCCTCCATTAGAGAAAATAACATGCAAACTCAAGGGCGATGTGTGGTGTGGTACTGGTGCCTTTTGTAGGGCGTTTCTTGCCATTTTCTATATGGCTAGGACTAAATATGCTTCAGTTGCACACTGTGCTCAGAGAATTTATCAGTATTGCTTCTGGAATATTGGGTTGAGTAGTGATGTGCAAGAATGGGAGTTAAACCAGCTTCTAAATCTACTAGAGATTTTTGTATGAGCATAGATGAGTGGAAGGATAGGTGAATTCTGTTAGGTACAATAGTTGTCGCAATGGGAGGTTATCTTTTATGTTAGAAACTCCCACATATGTTTATTGGGTCATATGAGGTTATCTTTTATGTGCAGGAGCATTTAGAAGGCGAGAGCTCCAACGAAGGTGGTGTTCTTCACTCGATCAACTGCACATAGCAAGATTCTCAATATTGATAATCTAATTCGCAAGGAGCACGTACTAACTAACAGTTGTTGTATATATAAGGAGGAAGAGTCAGGTTCTCTTTCTCACCTCCTTATACATTGCGAGTTTGCTAGAGAGTTGTGGGGTTTTGCTTTGGTTATTTTTTGTATTGATTGGGTTTTTGAGAAGGAAATGATCGGTGTCTTTTTGAGATGGAAGGTGGGTAGAGAATCGATGTGTAAGAAAAGGGCGTGGCTTCCAGTCCCTTTGTTTTTGATGTGGTTGATTTGGTTGAAACAAAAGATCCTTTGATACGGTGTGGAGGCGTCGTTGTGCAGGTTGAAAGGCATCTATTTAGTGAACTTATATAGCTGGTTGTCTACGAAAGGGACACTATCAGTGGATGATAATGTTGAATTCATAGAATCTTTAACTTTGTAATAGTTCTTTGTTGTTAAAGTTTTTGTGGAGTCCTCAATTTTGATGGGATATCTTTTTTCTCTTTACTCCATTTTGCAAGGAGTTTCCCCTACTACACGGGTGACATTCCTTTAATACCTTTTTATAGAATTTACTAATTAAAAAAACATGCAAACATTCTATAAGCACATAAGACAGAACCAAGTAGCTGATGGTCTAGCAAAATGTAATGCGCCCATAGTCCCATCATTCAGCATAATGAGATGAACCAAGATGGGTACAAACAGCATAATGAGATGAACCAAGATGGGTACAAAAAAGCTAACAAACCTGGTCTTTAACCACGTTAATGAGAACAAGATTGGAAGTTCTCATTTTCCAATCAGTTGGTTTATGCTGTACACCAACCTGAAAAACGGATTAACAGAAAGGCTACAGTAAGCAAAAAGGACTACGGATGTTTTCTCAAAATAATAGAAAGTGAATCCCTGAATCTTGAAAACATAGGAAATTACAATTTGTGCCTACATTAGTAGAAAACACTTAAGTTTCCCAGAAAACATGAACCTAGTGGGAAAAAATTCTCAAGGTTGAGACTCAAAAAAATCTAGGGGAAAAAATCCAACCACCAAATGCAATTCTAGAATAAAAAAGCAGAGAGAATATCAGCATTATTATAATCCTACACTACAATATGATTTAAGGTCAGGGCTTTAAATTGATTTGCACATAATGAATATGAGCATTAACCAATATAGTGATATAAATAATGTGTAACTACTTACCAGTTCAGTATTTATCATTGTTACTAATAACTCTATAAGTAACAAAAAACAGTTAATGAGTTTCTGCGTAATTTGGCTAAAAACCATAAATAAAATTCATTTCCATTAGTAAACATGTTTCTAGGTGTCATACGATGGCATAAAACCATTAAAATGTGAAAAACGGGGTTAAACATATCATTTAATGAGTTTTTTTGTTAAAGAGTTTTTAAATAGTTATAAAAAGATATTCAGTACTTTAGCTAATTCCCGATATGCTTCATTGGTTCCTCCATTATTCCCAGTACCGTTTCCCGAGAATGCTACTTTGACATGGCTGATGTTGCGGTTTAAACCTGTGGGTAAGGATACACAAAGTGGAAGGAGTAAGTTGATTTGGAAAGATAGATAGTAAAAGCTAAGATTGCGTGAGACCACTAGAGATGGAAGGGAGAGAACAGAGGCAGCCTTAAGAGTAAAAAGATATTCTGGCAATGAGTAGATGAGCCCCTGATGTACATGTGGAAGGAGATGAACTTTTGTTTAGGTGCCTCCCTATAGAGGTGGAGACCTCCTTTTATAGAAGAATTGGGTTGTGGAACCAACTCATACTCGAGGGTCTCATTGATTTGGTGTGATACACTATACAAGGTATTACATGTCTTGGTCAAAAGTGTCCCTCTCATGTCTAAGGATGATCATACTAGGGCCACCTCAAAGGATGAGCCGAGCAAATTTGACAATGCCCCAACATCGAACATTCAATCCACAATCCATGTTTATCCTGCGAGGAGCATTGGTTCGCTCAAGTGTCCCATGACCAAGGCACTGACCCAGGGGTCTCTAAGTCTGCTCCTGACCTAGACAGCCTATGTAGCTTAGGGTGCAAGTTTGAAGTTGAGCAAAGCCTTGGCGAGGTACACTGCCAAGCGGGCAAGGCACTCTATTGGAAAAAACGTGCCATTGAGCAGAGAGGCGCGCCATCAAGAAGGAAAGACAAGCTGACTTACGCACTACCAAGCAATCAAGACACACGGTTGATTATGTGAGCACACTATCAAAAGAGAGAGGTGCACTGCCAAGCAGGCAAGGCAAGCGGGAATGACCTACAAGTAGAACCAGTACTGATCAAAAAAAAAAAAAAGTAGAGCCGGTGGAGCAAAATTATCCATGTAGAACTAGACAAACGGATCTGGTAGAGTAGAGCTATGGTACAAATCGTGATCAAGATGCTTTGAGATGGCGTGACTCGCCACATAAGAAACCTAAATCAATGTGTGCCTACAAACCCATGCCTGATAGACAAATTCATGCAAAAAAATGAGAACTCACTATCTATTCAAAAGATCACTAGGACAAGTTAATCAAGTTTTACGTTGACAAATAGCTTGATCAATTAAAAAATGGCACAAGGCTATAGAATTAAGTCCAATTCACAGTGAAAAATATCACAAACCAACAGTCAACTTGAAGAACAAAAGGAAATGAAGGGAAAAATTTAGAAACTCACAATGAAAGGAACAGGTGCGTCAAGAAAATCAAGCATCTTCGCTGGAAGAACCTGCAAAGGGTGTGCAAAAAGGTGCAGATAACATATTATGAAGACACAAGTGTGGCTAAAAGACCTAACTATATGTAAATTGACTTCTAAACCAAATTCATCTGGGAACACAATAAACTTCAAATGATTGAGGAAATACCAGAATCAAGGAGCAGTAATACCACACCGAAACAAGGCTACCAATTTGTACTTTAAACAAACTTATTCAAGTTTTTACTCAAGTGTCAAAATTTCAAAAAACCAATCCCAACAAAGGAACCTTAAACTTCATTTCAAGATTTAAACAACTAGGTATTGTTCTCATAATGTTTGATGAAGGGTTCACAACTATGCCAAAAGCCAGGGACATAACTGAGTTCTCAGGCCTTACCAGCATCCCATAGATTGTCCATAGACCTAGTTACTCTTGCTCATCAACGTAAATTTAAACTGTTCTGGTAAGAGAATCAAAAGTCTCAACACTGATGAACTATGAGAGCTTTATTTCTTGTAATAATAAGAGGAAGCAAGAAAGTCGATCGCCTACTTGCTTGGGATGACAAACTGTGTTGGTCATAGTGGCCTCCTAGGTTGTACCAATATGTGAAGACGGAGAGTGATCCCACCATCAGAGATATAAATGATTTCTTGTCTATTTAATCAAGTCATATAACACTTCACTGTTTTTTTTTTTGGATAAGTTATAACATTTTGAAATTACCATATTCAAATGGCCTTAGTTCATTCCCATACACGGTTATCAAAATCTTACGATTCACGATTCATAGATATATCGATACAAATTTATGATGAGTCTATTTTATGATAGAATCGAGCTGAATCGTAAGATTTAAGATTCGATTTACTATTTATGATTCACGTGAACGAGGCCTTAACCTGTTATTATTCTTGAATGGACTGATTTCGGAATGAATACTTCAGAGCTAAGAATAATTTGTAAAGGATCGGGCAGATGAAACCTCCCTCCTAAAACATTTTCAGAAACTTGACTCTTATTTCCCCTTCTTCCGACAGTGTCTCCTTTGAGCGACATTTCCACTTTTTTTAAATGGAGCTTCCTCTCTAGGTTCTTCTTCTAGCCTTATCCCTTTTCAAAATCTTCACGAAACAAACAAAAACGCGTGTGCCGCACTCACGAAGGACTGCCAATGATATACTGGAGAAAGGTGGGGGTGACGTCAAATCTGCATGGCCCTTACGAGGAATTGATCAATTACTCTCCATGCTTTATGAGCAAACATAGATATATGTTACCCTAAAGCATATACTTCTTCTTTTTTTCTTATTTAGCATAAGGTTAGATTCCTACTAATGAATGACAAGTATCTCTACTTTTTATTAACGACGAGATCTATTATTACAGCTATGCCATTTTACATTGGCATCGGATGTTCATTCTTGGGTGAATTATTTAAATAATATTTTAAAAAGACTGGAAGGACATAATTTGGGGGAAATGTTGCCCCAGGGAAGTGGCAATAGTTTTTGAAGGCGGCCTTCCGCTTTCGTTTGTTCTTTAGGATTTATGCGACAGGGGAGGGACAAGACGCCCCATCCAAGAAAAGAAGAGGAATGTGCTGGCAGATGTAGCTTTGAGGCTATAGCTGATGAGTTGCAGCACACAAATGAAGATGGGACTGGAATTGATTGATAGAGTAATCTGAAGCATTATAATTTGTTGTTCATTTAGTGATTAGAGAATTTAAAAAGAACCAGACAAATTCGATCATAAGGATGTTAAATATGAAATGAACACTTCCAACAAATAATTTATAGCTATTTTAGTGAAACAATTACTAATTTAATTTAATATGAGTTGGATCAATTAGATTCGATGGTTTTAATCTATAGCTTTAATCCACTCTCCTTTTATTCTACTCTCTTTGAGGTGTCTTGGTCCATTTTATAAATTTCAAAAAAGAATATGCTATGACTTTCAATGAATCTTGTGGATTATTGGATTTGAGCCACAATCTATTGTCATTAAGGTATTTATATTCCCAATTTCATCATGCAAGTAAGTGCTTATTGTATAATTTGTATAAGTGTTAGTTCATTTATTTTATTTCCAACATATAAAGTGTGTCTAGCATCATTTTTTTAGTTTATACTGAATCTTACAATGTGTTCAACATCATCTTTATAGTTTATGCTGAATCTTACGATTGTTGATTCAATTTGATTCACCATTCATAAAACTAGAATTTCGATTCACGATTTGTTAACTATGTTCCCACAGGCTAACTACCCATTGGCCAAAAAATCATTGAAAGAAGACATCCAACAAACCTAAAATCTGCATGTAAACTTCTTTATGTGAAAGTTAGCCTGTTGATATTATCAATTAGCATGAGAACTGAACTACAGATATTTCAGTCCTTCAAAAAATTGATGAATTTCGTAAGCTTATGTGTGGCCTGGAGATCGATCGGAATTGGAAGGATGCAACGAAATGGAGACGTGGTAGTGGGAGGTATTCCATGAAATTCTTACATTATTTTCTTAGAGGTGGAGCAAGTAACACTTTCCTTGACCAAGAGAAAGGTATAGGAGTGGGTGTGCGTGTGTATTTATTGATCGGGCATTTGGGCGCAAAAAAGAAGTAACACTTCTCCTCGGGATAGTATTTGGAGGTCATGGTGTCGTTGATGGTGTTTTTTTTCCTACTTGGATGGTAGCTTTGAATTATATCCCAATGGGCAATAGCTTTTAAATCTATCCTCAACATTGATAACTCAGCAGGAGAGGCATCTTGCTCCTAAGTCCTAAGTAGAGTTGCATATGTCAAAGATGAGGAATTAGTGAACCACTTCTGCACTGTAAGGTGGTGAGAGAGTTATGGAGTTTGCTTCTCTCTATTTCTCGTGCTACTTGGCTGGCCTCGGTCTCTCTGTTCCCTTGCTCCTAGGCAGTTGGGTATCTTCCAAGGAGAGTCCTGAAAGCTTGGAAGGCGGGCACCTATGTGCTTAACTTGGAGCGTTGCAAGAACTGAAGATGCATACTCATGAAAGGTTATAGTGGTTAGCAAATAGATTGAAGTGCAATATAATCCATTTTTTGTGAATGTTCTTTTGCACTTGTATTTTTGTGAATGTTCTTTTGCACTTGTAATACTTTTTAGGATTTTCTTTTGGAGAAGGTTTAGGGATTGATTGTATACACTTGATGTACAAAGTTTGCGCCCTTTTTTGCTTGTTTTGAGTGCAAGTATGTTACCTATAAAAAAAAAGGTTGAATCATTTCCGACTAAAAAACAACCTCCATTATCTCCTCGTAAGATCTTTAGAGCCACAAATTGCAACCTCAAATCAATGCTTGAATACCTTCCTTCCACAATAATTATAACTGTAACGTACGTGAATATGTTAATGGGGAGGGAAGGCAGAAGCAGTAAGCACACCCCTTTGTCACTGCCCCCAACCTCCCCTGTCATCGCCAACCCTCTCCCAGCCTTCCCTTCCTTCTTTCGTCTTTCTCATGCCCTTCTTCTAATTGATTTTGCATTCAACCATCATTCCACGAATCAGTGCCGACAAATTGCATCTGCTCAACATGCACTAGTCGAACATGTCATTTGTTCGGTAGGCACCAACCAAACCACTTCTTTAGTTAAAAGGCTTTGGGGATACAAGTAACGTTCAGTAAACACCAACTGATCAGAAGTCTGTTGTTCAGCAGGCACCAACTGAACAAATGGCATTTGTTCGGTAGACACCAATCGAAAGCTTGTTCGTCACCAATTTCTAAGGGATAACAATGTGATGGCGCAAGGGTCACGAAATTGTTGCGCTAGGGTCAGAGAAGAGCGGGGAGCGGCTGGGGTGCATGGAAGGGTGGGAAAGGGTCGGCGATGACCGTGGAGGGGTGACCGGCTAAAGTTAGTGCTGGCCGGAGCTGGAGAACAGGGAGGAGGGGTGTTGGGACCTAGAGGACAAAAGTCACAAAACCATTAAGGCTTTGTCCCTAATGGAAATTTCTGACAATCTCCAAAAAAAAGATGTGCACACTTTTTAGGTGTCTATAGAATCACCCCTTTAGATTTACACATAGTGAATAGACAGCACATAGGCTTGTGTGCAGAATGCAATGTTTCTTGTGCTTCTTGGTTTGCAGAATAAATCTCAACAATATTGATGTCCATGGTAACTTAATACTACCGGAAACAGACATGCTTAAATCAAAAAATATTTAGAATAAACATAGATATTGTGCAATACATGTATACCTGTGTGCATGCAATTTCATGTAACTTAATATAAGCAAATGAAACACTTCAAATCATCTACGGAGATATATGAAATTTTCAGTAGAACAGCATACAACAAAGGCCGTGTATTATAGAAAGAAAAATTGGCAAAATTAGATTTACTAATTTAAATAAATTAGATGCAATAACATTTCAAGTAAGATAATATTCCTATGTTATGTTACACCAACTCTCAAGATTTAAGCAAATTATTTAATGGCTCAAAAAGCTCATGACACTTACTGGAAGGAACAAACTCTGCCATTCAAATGGACGAATCATAGGAATAAAAGACAAGACTATAGCTGATAGAACACCCTGCAAAAGTGAGATTTTATGCTCAAATGAAACAATATTTCAGCACAATTCTTAGTTATTCATAATGTTGTAGAAAGGGCGAATGACAAGCCCAAAGAATACTTATCAAAACAAAAAAGAAGAATAATTGCAAAGAGAATATAAATCTCAGTATTGGCATGATGGCTTCCGAAAACAAGATTACCAGATTTTGGCACACTACTACAATTTGTTTTTCCAGTAATACCCCGGTGATGAGTGCCAGAACCTGGAAAAAAGAAGAAGAAGAAAAAAAGTATTGATCATAGCACTTGGAAGCATTGTAAAAATGGATAAACCAGATTTCCAGCAAACACAAACTGAAAAGCTGGGTTTTAATAATTCCTTCACATAAACTGAAAAGTTGGCCAGAATGGGGAAAATGGATAGAGTTATGTAGTAGCCACAAATACAGACCCTGAAGCAATTTTCTTACAGTAGCAATGCTGTAGCTTGCATATTCACATTACAGTAGTACACCACTCTTCATTCACAAGTAACATTATTATTTGAACTATAATGGATACCTATATAAGAGTTCCAACAGGTTGGAGTTTGTAGCATCAATGAAGTTATTTTCTTATAAACAAGTTTTGACAGTTTTGTAGGGGCCTTTTTTAACGGAAAATGATATATTAAAAAAACATAGACGGGTTCAACAATTAGGAGGTCAAGTAGTCTGCCAAAAAAAAAAGGGAAATTCTAATTACACACTTCCTTCTTAGTACACCCACCAGCATGCATTGAATACTTGTACATGATGCATAAACAATTGTACCGGTGGGTGTACTAACTACGAAGTAAATAAGTGTGTACATTTAAAATCTGCCCAAAAAAAGATATAAGAAAGTTCACGCCCTCCAATCTCTCGAAATAAAAATAAAATGATACCCTTAAAAGAAGAAGAAACTGAAGCTCAAGAAGAGGACAAATAAGATATCTCATAAAGAATCCACCTCTCCTCAAACAACCTAGCATTTCCTCCAAGCAAATAATCAAAAAAGAAAAAAAGAAAAGAAGTTTAAACAACACAATTCCACAAATCTTTAACTTCTTATTAGTACCGAATCCCCAAAAACTGATCAAAAGCATTTTGATCCCAGCAAAGATCAACCAATTGGAACAATTGATGCCTTTAGGACACAGCTAGTGGCCAATGCAAAAATAGGTGATCCAAGGACTTCTCATTCCTTCTACTCATAATACACCACTAAGGATAAATATAGCATTTGGGTCTCCTCTTGTAAAAAGCATAGTGTTTTGAGCCAATGTTTACATAAATATTTTAACTTTAAGAGACAATTGTTTTAGTTTAAAAAATGAGTTCCTTGAAAAGATCACGAAATAAGATCCTCGTGATAAAACTATTAGTCTCTTTAATCATCAAGAATAGGCCTCAAGGAAAAATCATCAAGAAAAACCAATAAAGATACCATTTCATTCATTTCCCAATTATTAAGATTTCTAAATAAATTCAGTTTCCTGAAATAGGAACCAAATGAGAACAAGACATAGAAGCAATGTAAATACTACGAGATTGACTAGTCGATAAAAATGTCGAAAAAACACATTGAAAGAAGAATCTTTCAGCCAAGCATCCTCTCAAAACCGAGTACTCTCCCTATTTCCCACTTTAAAAGAAAGGAAGAGAGATAAAAGAGGGAAGAATATGAGAAATAGATTTTCATGGGAACCGATAAGTAACCCAATTAACCACAAGTTGAGTCCCATCCAGTAGCATGAACTCAATATTTGCTCTCAATAATAGAATGCCATAAATAGTTGCACTCAATAAGAAATCTCTATAACCACAAATTAAGAACAACAATATTTCTTGCCACAATATTTCCAAAATAGCAAGGCCTCCCTTTGATTTAGGGAGAGAAACCATCTTCCTTTTCAACAAATGTTCCCTTTTCTCCTCGCCCACCCCCTCCCACAAGAAATTCCTCATTATTATTTCATGTTATTAGAAACCCAAAAAGGAATCTTAAGCGTTGACAAGTAATAGATTGGAATGCTACACGAAAAAGATTACACTAAAGTATGCATTCCAACCTTGGTAAATAAAGCTCTCTCTAAGGGTTAGTTTGTTTGAGGGATTTAAAGTGTGGTATTGGATATAATATGAGTAAGGTCCACATATGATGTGTTTGATAAAGTGATGAGTTTGGGATATAATATCCAAATGAAGCTTATATCTTAGGATATGTATTACTTGGGAGGGGTAGGTATTATATATCTTGGGATATGTATCATTTTTATGTTTTATATTAAATTTATATTTTAAATATATAATTTGTTAATAGTTATAAAATAAATCAAGAAAAAAATTTAGTAAATTCCAGCAAAGCAACTTTAAAAAGTTGTGAGGTTAAACTTTAAAAATACAATATGTTATTCGGGGTAAATATAAAAATCATCTTTATATTTTTAAAATTATATACATTATCCACTTATATCCATCTCGAAACAAACAAAGTATATACTAATCCCTAGTAATACATATCCAAAATTATATCCTTCGTATTTTATATCCACTTCTATATCTGAAAGTATTCTATATCCATTAATTTATCTGCGGACAATCAAACAGAACCTAAAGGACACATTCCTAGGATTATCCCCCCAAATTAACCCCAAGTACTTCAAAGAAAATGCCCTATGCAACACTTTTGAACACACCATCCTTTGTAATCTACCCCTCTGCATGTTAATGCCTACAATGGAACTCTTATTCAAGTCAACCTTAAGACCTAAGACAATCACCAATATTCTCAAAACTGACAACAAATTAACAATCTTAGATTCCACTGCTTAAACTAAAAGATAGGATCATCTTCAACGATAAATGAGATACATAAACCCAGTCCAACCACCAAAGCGAAAAGAAAGAAAAAAAAAGGTGACAAAGGATTGCCTTCCTTAGGGCCTTACAAACTTAAAAATATTTTCTTGCCTTATAATTAACAATGAAAAACATAAAACGTGACGATAAGCACCCATAAATTCATTTTCTCCATCCCCCGCAAAATCCCTTTTGCCAACACAAAATCCAAAAAATAAATAAATAAATAATCAACATGATCAAAACCATTCTCAAAATCAACTTAGAAAACAACTTCTTCATTATTAGACCATATGAACTCTATAACTACTGTTAGAAAAAAGTGGGTTTTGAAAAGTTAGAACATGATTTTTAGCTAATTTTGAAGCTAATTATCTTCGTGTTGGATTAATTTTTTTTATGATTACAAATTCTAATTTGTTTATCTCAATGAGTAAAGTAATCATGGATTTTGTGGCATTCAAAACCATTAATGGATGAACGAAAAATTGACTGCAAAAGTGTGCCATTGAAGTTGGCAAAATGATGGTAACTAAGCTCAATCCCACATTGATTGGGAGAGCATTGGGTGAATGGCTTATAGATGCCAAGTTGAGCCTAAAAGGTGTGCCCCTTAGGGGTACTCAGTTTTGTGAACGAGAGAGGATCTACCCAACGGTGGATTCGACCCAAACCCTACAGCACGCGCGTCGCTGCCGCCGCCCACCCGTTCGACTGACCGGCTAGTCGTGGGTTGTGGGTTGTGGGCTTGGGTCAACCCTTATCTTTTTGTAGAAATTTTATTTAATTAAAATTTAGAATTTAAATTTTTTAAATTTTAAATTAACAGTTAATGCTACCATTTAATCTTGAACCGTTGGAAGGATTCGAGACCGTTGGAGTCAATTTTAGGTTCGCGCTTATTGGGCTAGGTCGAACTGTGTCGGTTCGGTTTGAACCGAACCGTCACCTTCAAACGCCTAAAAATAGGCTGTTCCAGCACCCGATTTAAGTATTCAATTTTCAACTTTCTCTTTCTGCCATTACCGAAGTTCTACTACTTCACATGCCGTCTGCATTTTTCCTGCGAAAGTTTAGTACAGCCGATTTTGCTGACCGTGTAGGTTGTCGTGCTTCTCCTGCACATGGCAATCGCTTTATCTTAGAGACAGGCTCCCGTTCCACCGCAAGCACCGAGGCGTGGGAGCTATCCGTCTTAAGGACACAACGTTGAATGTTGAACCCGATTGCAATCTCTGTTCTGTAAGCCTATACTGGTCACTTTCGTTCTTTTCGGCTAAGTTTTTCATAATAATGTGTTCTGTTCTTTATTTATTTTCTGTTCACAAAATTTTTAACGAAAAACATTATTTATTTAGTACTGTTTTACTTCTTTTCTGTTCTATATTTTTCTGTTTTGCATACATAAAACTATTTTCAAAACTGTGTTTTCTTTATGGTTTTTATTTCTCGTTCTGCAGCATATTTCTGTTACTGTTTTTGTTTTGGAAAACTATTTTTTCAAAACAGTGTACTATTTTTATTTTTTTTAAATCTGTTTATTTTTCTGGAACTGAAAACAGATTATATTAATTATGTTTTTAATTTTATTCTAAAATTAGTTTCATATTGCTATAATTTTATTACTGTTTTTTTTTATGTGCTGTCAGGGTTTTGTTAAACCGACAAATTGTTGTATTTTCAGAATTGTAAAACCAACAACTACCTCATTAGCCAACATCTGGCATCCTTCAACTAAAGCACCTTGAGCTAAAGAAATAGTATCCCCCCAGAACCACCCATAATCTTTTCAACCAAACTTTTCTCAAAATTTTATAAATAGATGTAACAAAACCAATGGGCCTAAAATCAAAAAGCTTTAGTGAATTCTCTTTTTTAGGAATTAAACAAATGAAATATGAAAAGATAGAAGCACATTATCTTTCACGATCCACAACAATTAGATTACATGATTAAACTATGAACTCAAATCCTACTTGGGAAAATTTAGATTACATGATTAAACTATGAACTCAAATCCTACTTGGGAAAATTTTGTGGCACGTGAACACTATTCAGACCTTAGAATTGCTACATGACATGAAGTCAGAAGTCCCAGGTGCAAGATTTTTCATGAACAAATTACCCCACTACGCTAATTGGAATAGGATGCCAAAGAAAGAAAAGATTTCATCACAATCTAGTTGATCACAGAAAGCAAAAGGTGATGGCCAAGTTTCATCCGACCTGAATGGAGTAAAAGAGAGCAACTATAGCAATAATAGAGTGCAAGGAAACCAGGATAAGAATGATAGGTATCTTTTGGAAAAAGGGAAAAAATATTTTTCTCATGCTGACAACGTATAATGAAACTAAGTTGCTTTTTCTGGAATTGTGCCAGGCAAAGTTCCCGGTATGGAGGTGACATGATGCATAGCAAGATCTAATCTTCGTGTATGAAGTAAGATAAAGGCAAGGGGGTTTGTGTAGTGAAATAAAAGGAATAAAATTATACATGATAATTCCATTCCTTAATGAGTTTGATGTCTCATGTCTCCCTTGATTCTTTTATTATTTATGTAGGCGGCTATAAAGATGGAGAATAAAGAATGTCTTTTTCTTTTCATTTTTCTCCCTTGTACCTAACACCTATATCAAACCCTTTCATAACCCGAGCCAAAGCATAGACCCCAAGTATAAAAAAGTCATATCAGCAACAAAGACAACAATATAACATTTGTAAATCACAATAAACATTGGTATTTATGGTTTAGTTCGTCACAACTCTCAAACAATATGATTGCAGGGACATTTTATGAATTTGTGAAATCAAATTGTTCCATTCATGTTTAAGCCCTATCCACATTATGTTACCAATGCTCAGGGCTCAAACCAGCAAACAGGATAGCAATTGTTTTTCTGAAATCCATGAGTTCTAGTGTAGTTTTTCATAATTAATTTCTATTAGATAACTATCTATCCTCATTTACCAATCTTCCTAGTCATCCTTGGAAAATATGCTGAACAAAAATCAATCACAAGAAAAAGGACCAGAATGTTTAAATCAGATGTTTAAATCACCTGGTTCAGCCAGGAGTATTTTTCTGGAAAAGAAAATAACACTTTCAATGGAGAGAAAAATCCAAAACTGAACAGAATGTGTTACTGCAGGAATCGCTTAAAATCGGATGTTTAAATGACATGATCCCGCCAGGAGTACTTTTCTGGAAAAGAAAATTACGCTTTCAAGGGAGAGAGCTCTACAAATTGTCGCAGTGGTCCATATTGACAGTGCCAGAGCTTCCTCAGCAGCAGCTAGCTTCAGTTTAACCTTAAGAAAGTTTACCACTTTCAACAATCATTAGGGGAAATATTTGTGAAGAAACGAAATCTAACAACTAATCAGTATCCATTTATTGTACCTCATCTGATTCCAGTAAATGCTGCAACTTCTGATCTAGATATCTTTCACTTAAGCCAATAGCAGTAACTGGAGGCCTCTTATACTCAATAGCCTGTAGGTGCTCGAGTGGCTGAAAAACTATTTCACTCCCCCGGGTGGGAAGAGGCATAGCATGATAACCACAAACTATCTGTAGTATATCATTGTTATTCTCCTGTCAAAGAGACCACAAAATTGAATGATAATGGCAATCAAAACTCCACCAGTATTACATGAACTTAAAAGCACAGAAAGCAAAGTAAACCAACCCTTGCCCATTCCATTATTATTTCAGCCCCAACCTCCTTATCATGGCTTAAAAAGATTTCATCGTCCTCATCCTCTGATCCCATGCTTCTCACTGGACTGCCAAAAATAAAACAATATGTTTACTGAAATCATAATGTGGATATAATACATCGATATCGTGGAAGTTTTATATAATGGATAGCTGAATAAATACACAACAGCAGCATAAAAACCTAAAAGAAACTTTAAAGTTTGAACCATATCAAAATTGTAAACAAAATTCTTGAGAGCTAGTGGACTTCACAAAGGAAATGCACCCGACACAAGTAGAGATACAAAAAAAAAAACCCACTCGAGTTAGCATTACCCAGCAACACCACACAGGAGATTGTAAGAATACTTAAGAAACGGTACTACCTGAATAAGGATTCAGAACCTTCCAGATGCTCCAATGTCCGGCTCCAGTGCCAGACATACATCCCATCTGGAGGAGTTTGGCCATTATCCCAACTTCCATTCATTCTTTCTACACCATCAGATGCATTTTCTGAGGCCTCGGAAGCATAGTCATCAAAATAATGCTGATTCTTTCTGCCATCTTTCTCCATTTCTTTTATCTGGCTATGATCTGAAGCCTCACTGGTGCTACCAACTTCAGGAGACAGAGAGTCCCACCTGCATGAAGATGATGGGACGTCATCATCTAATATAATGCCTGCTGCAGCTGCAGTAAGGGCTACCACATTGTCAACCGGTATTGCAGAAGCCATCCAATCGGTACAACAGTCCCTGCATGGGGAATCAATATTCACATTAACTGGATCAGGTAATTTGGTTCCCGAGCGGATATAATCAGTGAGAGACATTTCACTGACAAACTGTGTGATCCGATTCAGACGATCCTGCGCAATGATACTGCATACAAGTAAATAAAAATGTTTGGAACAGTGTAAGTATACATTAGAGTTTACTACACTCTCAGTGACAAGCAAGGCATATGTATCTTGCAGTAATTAACAGAATTTCTGAAAATTAATTCTAACCTGTTCAACATCTCATAATGTAATTCAAAGAATGGAACTCTTGTTAAAACACAATAACAGCGAGGTGCAGAAACCAAGCAATGGCCAAGTCCTCCAGATGATTGGGAAATGGGTGATGCAGCACCTAAAATAGTAGGTGGTCTCTGAACAATTTCTCGTACATGCAAGCAAACACCGTAAAGTGTAGCATTGTTTGCCACCTGATCATAGGCAAAAAGAATCTCATCAGCAACTACCTCGTACTGTCTCAGGCAACACCAACATGCTGCAAACTATAACCAAAACACGACAGGAACAGAACTTGCACCAAGGGAGACTACACCAATTATACATATGCCAAAAGACTAAGCATATGTCCCAAGTATGAGATATACTTTTAAGTAAAAATAAACATCACATGAAGCAGACATGCAAATTATGAGTGTTTCCATATTCAGCAAATTTATTCTGTAAGGACTGTAACAGCTAAAAGTAAAATATAGGCACAAAAGTGTTCAAGATAAATTGTTTTCGAAGAACAATGGTGTAGTGCTAACCTGTTTATATCATTTTATATCTCAAGTGACAGGTAGCATGATTAACGAAAAGAATGTACCAGACAAACATCAAGATGCCATAATAATTTCACCTAAAGGCTGGAAATTTTGGGATAGAACAATCCAAAACATTCTACCTGCACATGCTAGAAGGACACCACATGGACAGGCAGACACTAGCCTCTCCTTTTTTGGAGAGGGAGGAGGGGGGGCATAAGGCCAAGTGCCCGTAACTGAGGAACAAAAAAAAACTATCCATGATAGCAAACTCCCCCACCCCAGAGATTGCACTAGAAGATGATGTTCATTAACAACGTTCTTTATATTCATTCCTAATCTAAAAGCTAGAGGATCCAAGATTTTAGCCATAAATCTCGCTTTGCCTAGTTATTATGCAAACAATTTCCCAATTCATCTTATGGAACTCAGTTTTTATCTTTCATAAACAAAAGAAATTTCCTAAGCCCAACAGTTTATTCAAGTCAAAATTTAGTTGTATTTCCTCCTACTTTTAAGCAAAGAATGGAAGTATCTATACCATCGTTTAAGAAAGCAAGTCTTTGATCTTTAGCAGTCGTATTCTATGGATTCAATCAATCTAACAACATTTCTACGTAACAGATGCATCAACACAGGTTGTTTACAAGTTATTAGGCCAGTAATCTACTTTGGCCATTACAAATGGTATCATAACCAAACCTAATTCCCATATAAGGTTCTGTGGTGGTGTGGATAGAAGAGTAGAGACTCCGGAAATGGGTAGAGGCTACGAGATTGTATACTTTGTACACGTTATCGATTGCTCTGTGTCCGCTAATGAGTTGCTATTTACATCCCAACCAGATAAAGAACTTGGACCACGCAACGAAAGCGTCGCATATTTAAATGGGGGATATTGTGATACTCTATCCAACATCAATGGAAGATAGAAACTTAATCTGATATATAAAGAAACTTGTGGTCTACTACTAATAACTTGACTTAAACATTTTGGGCTGTGTTGTTAAACTCTTTATTCAGGTTATTAATCAGTGATCCACTTATGCCGTTGATAAATGTAGTTATTTGCATACACATGTAAATGGTCATTGTGGATACATATGAGGAGGACTAAACACCACTAACTGGATAGACTTGAAAAGGCATCATATAAAGCGAGTACGAGTGTACCACTCTCCACCAATGGAGAAAAAAAGGTGAGTAACTGTATTCTAGATGGCTAAAGGAGGGGGATTTAGGGAGATGGTGGCCATTGAGATAAAGCAAAACAACTAGAGGCGGTGGGGGAAAAGATGAGGCCACTTTAGAATACATATATATATATATATATATATATATAGAGAGAGAGAGAGAGAGAGATGAACTTTTTGTTGTGTATGGGACGTAACACCAATAGAGAATAGGGGTTAGGGACTTGAAGAGGAGAAGGGGCAAAAAAAGGAGGGAGAAATACACAATTATCAACTCAAATCTTACTTATCAAAGTTTGATTAATACATTAATAGGACTTCTTATTTATAGGTTTTAATCCTAATTAAAAAAGAAAACTTTAATTCTTAACTAAATGAAACAAAATCATATAATATCCTAATTAAAGGAAAAGGAAAGGGAAAGGAAATAAAATAATATCCTAATACTATAGTAAAGTGAATAAGCTCCCAAAATACACTTCCATATATTGTCCGATCATTCTCTTCCACTAAGAAAAAGAACTCATTCTTGAGTTCAGACGAACATACCGAATACGACCATGACAAATAATCAGGTAGTGGGAATAGGTCAACTACTTCATAATCGACTTGTGCAATTAATCTTGAACGTGAGCCGGTTGACAAGATCCACAAAATTGGGCTTGATAACCCAAAAAAAAGTTTTCAATACCCACAAAATCGATCTGATAGAATTGGACAGGTTAAGTGGATGGTGAAAAAAATAAAGTGACTGTATGCACATGGTGAAGAGATTCCTCAGGCGATGGAAGCATTTGTTGTAAAAGACTGTCTTACACGACCGTAGCTGGAGAAGAAGGAATACGAGCATTCAACTCGCGCCAAAAGATTCCTCGTGAGATGAGAATGTTTGTTGAAAAGGAACATCCAGGTTGGCCACGGCTAGAGGAGGAGGAGGAGGAGGAACATAAGCATGTGATGCAAGAACCGAACATGATGATAATGTATCAGGAAGCATGGGGGAACAAGGTAGTTCAGGAGGAATGGAGATGGGAGGCATCGCACCTGACATCCTATGTCTTGTTTGGGACAGGCAAGTTGTAAGAACATAATTGGCCATTATACTTGCATCTAATGGTGTTAGTTTTTCCGTGATAAGCAACATGAAACTCGTTCATCCAAAGATAACCAAGTAACACATGCGTACAAGTCATGGGAAGCACAACACCCCAAATTTCATCAAAATAGTCGCCCATCTCGAGAAGAACCAAACACCTTTGGACAATGAAAAAAGAAGTGTCATATGGCCAAAACAAATGATAAGGCCGTAGGTGTGGTTTAGGCTTAAGGTTCAGTCAGTGGACATCTTTTCCGGACATCACATTCATGGTATATCATCCATTAATAATAATCTTGCAAACTCAAGTAGCGTACCGAAGATATATATGGAAATTATTAGTGCGCAGCCACTCCATGAAGTATGAGAGGTGCAAAGAGAAGAAAAAGAACCCTCTATGTCCTTTCTTTTTTCTTGTCTTTTTTTTTCACTTATTTTTTTCACTTCCTCTTTTTTTACCTCTTTTTTTTGTTTGACCCTCTTTTTTTTTCAAAAAATCGATGGCTCAAAGTCGTGCTCGTGGGAGTTCCTTGGGCTGTGCAGATGTGGTAGTAACAGATTTCTAAGACTCATGGGAGTGGGCAAAAAAATTGTGCAGTAAAAGAAACCGTCTTCAACTAATGGCGAAGATTTTGTGAGGCAACAGGCAACGTTGACAAAATTTTATTGGTTTAATGGAAGTTGAAGGTTGAGACATCATAGGGAATAGGTCGAAAAGAAATGATTTTTTTCTATGGACTGTCATGTTCTTGGGCTTTGATTTGTGGGTTGGGTTGTCAAATGGCTAATGGGCTAGATGCTGGTGGGTTTAGTTGTGAAATATTGGGGGGAGTTTAAGTGGGCTGGGATTTTTTCTTGGTATGTGTGCGACTTGTGGGTTGCTAGATTGGGATCTTTTATTTCTTGGGTAGATTAAGTGGTTGGTTTGGGAAAGAGGATGGTCTAATGTGTTTGAGTCAATTTAGGGTAATCGCTAGGCCCCAGATTGGTGGGTCAGGTCAAATGAGTTGGGTTCTTGGGTCACCTTCTTCCTCGCCTCTCTACAGCGCGAGATAGAGGCCCTTGGCTAGGGTTTATTTGAGCAAGGTCATGAGGTTTGGTGGCGATGGTCAACGACAACAGTGCGAGTGAAGACGACAGTGGCGATCGGCGTAAGGGGTGGCATCAAGGCCGAGGAGGGTGGTGCAACTCAGGGCGTTGGAGCGTCGTCGACGGCGGCAAAGGTGGCAGCGAACCTAGGCAACGATGCTAGATAGTGGCAACCCTGGAGATCGGCGGCACCGGTGACGACGTGACAAAGGGAGGCAACGATGAAGTCAAGGGACTGCGGCAGTGGCGGCGCAAGGGGGCAGCGGCATGAGGGATGGTATTGGCGGCACAAGGTCTATGATGAGTATGATCGATGGTGATGGCGAGGAGGCTTTGACTTAGTTGATAGTCTTGGTAACACTGGATCGTGCTTTTGCTCTGATACCAAATGATGCAGCACCAATAAAGAATAAAGAGAATAGGGATTAGGGATTAGGGATTATGGATTAGGGATTAGAAGAAGAACAAAGATTAGGGGAAGAACAAAGATTAGGGGGAGAAAACAAAAAGATGAGAGAGATATCACACAATTATCAACTTAATTCTTATTCATCAAAGTTTGATTAATACACAAGAGGACTGATTATTTATAAACCTAAACCCTAATTAAAAAATGAAACTTGAATCATTAACTAAAAAAACCAAAATATCCTAATTAACAGAAAAGGAAATGGAATAAAATATCTAAAATAATATAATATCCTAATACTATAAGAAAAGTGAATAAGCTCCCAAAATATAATTTCACATATTGTCTGCATCAGCATGTGGGAGAGGACAGCTATTCTCGAGGTGTCTCCGTGGAGTTGGGCTTGCACATGGGGCCAGCTCATTCTCAAGAGTCATGTTAAGTGTCACACACTATATAACACATTAGATATATTGGTCAAAAACCTCTCCCAAATCTAAAATGGATCAAAGTGGACCACCTCGAATAGTGAGTCAAGTAGCTCTATAGATTCCCTCGACTTTGGCTAGTAATCCACAAGTCCATAGTGATAAAGCATAGGTTTGTGGTTGCTCATGCATGCAGGCTATGTAACTAAATGTGCACCTTTGAGATCAAGCAAAGCAATGGCGAGGCCATGAGGGGGGAGGTGAGGTGATGGGCCTCAGAAAAGCAAGGTGTCAAACGTGAGTGGCCAATTTATTAGGCGAATTAAACAATCGCCTAAGACCTCTAAAATAATGAAGACCCCAAAATTTATAAAATCTCTTATAATATATACTATTATATATAAGCTTTAAAATAAATAATAGTAATGAAAATAATATATATTATTTATTGGGTCTACAAATAAAGTAAGCTAGGTCTCATTTATTAAGAAGTAAAAACTTATATACTAAAATATTTAAAATAAAAAAAATAAGAACACAAACTCTTGATAAATATAATTTGGCATTTAGAGAAAAAACGTAAAAAATTTATCAAGAATCTTTTATAATTAAGTATTTCTTATATATGGTAGATCATACTATTTCTTCAATTGAGAAGAGATTTGAACAATTTTAAATGAAGATACTTTTACTTTTTTTATTTCATCTCGAAAAGTTAAAAGTACTAGATAATGTTAGTTTAAAAAATTTGTCTTTAATTTTGTAAGTTTTTTAAAACACGACAGCTTTGGTGATACTGATTCTTTACAATTATTTTTAGAATTAAGGTTTTTAAAAGAGGTGAGGTACCAACATAAGGAAAAAAATACTCCAATTGATGTACTAAATTATATAAAAGACTAAAATCTTTGTAAAATTGATGCATTACTTATAAAATATTATTAACAATTTTAGTAACAGTAAATCTGGCATAAAGAAGTTTTTCTAAACTAAAATTAATAAAATATTATCTTAGATCGACTATATCACAAGAAAAAATAAGTAGATTAGCAATGTTATCAGTTCAAAAAATATGTTAAAAAAACTTGATGACAAAAATATAATAAATAGTTTTGCATCTTAAAAAATTTAAAATAAAATACAAAAAACCTCCATTTAATATCTCGTCTAAGGTCCCTGAAATCATTAGCCTTTTGATGTTGAGACAAAGCGACACCATGAGGCTAGGTGATAAAAGGAAGCATATTAACTAGAAGAACACTAGCAACTTCAATTAGAGATACTCTCTCTAATATCAAACACGAATAAGAAAAAACTCTTAGAAATTCATATTAATCAACAACTTAAACTCAATAGCTCAAAGGCTTACATCCTTATTTACAATAAATGTAGGAGTACTAAAAAGTAAAATAAAATAATAGGAAATAAACCTAATTCTTGTAAAAACAAGAAACTAAGCAAAATAGGAAAACTAAATAATCTCAAATAGGGGAAACTTATATCCTAAACAATTAATAGTAAAATTGCTAGGAATCCGCATGAACAATCCCATAAACTGGTGCAAGACAATCACAAACAATTCTTTTGGAATCCGCACTAAAAGAAACTTAGGAATCCACACCTAGGTTTGAATTGAAATCCACACCAATTCTTAAAAAAATATTTTTATTTAATCATTCAATGATTCAAAATAGGAGCATCAGAGTCTTCAAATAAACTCTTCAGATAAAAAAAAGACAGAAAATGACCTAAAGATAATCTCATCCTATCCAAATAAATCTTGCTAAAGCAAATCCTAAATATGATAAATCTTCAAAATACAAAATAATAATAAAATCTATATCTATAACAAATAAAGATTATACAAATAATTCATAAAGATATCCTTTTTGCTCCCCATCATTTCTCCCCTACTGAGAAGAACTCGACTCTGGCGACTTAGAACTAGGATGGCCCAAAACATTGAGGAATCTCCAATGATGAAACACCTTTCTGCACACCGGTGGATACTATAAAAGGTTCTAATGTGCCGCAGAAAAGAATCACATTCTCCACAAGAAAATTAGCATTAGCACCCATATTCAATGAGAATTCAAATAAACTTGTATGAAGGTCGAATTTATGAGCAAAAGAAGTAAGCGAATAAGGTTGGATAGGTGGAGAGACAACTAAATGGGAATGGATTAGTGATCGATCAATGTTAACTGACGTAGGAGAAACAGCTAGTGATGGATGAATAATACATTTTAGCACAAACAGAGTTAGTTGATAAGCATCCATAATCTTGGTTGGTCAACTCAACATGGCTCGCAAGAACTAAATGCACAAGTACTTCCTTTGGTGTCTCTTCTTGATAATTATTTGACACATTAGTAACATTTGGTAGGTCGATGACTTTTGCTAATGGGCAAATAGGAAAATCCTTATCTATTAAATTCTCTATTTGACTAGATGCATTTGTCGTTGCCTTGAGGACTAATTGGAACATGTTGGTACCTGAGAAATGAATGTGGGGGGTGGTTCTTTATCTTTGACTTTTAAGTGTTAGAGGCTTCAGCAACGTAGGTTAACCATTATACCAAATGCGGTAACAATTTTCTGGTCCTTTAGTTGCGCTCATATCACACATCTAAGGACGACTAAGAAGAACAATGCCACCATATGAGGGTGGGATCACAATAAATATTTTTCAAATATAAAAATCACCCATATTGATTGGCACTACGCATCTTGTTGAAACTAAAAATGTGAAATTATGGTCCCAAGTTACCTTATAAAGTCATAGACGTGGCTCAATAACAGGTTTTCCTTTTTGAATGTACGACTCTAAAAGAATATTTATAGGAAAACTCTCATCAATGAAAATTTTGCACTTTTTTTTCCAGAATATGCAGCTGTGTAAAAATTACTGGTAACTTGATCGAGAACGATAAGTGGAGGGGACCACAAATACCTAGGCAAGACAGAGCGAATATCTTGAGTAGATGAAGTAGGATACCTATCCTGAGTAAAAGGATTATAATGCTTATCCTGAGATCTATTAAGAGGATGAGTCCATGTATGTGCCAAAGTATGATCATAGGAAAAGGATCTAATGAGTCTATGTTGAGAAACGACGGAAAATGGATCATGGTAGCTCATAAGGACTAAAGGAAAAACGAATAATTAGAACACAAAAGAATGGACCTTTGGCAAAATTTACAGATTCTCCAAAAATATAAATATTGAATGCAAAGTAGAATTGAATCCCAGGCATGTGCTCAATCAGGGTAAAGATAGACCCGAAAGCAATAACCAACACCCAACGAGCGACAAGCAACACCCAGAAGCTAACAGCAATGTCATCGCATATGATGGTGGTAGCGCAACACTGGATATTGGTAGTGCTCAATGGTGGTGTGTGCTGAACCTATAGTGCGATCAAATCGACGAATGTTGGATAATGCACAATGGGACCGCTAGATCTTGTGGTGTTTGGCTAGAGGTGCGTCAAATGTGATGGCTAGATCTGGTGCATATCGAAGTGATGAAAGCACAAAGAGACTGTGCATCAATGGGTGTGTTCGGTGATGTCGTGGGAGCTCGGGCTTCCATGATGGTGGTTGATGGTGTCGGATTGCAATAGTTGGAAGTTGTGATAAGGGAAGCTGTCGGCGCTTATGGTTGCCGGATTTGGTGGGATTAGCACTGGGGTGAGATGGGAAAGTCAAGTCGACACTAGGGTAGAGAGAATGTGGCGATGGCTAGGGTTTGAAAGATGGTGGATCTCGACCGAATCTATAGAGGTATGGCAACTAGGGTTACGAGCAATAGTGGTCGCGGTGGGGATGATGGCCTCTGGAGGTGGTCCCGATGAAGTGGTGGTCGTCGAAAATTGTTGTGGGGTTGTTGATCGTGGTTTTGGAGGTTGCCGGCCAAGGCTTTAAAGATTACCGGCATTGGTTTCACCAGAGTTGGTGAGGAGGGCACATGGGTTTGTGTTGTGTTCACCTGGCGATGGCTAGGGTTCCAACTGCTAAATTGTGCTTTCTTACCTCTTTTCTTTCCCTTATTTTCTTTTTTTCACCTCTTTTTTATAAAGACAAACGACACTAGCAGAATAATAATGAGAGGGAGAAAACTAATTTTCCCCTATATAATAGGGTATATAATAGGGTATAAAACAAAAATAAATAAATAAAATAACAAATGAGATCGTTTGCTCTGATACCTAGTTGAAGCGGGACGATCACAAATAAGTACTTAGAAATTCACACTTAAATGAATCTAGGAATCCGCATATGGGGTTGAAGTGGAATCCAAGTTGATATAAAAGGATTACAAACAATCCTTTTAAGTATCTGGACTCAAATAAACATAGAAATTCACACCTAGAGTTAAACTAGAATTCACACCAATTCTTATATTTTTATTCAATGACAAAATACATGCATTAATCTTTAAATAAACTCTCAAGATAACAAAAGAAAAGATACACCCTAAAGATAATCTCATTATATCTAAACAAATACTATCCAAACAAATCTTGCTAAAAAAAATCTTAAATAAGATAAATCCTAAAATACTAAATAATAAAAAAATCTATAATGAATAAAGATTACACAATTTGAATACCCTCCAAGATCAAATACAAATAATCTATCAAGATATCCCTTTTGTTGCCCATAAAATTCTTTCTTAATATACTAATTATAGTTTTATTTTATAAAATATACAAAATTAATTTAGCTTTATATAAATTTGAAGATATGTAAGTTTTCAAAAAATTTGTTGATTTTTTTAGAGCATTTGAAAAACTTTGATGTCATTCATAAAAAAAAATTCTCTAAATTTATATTTAGCTAATTCTGAATATATTTAGACGTGCATAGCACAAACTTTTTGCTAGTATATAGTACAAGATGTAGTTATATTACACTGCATAATTATAAGGCTAATTTCACAAAAGACTACAAGAAAAATATGTATTATTTTGTAGTCAATCATGAGACTACAAATAGTCACTAATCAAACTTTCAAAAAATAAATAGTCAATCTTGATCCGATGGGTCAAGTAATTAATAATATCTTCTTAGTTCTTAGTTATTTAAATCATAAACAACAATAGCCACAATAGAATAGTTTGTAAATATTTTGAAAAATAATGCGTAAACTATCAATAGTCACACAAATCATCAAATCGATTAATTATTAGTATTTTTGTAAATGTTTTTTAAAATCATAAAAAAGGGATAAGCAATAGTGTTATTTTCATATATTTTTAAAAGTAATAATTCAACAAATTAGTGTGGAAAATTTTGGATTATTTTTATATATTTTAAAAAGTAATAATTCAACAAATTAGTGTAGAAAACCTTGGTTTATTTTCAAATATTTTAAAAGGTAATAATTCAACAAATTAGTGTACAAAATTTTATATGAAAAATATAACTAACCCCATAAATCATGTAATGGATTAGCTAATAAGATCTTTTGTATAAGTTTCCTTTTTAAATTAGAAAATAAAAATAGGATATGAAAAAGATAACTAACCCCATCATAGGATGGGTTAGTCTGAGTCAAATCTTAAAATGTTTTTTAAATTAAAAAAAAAAAAGCCAATAAGCTAATATTTAAACACTTTTAAAAGAAAAAAAATTTAAAATATAGTTTGAGAATTTGGAGCTTCCACACACTCTCACAAAACTCCCCTCTTTATATATATATATGGATAGAATATGTAGAGTCATATATAGAGATATGTGTACAAGTCAAACATTTGCCACTTATCTTGGCCCCCTCAAATGCTTCTAGTTTCGTCTCTAACTGGCCGAGTCAAATTGAGCTAAGTCATACAACTAACGAGAAGAAAATGCTTAACTCGACTTCGGTAATTTCACGGGCACCAATGCGCTAAGAGAAAAAGTGGTCAAACTCAAGAAAAAGGGGATCTAGCAAGCCTCCAATTAGGCTAGGTTCGTAAACCTAGAACTTGTTTGCATGATAGCGAGGAGTTATTGAGCTAATTCGCTAAGTGGTAATGGAACCTAAGCGGTTAGCTCATAGGAGTTGAGACGAGCTGGACAGCTGGTTTGTTTTGAGCAGAGGCGAGCTGGTCGACTAACTCCTTCTGAGTCTAGAGAGGAGACTCGCTTGTCGGCGACAGATTCTCTGAATTGACACGTGGCGATGATCCTTCTATATACCCACAATTGGCAATCACATCAAAGAAACTTGCTATCAAACCCTAAATAAACTTTTCATACCTTACTTTTTCCAATTTCAAAAGGTAAAATAAGAAAATACAGGATCTGACTCACAAGTTTGTTTATTCATAATCCTATCTTGCCTACTTTTTCACATGCATCCACCTAGCATCATCTCAGTTACATTCATTTGTGAACATGTTGTTTCTTCGTAACTCAACAATTTGTAACGTAAAGCATGGTAGTCTTATAACTATCTTCTGCAATTTTCCATCCAATCTCATGGGTACACGCCAAACACACAAGACATCCAAAGCATTCCTCCACTTCGTTCATCTACCTTAATTCTATAAGCAACGTCATCGCTGTTCTCTCTGGCAAATATCATGGAGCCTGGTTATTGAAATTTCCCAACCTTCAGTATCTATTGTCCTCATCACTAATTGCTCACTCTCTTTAACCCGGCAAAAGTGTTACAAAAATTGACGAAATTTTAAAAAGTTATAAATATACAAAGAAAGAAGTAAAGAAAGCAATTAGAAATGTTAAGCTTAAAGCATAAGGTGATCTTTACAATTAGGTACACATAATTGGAAGAAACATGTATACAAACTTGCCAAGTTGAAGGATAGTAAAACTAGAGACCAACATGTCCAAGTGTGTAGAGAATAAGGGTTCATGGATGCTGGTGTAAGATAAGAAAATAGACGAGATTGTGGGGAATATGAAAAGCTATTCAATGAACGTCATATAGGGAGCTTAGTACTAGAAGAAAGCAACAATAATAGGAAATTAGAGGTAGCAGATTTTTACATAGAATCAAGGCATCTGAGGTGAAAAATGCACCAAGGAAGATGAAAATAGGGACAAACCTGGGGGCATAACTATTCATAAAGTTTGAAATAATAATACCAATAAAATGTCATATAAGAGGCGAAAAGGTAATAAAAATAAAGGCAAAATATATAATAACCAAGAAAATGATGTAAAAGTGGAGAAAAAATCATTTAATACCTACATATAAAAATAAAGAAACATTCAAAGTAGCACACTTTTGGGGGCATTAAGATTATGAGTTACACATAAGCAGCTCTAACTTCATTTTGAGACGGTAAATGAATACCCATGACTAACTGTTAACAGAAGACAGAAACAGTATAAATTATAAAAAGATGTTCTATAACCAGCATCTGTGTGAAAGCAATTTCAAGGCATAAAAAAGGAATCTCAAATATGTTTAAAAAAAACACTTTGTATATGGGATAATCAAATAACAGCATCACAATCTAAATGAGGTCAGTACAACATGATTGGATAGCCAAAGGCATTAAATGAGGATTAAAACCAAAGAATAAGTGCATGTCAAATAAAAAGATATTTATACATTGGTTTCTCGATGAAGAATAAAGCCCAAAAGTGATAAAGACCCAGTTACTTAAATCTACCAATCTAGCATGCTGAGAAAGCGAGCAGTACATTCAAAAATAGAAAAATAACAAAAGCATAACCAGACTAACCTTGAGCGAAAATATGAATGATAAGTCATCTGTGCATAAGTGTTCCTGTTAACAGAAACATTGAAACAAAAGTTGTCTTTGGATGAAGGACATAACAATATAAAAGATCAATACAAAGCTCTAGTTCTCATTTTATTCTAAATGTGTAAGTGGCACATCAACGTGTGAAAATCACATTGTGATGATTATTGCTGCAATAATTATCTGAGATGCCAAAAGAATTAGATAATGTTCAGTAGTCATTTCCCTGCTCAATTCAAGTTTCAACTAGCATATCCTCAGCTTCCAATAAAACTGACTTCATCTAGAATACCTGCTTCCAGCACATTCACCGGCCTCACAAACATGCAGACCATTAAAGAATTTTACATAAAACCTTTTGGAAGAGAAAAAAGTTACCTCTATTTCCAAGTCCCATAAAGATATCACATCTAAGACCCCACAGAAGACAACCAAAAAATTATCCATTGTGAGCATCCCCGTCCAACATCCATAATCTGTTTCTTTATGAAATTCCCAACACCAATCATTATTCATAAACCACCCTTTGTTTCACCCATAAGCAAACAATCCCTTGCAATTGTTTCAAAATCTTTACGTCAAACAACTTTTTCAAATGAATAAGTCACCTAATTTCTCATCAAACCCTTACATCTGCAATGTTTGGCACTCCAATCAACTTTCATCTTTGATATCTTATACATGATTATAGCATAGCCAATTAAGTTTCATCTTTGACGGCTTATACATGATTATAGCATCTTTACAATGAAGTTTTAGCGTTGAGACAAAAGATTGATCATTCCACCGTATCTAGGGGCATATATTCTACTAAATTAGATGTCATCATTTTCTTTTTTCATTTTGATAAGCAAATGCTATCATATATTTTTTATGTGCCTTCCAAAGTCATCCCAACAAGTACAACCATCAATCTTTGACATAATGACATATAACCATTGCAATATCCATTGCAAATCGATATGCAATGAAAAATAAGTATAATATATAATGAAACACCAATTGCTACTACAAATAATATGAGCTTAAATTTTTGGACCAAGTTGGTAGGTCTACTTTCAAATATTATTAGGCCAGTAAGCAATGGGTCGTTACAAATGGTATCAGAGCTGGCCTGATCCACGATAGGCTCTATGGCAGTGTGGTGGAATATAGGCTCCAGAGACGAGTAGAGGCCCCACGGTACTGTACCGTGTTTTTGGGTATGGGCTTCTTTGTGGTTATGAATAGCTTGCCATCCACATTGGTTAACCAGGAAAAGTTATTGGGCCATAGGGCATAATGAAAACGCTGTGTAATTAAAAGAAAATAACCTGAGTTTAAACTATTGGGCCAACTCAGTACCCACTTTCAAATATTGCTAAACCAGCAGGCAGTGGGTATTTGCAACCATAGTATATTAAAAAGCCCTCAAGAAAAAATGCTTTTGAATTTATGTTCCTGCTATATTTCAACAGACATAGACAACTTCTAGAAAATAATTGTCCGTCTTAACTTATCTCCAAATTCTAGTCCTTTAACAGACTGAATGTGGTCCATTTATTCTCTAAAACATTGTAGCTTAATTTGATCTCACTGGCAAACACAAAAGACTGGGCACGGCCTCTCTATAACTCTTTTTTTCTTTTTTTCTTTTTTTCATTTTGTGGCATGTGTGCACAATGGGTGGGGGGCACATAAAACAAATTATTGAAGGAAAAGGGGGAGAATAGGGGATCAAGAAGACCTCCATATGATTCAAGTACATCTGACCCTCCTGGCCAAAGTGTTTCAGTAAGCTGAAAGTCGCAAGAGAGACAAGTGGAAAAATGGAAAAAAGAATAGCAGCTGAAGTGTTTGTCTAGATGACATGGACAGATTAGTTAGTTGAAGTCATCAATAACAAGTTGGAGACATGCTCTTTTGAGCTCTATTTTTTGTTTGTAGAACAGAATAGTTTGTTAGGCAGTTTCAATGCAAGTTGTAATCCCTTTTCTGTTAGATTTAGTTACTGAAATAAGTATAAATAAGAGAGCAGATATGGGGGGAAATGTCAGTAAACAATGGTTCTTTCAAATAAGTGAAGTAAATTGAGTGTTTCTCTTTCAATTTGGTTAGGGAAATTCTCAAAAGAGTTATCTTCTTCCATAATGAGGTTGTAACATGTAAATGGCATAGTGCCAAAGAGAAGAAATTCAAAGAAGGCGAACTTGAAAGTTTGCCTGAATTGATACTTTATTATGCAATGTTTAGGGTAGAATATACTCTAATTTTCATTAAGGAATTTTTATTACTTTAGTTGTGGGCTCCAGAGTGGCTGACAATGGAGAATCTAAAAATTTAACTTCGGAGGGGCACCAAATTTTCATTTCAACTTTGGGCTCATTTGGTTCGTGATCTAAAATGAGCTTTTAGCCTTCTGTTTAAAATTTTAAAAAAATCAACCGTCAAAAAATCAACTTTTATCTCTATATTGGCGGGTTAAAACCACCTTTTAACCAAACAAGCTTTTTGCATATGCAGTTTAAAGTTAAGAAAAACAAGTCTTGAGAAAATTTGTCATCTCTTTTTCTAGAATAAAATATTTTAAGCTGTGATTTTTTTAAGTATTTCTCCATATCTCTCTAAAATAAGTTCAAAAAAATCATCCCTCGCTGTTGCGGCGGCTGGTTCAACCACTCCTTGTCGTCATCTAGTCGTCGCCACACGGCCCTCACCTCGTCTCTTCAGTGTATTTTAGGAAGCCCCAAGTTTGGAATCTCTTTTTTCCTCACAATGTGTTCTTCAATTTGTTATTTGTGAAAAAAATGAATTGACTATGTTTTAAGAGACCTTATATATGCACAAACGCTTAATGTATCTTATAAAACTGCACGTCTGCACAATGCATCTAGTGGAGTATTAAGCAAAAAAAGTATGTATATTTAGAAACTCACTTTAAAAAGGAGTTCAGTCTTTTAACAAAAATAGTAATTTAAGGGGGCCACTAACTAATTTTGTTAAGGGCGTATTTGAAAATATTCTTATTTTTCATTGTTAAAATGGAAAATATCAAAATTTGAGGGGGGCGCTAAATAGGTTTGTTAAGGGTGTATTTAAAAATATTTTTTTGTTGTATAGGTAAAAGTGGGAATATCAAAATTTGAGGGGGGCACCTGCCCCCATGGTCCTTCATTGAATCTACCGCACTGGCTGCCATGGGCAGGCTTATTTCATGGGCTTGTTATTTAGTGTTGGGGCAGAAATGGAATATACTTCACGTTACTAGAAAGAAATGATAATGACATAGAACATGCCGATTGCTTAACATAAAGCCAATATCTACTATGTAGTGTTTATCATAAAGAATAACCAGAGAAGTGAAAATCCACAACTGCGGGAGGTGAAACGAATCAATACCTCAAAAAAAGGAATTTACCTACCAATCCAGGTCTTTGGCTTGATTGAGAGGGGGGAATCAATCACCCAATGGAACAAAAGATGCATATTTAATAACAAGGCCAAGATTCATTTTTCTGTTCATTCAAAGAACATATATTATTTGATGGTACCACAGAGAGAGAGAGGGAGAGAGAGAGAGAGAGAGAGAAAGAGAAAGAGAGAAAGAGAGAGAGAGAGAGAGAGAGAGATGGATAGACTTCCTTTAACCCCAAGCAAAAGATTAATTCTTGATTTACAGGAAATTAAAATGGAAACATCCTAAAAAGAACTCTCTAGACAATGTTATGTCAAATAATACTTTTTAAAAAAAATGAGAGTATAACCCTATTTGATCCCAGCTGGACTTGGACAACTATTAATTTTTTAAGAACCAACCATCCAGAAAAAACCTAGTACAGTGGCCTAACTGCAATCATTATGCTACCCAATAAAGTTGTGTCCACGAGGTTTATGTGACTCTCACTGTTCATTAATTGTTCCTTAATTTTATGCTTATCTCATAAACTCTGGCACTTCCACTCTAATATCCTCCTAAATTCCTTTCCACTACATCAATTCCCACTATCCAAATGTGGTTTGTCCTTTACCCAAACATTGTTGAAAATCCGAAAGTAATTTCCATCTAAGGCCTCCCAAGAGAGCTGTAGTCCCTGCTTTAATAGGATAATTTCTGCTGATGAAAGTTGAAGACTGTAAGGATTTGATGGGTTGGGATGCTACACTGAAGTATAACCCGGAATAAAAGAAGCTAACTTCTTCTCCAAGGTAAGAAGTTAGGAAAAACCATTTATGATTGTGTAACTTTTTAAACTGAATGCCCTTGTTACTGATGATTCTCATTTGTTTTCCCTTTTTTAACACCTTTTTTCATCTAACTGGCATTCACATTGTTCTCAGTTACTGCGCCATGGCCATATTTTCGTTGGAGCTATACACTTCCACATTGATGTGGCCATGTGGGAAAAGGGGTCGTTTTGATATGGAAATAAGTGATATTTTGGAGAGGAGTACCCAACAGGATCCAAGCCCCAAAACCTCTAGCCTCGACTAGAAAGGGAAGTATATATCTTGATGAAGGAGAAGAATAGTAAGTTCATCAAATTGCCCTGATAAAGTTTCTAAAAAGGTTACAGTTCCCTGAGAGAGGAACTGGAATGACACACAGCCTCAATATAGAAGGCCCCAATATGAGTACATCTATAAAGATAAGGAAAAGAGGTTAAAAAGGTACTTTCTCCCCACAAGCTCACAACTTCTTGGGGAGAAATGGGGATAAAGATGTACACACACAAACCTATATAATATGAAACTTACGATGCCATACCAGCAAATATTGCTTGCATTTTCAAATTGGTTAACCTTATCAACACACAAACCTATATAATATGAAACTTACGATGCCATACCAACAAATATTGCTTGCATTTTCAAATTGGTTAACCTACGTTGATATCAAGTTATCTTGTTATAGATCTATATTTTTCTTCTCTCTCCTTTTCACAATTTTAATGTTATTTGCTATCAATGAAATACCACACAATTACATGCATCCTGATTGAACTGATTAATGCACAAATGTGAGCTCAACCACATGAACCATGGGCATGTAATGCTTTATCATCAAAAGAATTTTAATCTCGCTATGTAAACTAGAACTAAGGTTGGGCTTTGGTGCAACGTTATGGTATTGCCCCATTGCAACCTGAGCATCAAGAGTTCAAAACATGAAGAAAAAAAAAAAAAACCTCTTATGTGGTGGTAAGGCTGCATACATCTAATCCTTCCCAAACTTAGTTGTCAATGCCTAATGCATTGGCCTGCAATTTTTATGTAATTTCCTAGTCATATGTGGTGAAAAATGAAAAACCAGGACCATAAATAAAGGATCATATTAAGGTTAGTTTGCATACTTGACTGTAAACAAGTTCATTTAGATCACTTAATGATGGCGTCCTCTCCAATACTCGTGCCTGCATCAAATACACACGCTTCAGAGGAAATATTATCTTAATAATAGAAGCAAGCTTTTCTAAGGTAGATTTATGTCAGCATCAAGGAAAATTTACCATGTTTTCTATTGGAAATAGTAGTTACTAATGACAAGTTAAAAACAATACAAGGAAATGACAAGGGATACGCATCTTTTTTTCTTTTTTTTTCCTTTTCAGGGTTTAAATACCAACTACACATCATGAGAAACAATAGGCAAAATGCATACAATGAGAAAATTTGATGATTTTGCATTGATGATATTACTAAAAAGTATGATAGGAATTGGGATACCTCTCCCCACACACATATGACCTCTTAAAGGGGAATTGGCTAGGAATAGCCATTTATTCTATTGAGAGATAGTCTTAGGCATTCTTTCTCCTATAGCCTATTGAAAATCGGACTTTTTTATAGTTCTGGATAAAAACGATGGCCACTTATTTGTCCTTCTTTTATCTCCAACATGGGACTTCCATCATTATATAACCAAAATTAACAATTGCTGAACAGTATTTGAGGTGAAATGTGGTTACTGGTTACTTACGTAACTCACTTTTTTTCCTTTAATTCATCCATTCTAGGTCCTCATTTGTCAACCCAATGACCAATAAAAATACGAATTCAAATAAGTGACTTCTACTATCAACCATTGGAATCAGGTAAATAGTAATGATTTGACCTACATCTACAAACAATCAAAATGTAGTAACTTAAAGAAATTACTTGAGTAGCACCCCCTTCGGTGTCTTTATTGATAAAATTTTATTTTAATGAAAGGGAAAAAAATCTAGACGTCTAAGAATCTTAATCTTAGACTGAACTAAAAGAAAAAAATATAAATATATAACTAAGATCAATTGTTAAAAGAATAAATACCACATGCAAACATATCTTACAAAGAATAGGCGATGTTTGAGCGAAATCTGTCTTTGACAAACAATAATGGAAGATTTGAATATGAACCGACAACAATTACAATACGATGAAACATTAATATTTCCTCCACATACACACCCAAAAAAAATGCTTGAATAGAATATTTAAACATATTGCTCATTTTGTAGTGTAGAAGTATATCAATGGAACGTAAGTGCTGAATCAAAGATAACATAAATTTAGAGTAAGTAAAAACAACAGCAAAAGGATGCACCTTCACACCCCCAGGAAAACAGAATGCTACTAGATCCTTTGGGCGGACAGCTAACCTCTTACCAGGAGGACACTTAAAAAGTATCTGTAGGACAGAAGAAACGAGAATAAATAAAGTCGGCATCATATGGAAACAAATTGTGCAGAAAAGTTATTCATCAATAGATTCCAACTATTAGGCATAATAAAGAAAACTATCCAACCATTGGAGAATCTATCTATGCAGTGTCTCTTCTTATGTTGGAAGTTCCAAAAAACAAATACAATTTACAGACTAACTTTCTATAGATTTTAAAAATGAATAATCACAAAAACAAAAATCATTTCCTACTAGAACATAACAAAGTCCTCTATGTCAAATAAAAACAACTTCCATTATTGTAGTTAAATAGATGTATCTGAATACAAACTAAAATTTCTTCAAACGTTACCCTTGGAAATCTCGCTTTTGTCTTTTTATTTTGTTTTTGTTTCTTTTCTTTTATGGGTGGAAGAAGAGGGAAGAAACGGATACCGCATAAACTTTAGGCAGAAATACCAATTGCACAAGATGAAATATCAACATACCTTAATGACTACAGAAATATACATGGCTAAAAGACGTAATACATCAGAAATATGCACCCCCCAAAAAAAGAAAACAATCTTTACAATATTTGTTCGGTCAAGCAGTAAACCTGAGGTTCCAGTGTTGGAAATGAAGGATCCTGATACTGCAGTAGCTTGAGATCTATCATTTCATATTTTTCCATTTCTAACTCCCATTTTTTTCTTCTCGCAAATGCATCCTCCACTATCTCAAGATTTGCATCTGGATGAAGACCCACAACGATGAAGTGTTCAAAAAGCGAGGTGGGCGCCTTGTATTTTTCCTGGTCCTACATAGCATCAACATTTGAGTTACTTGAGATAAATATATTA
The DNA here is from genome assembly GCA_034768845.1 of Heliamphora exappendiculata. Lineage (NCBI taxonomy): Eukaryota > Viridiplantae > Streptophyta > Magnoliopsida > Ericales > Sarraceniaceae > Heliamphora > Heliamphora exappendiculata. Next base: position 10,161,998 of record JAOTRH010000006.1, on the reverse strand, counting down.
CACATTTTCCAATCTGTAGGTGAGCACCCTCTAAAAGAATGCAGATAAACTACTATATAGCGATGGAGAAGATAATTGTACAATAACTAAGAATGACAAATCAGTGTAGAGAACTCCAAATATGAGCATATAAAATAACTTGGAAGATCATGAGCTCGTCCTTTTTCAATTGGACGACACTTACAAGTAGCTAATTCCTCAATAAGTGTATAGTGTAGTTATCATGAACATAAAATAAAATTTCGTGCATAGATATGACAAAAGCACTCACTCAGATACACAAACTACAAGGAATGCAAAAGGGACAGCCAATTCAACGATGAAGAAAGAAAAGTTCTGTAAAATTCATGGTATTTTTCATCCTTCAACAACAACAAATAATGAGATCCCATGCAAACAATATCATGTAGTAAGTTAAAATGGCAGAAATAGTAGATTCAATGGACAAAATAAGAAGCTTTTTGAAATTGAAAATAAACCTGTACCTTTACTTGATTGAGAGAGTAAAGAAAAACCTTTTAGAGGCGATAATATGGTTAATAGCTTTTCAAATAACTCCATCATCATTCCTTAATTTTTATAACCATTCTCTGATCCTCATTTGCAATATTATTGAATGAAGGTAAAGTCTCTATCATCATTCTTTTACCCGGAAAAATATAATTATCTCTTTCTTACACATACGTAACGTTTTGTCCATTTTGTATAGTTGCTTATATGAGTGAGGAGCCCCTTCTTTGAACAAACTCATTGATTTGTAAATTCCTTAGCCTTGTTTCGTTCCTTTAGTTTGGCATAGATTGTTTTGGGCTTTGTTTGTTCAAAGCTTTTTGATTCATCCCATTCCTTTTATTTGGGGCTCTTGCCCTCTTATTTATGGTGGCATTCCTTTTTTTGTCCGTTTTAAATAAAAAGTTATTTACTTATCAAGATAATATAATAATAACAATGTGCAATAAGTTGCTCCTAAAGTGCACAATGGTTCTACTTGACATTATCAACCAGTCTCAGTGTGTCGTTGCATACGCGTGTGTCTACATACAATAACGATTTTAAAAAGATTTTATGAACGGCCAATGCAATTAATTAAAAAATAATAAAAATCAACTTTGTCAACAATTTCCATATTAGCCATTTACATATCTTGTGCATTGAACAAGTACTATAAAAATCAATAAGAGCATAGGAGGGGCCTGAAAAGGGAGTAGTGTGAAACCAAGTATCAGTTCAGCAGAGCATGATATAAATTGAAATTCTAAACAAGACAACTATAATTAACCAATTATCACAAAAAATAACAGTTGCTCTTCAGACCACGGCAGCTTACCGGTCCCTTTGAATGAAGCTGATACCACTGACGTTTTTGGTTAGCCAATATCTCCGGATTGAAAGCCGAACGCCGATTTTGTTCTCGAGAAATGTTACCCCATCGCAATGCTCTTTGCATCTGAGATTTCAATCTCTGAAAATTATTGTTGCGTATGTGTACCGGTGTCAGGACTTCACTTTGACTACGTCGATGCCCCGGCCCTGATTGCTGAACATTCGAACAACCCGAGTAAACATTTTGTAGTGCTTCACCAGCCACTCTAACGGCCTCCTCAGAAATATGCTGTAACACTTGATATGGCGATGATGGCCATTCCTCTGGTAGATCACCCTCTTCTTTCGTTTCCATTTCACTAGGCTACCTTACCTTTAACGCTCATTTCTCCAATTAATCAAAACTTACAAAAGGTTTTCGTCAGGATATGAAATAGATAGAATCCACAACAACAACCAGTATTAATCTACTCTTGACATCTACATTAAAAAAAGAATCCAACAAAAAAAACACCGACCACCTTTACATATTCGTGATTCTTGATTTCTCAAATACCAAGATCACGAAGACATTATTCTTGATCTTCAATGTGCTTAACCATTACTGTCCCGAATAGCATTATTTCGTCAATGAACGAATTAATTGAGTTTCTAATGCATAAATTTCATATCCTGCTTATAGAAAGTTTAAGAAATGTATGAGATAACATGCATTCTGAAGACAATCAAAATCAAACAATTTTAAGATCTCTCAAGATTAAGAATTATCATCTCTGAAACCAAGATGTAATCGAAACAAAATAGTCGCTAAATATCAAACATTAAAAAGAATGGGGGGAAAGAATACTACAAGATAAATGCTTCGTTGTTTGTACCTTTTTCTGTGCTAGGGTTTGCATTGTAGAAGAAAGATTGCGCGGGTGTGAAACGGATGAAGAGAAGAAAAAGTTGCCAAAGAATAGCAGAGTCACCATGAGAGAAGGAGAAGAAACACGGGTGTCCATATGAGACTAGTGTTCGGAACCAAAATGGAAAAGATGCTTTTCAGGCGAAAATATGTAAAATGACAAAACCCTCCCTCAACCGCTTCTGTAATTTCAATCAAGCAACGGCCTCTCTCGGTCCCTTGTACGAAAATTCTTCTATGCATAGGAATATCACGTCATCGTACCGATGAATGACGTGGTGTAATTATTTAATACATGTGCATTATATTTTGTTTAAAATAATTGCTAATTTATTTATTTATTTTATTTATTTTTATTTATAGTAATTTTTTGTTATTTAGTTAAATTATTATTATTATTATTATTTTACTCTTTTACATCAAAAAGTTTTTTTAAGAATATAAAAAATTTAGAAAAAATAAAAAAAAGTTAATAAACTAAATTTTATGTTACTTATTTTAATTTTTAGTAAATTTTTTTATTTTTTGATCAATTTTTTGTTATTTTTTTACTCATCTTGACAAATTTAAAAAATAAAATATTTTAATTATAAAATAAATAAAATAAAATAAACAAAATATTAAAAAAAATTAACCCAACAAGGCCTATGCTTTCAACGTGAGATTGTTATAATATGTTATAATTGCTAGTATTCATACATTTGTATATTAGTTGAATCCATTTCATTAATATATTAACATGGTATTTTTTATATTTGCATTTTTCAGTATTTAAAATTTTAAATTAAGAAAATTATTTTAATATTTAATATTAGACCCACCTTTTTAAGAAAATAACTATTTCAAAAAAATCAAATTTAAAATTGAATTGTTTGACATTATGAAAAACTCAGTTAATTTTCTTTCCTTTTTCAATAAAAATATTCTCTTATTTTTGCAAGCAATATAATTTTTAATTGAATAAAATAGCTACATTTGTAATTTAGACGCATACAACGTTGATCGGTTGATGAAGTGATGAGGAAAGACAATGAGATCATGCGTGATAAAAACACTAAGTGAAATAACAAACTTAAATTGACCTAAAATACCGTATTAAAAAAATATATAAATTTATTGAAATTAACTTGATATATAGTTCTTAACATAATAGAATAGCATAAAAAATTTATATAACCTACCATAATTTATTAGGATAAAAGTTTCATTTAATTTGGTTTCGTTGGATAAAATAGCTACGGTAATTGCAACAAAAAAATAAACTCTGCTTCTAACAAGTAAAAAAATTGTAAAATTATTTCAAATGCTATAATTTAAAAATAAAAAATAATAACATATTAAATATTTTGACGAAAACCAAGAAAATAAAAAAGTCCCCCAATACAATCCTAAGAGTTAATATTTTTTACACATGTCAAACAACTTTTTAGACATTGCAATTAATATATTTGGAAAATTATTAAATACTTTTAGAATATTATCTAACCGATGTCACGTGATTTTTTTAAAAATAAATTATTGTGACCTACACTGTGTGGGTCATTCTTTGTTTTATAATTTCTTTTTTTAATTTTGTATTATAACTAACCAACAAACATGAGTAATTATGATCCTACTGAAAATTTTGTCATCACTAAATTAAGTAGAAGTATCACATAACCTTATATATAATAATCCGTGAGAGGGAGTAAATCTCCCTTGACAAAAAACCCCTCAAGGGTCATCAAGCCTTCATTCTTCCATATTTCACCATAACAAAGATGGGACAATACACGAGGTTTCTCTCTCTCTTTCTCTCTCTTTCTCTCTCAGCTAAGACGAGGGGGCTAGTATTTGTCAATACGTTTGGTTTCTCTCTGTGTAAGAAAAGCTAAATTGAGCGTCGGAGTCCCTCTCTCCAGTCGCCGATCGGGGATTTGTTTTGTCGAATCCCGATTAACGAAGCATTTAAATATCAGCAGTTATCTTTCTCGTTCGAACAAGTCGTTTAACTCTTCAAAATAATATAATTTATGGGACATCCCGTATAATTCGACAGCATCGAATAATTATGGTATTTTAATTAATAAAAAATAGTAGTGTGAGATTACTTTGATATTGGTCAACCATTAGTTTTACAAACAATACAACTTTAAAATTATATTCATTAGCATGTCTAAGAAATTTATCAATATTTTTTAATTTCTATTAACAAGAAAAATACACATACATGGTCTAAACATTCTAACTTGTTTGAGTAAAATAACTATAATGTTCCTGATAAAAAAATCAGTCTTGTCTCAAAAAATGTGTATTTTTTGAAGACATTTTAATTTAAATACAAAAATAAAAATACATTAGACATCTTAACATACATAAAAAAAAATCCTAATCAAGTTATTTCAAATAATTTTAAAAAAAAATTTAAAAACTAATTATCTCAAAAAACTAAGCTTTGTAGCCATCCCAAACAAAGGAGTAACTAAATTAAAGTTGTGTTAGCTATTTTTATCCAAAATGCTCTTTTTCTATAACTAATGAAGATACAATTTAGAAATCACATCACTCTACTAATGGTAATTATATATAATTTTTATAATTAATTATATAAAAAAACAAAATTTAAAAAGTAAAAAAAGTGAAATCAAAATAATTTTTAAGATACTTTGTTGAGACTTATACTTCATTTTAAAAGACAATAATACTAATATTTAATAATTTATTAATACTAATAGCAATTATATATAATCTTTATAATCAACTATATAAAAAATAATATTATTCAATTAAAAAATAATAATTCACTAAATAATTTATTTTAAACTTAAACTTAATTTTTAATTAAAAATTATCTTTTAATATGGTCATCAATAGGCTACCAAGTAGTGAGTTCAAAAAAATTTTATTAATAATCTCTAAGTAACTTAGAGACTAAAGTTGCTTATACTTTGTGAGGATCTATATTATTCTTTTGACCCTCACAATTCGTACGTGAGAGTCAATATTAATCTCTAAGCAACTTAGAGACTAAAGTTTTTTTTGACAAAGTATAATATTTCAGTATTATTGGAGAAAATATAAACAAAGAATTTATGATATATATTAATTTAATGTTATAAAATTCTTCATTCAAATGAAATGTGGGGCCAATATTAAATTATTTAATATTTTCCAAAATAATAAAGTGGCATAAGACACCAAGTTGTTCTATATTAGTTACTAAATTTGGATCCCCGTATTATGGCTAAAGCATCAAATTGTTACACTTTATTGTACAGAGTAATCACATTTAATTTGGATGCTACTTGGCAAAGATTATATTAGTTATACAATATGATTGAATTATTTTATATCGTACTAATAAATTTTATTAGTTGTATTGTGGTATTGAATTATATTAGCTATATTGTAGTATAAATTGTATTAATTACAAAGTTAAATTAATATGTTGTTCCTCTCAGATAATTATTTATTTGCTTATTAAAACATAATTAGAAATAAAATTAGCAAATTTTGTTTGGAATAATTGACTTTTTTGGCTTTATTACGTTGTATGCTTGTTTGGGATGAAATTGGCATATTGGCTTGTTTACCGTTGGTGACTAAATTTACATAAATGTCCTTACTTGGGTGTTTGGTGTTGGACTAAACGGTGAGTGAGAAAAATTAAAGATATACTGATCTTTTGGATTGCGATTGGATTTTGAGCCTTAGATAAAGAGCTAGAATTGAAATTTGTGATTTGATTTTGGACTTTAGATAAAGAGTTAGAATTGGAGTTCAGGTCTTAGATAGAGAGAAAACCAAATAAGCTTGTTTTGACTTGGGTTTTGAGCTTATTTGTAACCCAAACAAATATAGTTTATTGTGTTGCTTATAAACAAATGGGCAAGCGAGCTTAAGAGTTTTAAATATAAATACTTTTTAAAAACAAAAAATAAAACCCCCACCCCCCTACGCCACCAAAAAAAAAATTAAAATATGAGCCTTTAAGCCCATGGTTTGGTTTTTGCATTTTTTATTTTTGCAAAAAAAACAATTTTTAAGCCATACTGCTTTATTTATTAAAAAATAATAATTAACTTTTTTTTATCTATTAATCTAATAAGTTAAATTTTATATTGTTTAATTTTGTCTTTAGTATACTTTTTTTATCTTTTGATCAAAATTTTATATTTTTTGATTCATCTCATTGAAACGATTCGAAAAAATAAAAAAAAATTTAGTCAAAAGATTAAAAAAAAAATTTTTTTAAATAAAATAAGTAAAATTCTCAATATTTAATCCAAATAATTACATTAAGTCTCCTAAGGTCTCTAAAATGACATTGATCTCACATGTCAGTCTTCTCAATTACACGATATTAACGATATTAACGAAAAATATATTTTTATAATTTTATCCCTCAATAAGAGGCCATAAAAAAAAACTAAAGAATTTTTCGTTTCCTAGCCAACCCTAACCCTAATTGTAACCCAAGTTTTTTCAAACAACCCACAAACCCGGTCAGATTTTCTTCAAATTTGGTGTTGATTCTTTCTCTTCTTGTGAATTGAAAAAATTCACGTGATTTACATCAAACACAAATCAGGTTTGCATTATTGCTCAGCCTAGTATGAAGCCCCATCTTCAAATTTGGAATTGGTCCTTCCCCTCTCTATCTCTCTCTCCATGCCCTAAGGGCATTGCTCAGCCTGTGTGGATCTCAGCACTTTTAGGATACATTAAAATTATTAATTTCACCACTTTTGATATGAAGTTCACATAAATGTCTAATTTAGATTCATCTGAGGCAATACCCAGAGACATGGAATAATTTTTTTTTTACGTGTGTGCATATATATATATATATATATATATATATATAAAAGCCGAAAGACGACGTATTTGGGCCATCTAGGCCAATTTTTCTCTACCACGACAGTTTTTTGTGCTGGAGCAATAGTCTTCGCTAGAACCGAGTCGGAACCTGATAGAGGTGGGTTCATTTTCTGCGTCAGATTCCGTCTTTTCGCCACCGGTAGTAGTGACGATAGTTGCGGTTTCGGTGGTCGTAGCATTAGATGCCTGCGTTTGTGGATCAGATCGAACACTGAAAGGTGAGAATCAAATGAAGAGCTTTACTGGGACTCCTCTCCTTCGCTACCCTCGCCGATAAAGTCATCACCCACTTGACGAACTCCGGTGTCCAAGCCCAACTCGGCCTGTTCGACGCCGACTCGTCCAAGTCCACCCCGATTTTTGAGGGCATCGTTTGGATACCGCTACATCAGAACCCTCGTCTTCTCGTCTCCCTTAAGAACGGAAATTAGGGTTTAATCACTTTTCTTCTCAGTTTTAATTTAGGGTTTCTTCTCACTTCGTTCTGCTTCATTCCGTTGTAGTGATCGACAGAAACAATGATCGATTGGGATTACAATTTGTAATTGGATATTTTGTCTATTAAGTTTTTATTTTGCAAATTGTGGTTAATGTTAATTGCAATTTGTTCAATTGGGAGCGGCGATCATGATGATCGGCGTTGTATTACCCATTGGATTATGGTTGGTTTGCTGATTGGCAGCGATCATAGTTTTAGGGTTTGATTTGTTGTTTGGATTTTTTTTCAATTAGTGCTCTTTTAATCAGCAATACCACGTCGATTATCATAATCGCTGTTCCAATTAGGTTTTATTTGTTGGTTGGTGTTGGCTCGAGGGCGACGGAGAGAGGGAGGTTGTGGTGACGTGCGTCGGTGGTGATGGGGTGGAGCCTGATAGTGGTAGAAGAAGATGCTGATGGAGATTAATTATTTAATTCCCATATAGAGCTAGTAAAGGTAACATGTGAAGAAAACATAAAATATTTAATGATAAAATTAATTTTTATTTAGTTAATTAATTTAAAAGTTAAAGTAAAA
>JAOTRH010000006.1:10142049-10153790 GCA_034768845.1 Heliamphora exappendiculata | reverse complement strand
GTGGTTTTGGGAGAGATGGCGATTTTGATGGCGATTTTAAGAGCGATTTTGAGGTGGGACGGTGGTTTCAGTTAAATTGAACGGAAATTGTAATGGTTGAAATCTCTTTGATGTTAAAATCAAACTTGAATGGGTGTTAGTGCAAATTTTAAAACCACATGAGGAATTTTTATTTTTATCAGAAATCTCAGGGGTCAGTGTAATTTACCCTAAATTATTCTAAATTATCTACTCATTTTCCTTTCTTTAAAAAATCAAACCTTTATAAATCTAGTTTTTTTAACGTACCAAACATGCTCTTGAATGTGTTGAGTTGATAGCATTAATCCCGTTTATTAATTTTTGAGTTTTATTTGGAATGTTTAAAAAAATTAGTATTTTAAAAGTTTGTTTTTTTTATAAAAAGAGGAAAAAAATTAAATTGTGCGGAATAAATTATTGTAGGATGACTTTTTTTATTTTTCTATTTTTAAATATTTAAAATAATCTTATTTTTTTATTTATATGTAGTATTCCCGATGATTGACACATATTTCTTAATTGTTTGGTGTAGAGTTTACTTTTTTAGTTGAGAGAATTATAAATTTATAATTTTTTTATTTAAAAAATTAAAATGTTTAGAATGTATATAAATTTTTTCTGCAAAATAAATGAAAACAATTACTGGGTTTTTTAAAATTCCAAATATTATGGGTAAAAAGCTATTTCCTTTTTAATTAAAAACCAATTTTTTACAAATGCCAAACAGAACCTTAGATCAAACGTCATAAAAGTATGTCCACTAGTCACGAGTTGAGCCATCACCAGTCACCGCACCGTGTCGCCAACGCGAAATTTTTGTATCTTTTCCCAACTGTATCAATGCTGGGGATAATACGAGCCTCACTTTTACTATTTTTTAAAGATTGTTTATTTATTTTAATACTTAATTTTATTTTTTTTAAAAATAATTCATATAGAAAATAATAAAAAGAATTTCAACATCAATTAATTTCGATATTAGTAAAAAAAAAATTATTAAGCAAAAAAAAACTTAAAATACCAAAAGTACCAAGAAAAATTCAAGCACCACCATCAAAAAAATTTTTTTTATTTTTTTTTGTAATTACACAACTACGCATATTACTTTTTTTTTCAACTCAAAATGTTTGAGTTACTTTTTTAAAACAAATGCAATAAAAGCCGTTGATTGCTTCAAGTTATGTTCATGATTAAATTACCATATAAAAGTCACAACAAATCTACTAACTTGTCAATAATTTAATAATTAATTAATTAGTCAGTTTAAAGACACTCAATGAAAAATATAATTTTATTAGTTTGTTAATTTGTAAATGTATAAAAATAAAAAAAGAGAGTAAAAGTAAAAATAAAATTATTTATTTTATTTGAATGGTTAAAATTTTGACATTTACATTAATGTCACATCAAAAGTTCTATATTGTTATATAAATAGATATTTAATTCTATAAATTTAAGAGCGAAATAAAAAATAATATCAATAATTCCATAAATAGTTAATTAGCCAATTTTAAAGAACTTAATTAAAAATATAATTTTATTAATTTTTTAATTTATAGATGTAAAAAAAACAAAAGTAAAATTATATTAATTTTTTCATTGGATTATTAAAAAGAGTAGTAAAAAATTATTATTTTTTAAATTTATTTTTTTACAAATAAGGACATAATAGATGATAGAGAACAAAAAAGAGTGCTAAAATTGTTTTATTTTAATAATTATTATTTTTTACTTATACAAATGTCACATTAAAAATTCTATATTGTGTAATAGATAGTTGCCGAGTTAATGCAAACTGTAAGCAAATTTAAGACTTTGTTTGGGATGATTTTTTATATGTTTTTTTTAGCAATTTTTAAAAAACTAACTCAAGTAATGATACACTTAAAAGTAAATTATAAAAATTAAAAATAAAAACAAGCGTGTGCTCGTAGTTTTTGCTTACCATAACTAATTTTAAATTAATAAACACAAATTTTTCATAAAATTATAAATAAATAAACATCTTCTACTAAAATTATAATCACATTTTCATTTCTAGTCTATGAATTTATAAATTCAACAAAAACAAACACCCTCTAAGAGTCTACTTAGGAACCTGTGCATTTTTTTAAATTTCTTTTTAAATTTTTTAGCTTAAAAGATAAAAACAAATAACATAACTTACTTGACAAAAAAAAAAAACAAAAGAAGTCTAAAAAGCAAAAAAGATAAAAATTAAAATCAAAATACTTACTTCTAAGAGTACATATTTAAACTCTCACTTATTTTTAAAAATTATAATTCTTCTATTTAACAACTTATTTTATTACTAATATTAATTATATTTAATTATTATAATTAGCTATATAAAGAATAATACTATGTAATTTTAAAAAATAAATAAAAAATAATTCTTACACTCCGTTTGGTTTGAGTGATTTGAAGAGAAAATAAATTATTTATATCCGAATTACTTGTTTGTTTGTTTTACTAAAGAGGAAAAAAATAGAGAGAATTAAAGATAAATAAAGAGAAAGAATTATTCCTTCCATGTTTTTAATTCTCTTTATATTGGAGAGATTTGGAGAGAAATAATTTTAGATAACTAGTTAATTTTATATTATTTAAATTGTTTATTTAAAAATTAAATAAATAAAAATAATAGCAAAAAAATATTATTTTTGTAAAATAACTATTACTGAATTTTTTTTAAAGTCTAACCGAAAAAGAGTGGTGAAATTATTTTATTTTTTCTCTTTTCAATTCAAAACAAAAATGAGAGAAAACCCAATTATTTTTTTTCCTCTTATAACTTTATGAGAAAAATGTAATCATTCTGTTATTTTCTATTATTAATAACTAAACATGGTTTTATCCAACCAATTACCATAAAAAAAAAAGTAGACTAAAATGCTGTTTCAATCACTCCCCTCTTCCCAACGAGTCATTCTTCAATAGTTTCGAAATATCACGAGCTATTGTTAACGCGATATTTTTATTTAATAATATATTAATTTTATTTTTAAGTTAAATAATATTAATTTACTATTGATGAATAGATAAAAGATAAAAATAATTCATTTAATATGTATCAGGTCATTTTATTTGTAAAAAATACCATGTATTATCGCTTACGTAATATTTTAAAAGATCTAATAATTTATCCTCGCTAATGAATTTGTATTTTTTTTTGTTAGAATGACTAACTTAATTTACCTAATTATTTAACCAAATTAATTTGACAAAATTACAAACATTAAATATAAATAAAATTTATGTGACACCTACTACTGGATTAATACTTGTAATTGTGCCACCATCTAAGATAACAATTAGATAATTACATGGCAATTGACAATTAGTTTAAAAATTAGTATTTTTTTTAATTTTTTACATTTTTAGTCAAAATAATTAAATTTAATTTAAAGTAATTTGTTTGATAACTTAGTTTTTTTAAAAATTAGCTATTTGGGTAAAAAGTTATTTTTTTACTTTTTGTTCAAATTGAAATTTTTTTTTATATTTGATATTAACAATGATACGTAGTTGATAGCGGTAGTAAATAAGTTATGAATGCGATGCATTATTGTATTTTAAAAATAATTATAGTTTAAATAAAATATTTTAAGAATTGATATTTTTATTTAATTTTTTAATTTTTTAAATTTTTTAAATGAATCATATTGACTTTTTACATTTTTATACAAAAAAAAAAAAAAAAAATCAAAAAAAGACAATTAAACAAAAAACAAAAAAAAAACCAAATTACCCAAAAAAAACCCTCCACGGATCCTAAGTTGTCATCCTAGGATTATTGTTCCATCAATTAGGTTATCCCTCCCTCCCCCTAGCTCAACTTAACCGAGCTTGCACAATCTCTCTCAAGAATCGGCTACAATCGCTTTAATAATTCAACCATTTGGTTCTTCAGATCCTTCCCATTCATAAACTATCAGATTCGGAGCCAGATGCGATCCCTACAATTCAATTTCCATTATTTCACACTCAATAACTTTCCCTTCTTCGTCTCTTCATTTTCTCCCCGAGAAAATCATCTGATGGAGAAGCTGTAAGAAAACTACTTCTACAGTTCGGAAAACTCATGAAAGATTCAAGATTGTTCTCGACAGTTTGAAAATTACAGGCACCGAGCTTCGATTCGATGGATTCGAGGCATGTGGTGCACGACATAAGCTCGGACGAAGAGGGTTGGGGCGAGACCAGAGGATCTTATGGCGGCGGCGGCGACGACTACGATTGGATATCGGAGCTTCTTGATGATAAGGTCGACGATAGAGAACCAGATGACTCTGACGACGTCGTGTTTGTGGGCGAGGTTATGCTGAACCCCAAGCCGAGGTCAAAGTCTTCGAGTGTTGATGAGAATGATTTGGATGATGATTGTGTGGTCTTAGATGGTGACCCGGATAAATCGGTGGCGATCGAGAACAGTACTGTGAGTGACTCGGATGATTTGCTCATTGTTGGCGAGAAAGGGCAGGTATTGGAAATTCAATAGTTTTCTACTTTTCTTCTTTGTGCAGTTAAGATCATCATCTCAATAACTTCAATAACTTCTATAAATATAGCTTGTGATTGGCCTATTTTTTTGTAGCTTTTTTTAAAGATTTTTTTAATAAAAAAATGAATGTAAAAAGTAGTGAAAAAAGCTAATTAATTACCATAGAAGCCAAACAAGTAGGCTTGTTAACAGGTGTTTAAGCCAAAAGCCTTAAAACAAGAAATTAACAATTAACGTTTGCACAAGTTTTTTTTTTTTTAAAGTGTTGAATCATAAAAAGATAAAGTAAATCAAATTTAATATTGAAATTAGAGTTTTGGAAGAGTGGAGGTGAAAATCTTGGAAAAAATGAAGCAATTATACAAATTGAATTAGGGTTTACAAGTTATAGAAAAATATAGAGAATAGAGTGGGAGTATTTATTTATTTATTTTTAAATAAAACTATGGCAGTTACAAAGTTTTAGGGCTGTTGCAAAAGCTTTGTTCACATCAAGTGAGGTGAGAAGATAGGGGGAAGTCACTTATATGGGCAGAAAGGAGAATGAGAAGAAGTGTCATTAATAAACTTGTGTTTTGTTTTGGACAGTATTGACTTGCCCTTATTGCCCGGCATACGTTGGCAAGCATACCCCAGAACCAATTCTTCTCATCGGAAAAGTAAAACAATTTGTTAGGGTTTCAAAAATTGTCTGCACCAAATAAGGTGCGCACTCTATATACAAGTATTGCGTAAGATTATTAATGTGAAGGGGGAGAAACTAAAGGCAAGTGAGTGATGTGAGAGAAAAATGTAAAAGTTTGTCAAAGAAAAGTTGTGCCATAAGTAAAGATGTGATCTGTTTGGGTTAGTATTAAAACATAAAAGTGTGACAGGGTTTCAGAATTTGTCAAAAGTCAAGAGAGGTGCTCACTTTAAATAGCAATGCTTGACAAATTTGACAATTTTAACATACGTAGGCAATGCTTGACTTTTGACATACATAGGCAATGCTTGACTCTTGAGTCTTGGCAAACATAAAGTGTGACAGGGTTTCAAATTAGCTGGTGTTGTTTTACTGTGTTGAAACTTGATCGGTAGGAAATTTTGTTAGAAGCTTAGTGTAGTACTGAAATGTAGATGAGCTCCGTTGATATGGATGGCTATACTAGACATTATCAATATATTCTTTTTAATTTTTTGTGGTGATTGTGGATGTGGCTTCATATGCGCCTAGAGTTTCAAGAGATTAAGAAGGCCGTATCCATCATCTGTCTTCTCAATTGTCGCAGTGCATGTTTAGGCGTTTACATTTATATTTAATTATGCAAGTTGGGCTTTCGCATTTTATTCCAAGGAGAGTTTTTGATTCTGCATTGAATCTTGATTCAGTATAAAAATAAACTCTTAAAATTTCATTGTTTGATTTGAGCATGGAAATGGTGACTGCTATCTGTGGTCTACGCGGAGCTATCTTTAATCCCATTTGGTTAAATGGAAAATCAAAGTTCTGATGGGAACTGCGTAATCATTTGGACATTTTGGATGCTTGGAAAAACTATGAATACTCCACAGTGCCAGGTTCTTCCTGAAGGTTCAAATTTTATCTCCACAAATGATCTTATGATTGGAATCCACATTCGATGGTAGGACTTGCAGTTCCAGATAACTAATTGTTTTAGAAAGATTGCATTGTGGTTCATGTTTTCGTTGCATGGGAAGTTTTCTTGGGTGAATGTTGAATCAGTTTCATATTCATATTCATATTCAAGGTACAAATGTTCAATCATAAATTGAAAGAAAATCGTTGGATCACATGAAAGACTGGAGGATCTGAAATTATTTTTCATATATGCAGCGGTAGGAGAAATTAATGTTGATTATATTCAAGACTATATTAATACCCGACATCTGAATAACAAATTGTATTAATCATGTTGTCTGAAAATTAATTGAAACCTCAATGGTGCACCTGAAGTGTGATTATTCTCATTATATATCTATTTTGGTCCCAGGCTATGGTGGCATTGAAGCTGCATCAATTACATCTTTTTATTTATTTAAAAAAAAAAAGATAATAGCATTTGCTTCATTATCTTGTATTTGGCTTATTTCTCATAATTTTCCTTGTTATTTGTTTTGGTCACAGATTGCTTGCAGAGATTACCCTCATCCACGCCATCTCTGTGCTAAGTTCCCATTCACTTCCACTCCACACGAGAGGCATTGTCACCAGGTAAGATCACCTCTTTACATTTTCATCTTGGAGCTTTTCAAGCATTATGCTGTTTTGATTTCTACCTTTCCTAAATTTCAGTGCCACTGTTATGTTTGTGACTCACTTGCTCCGTGTATCCATTGGGGCAATGCCACTTCCAGCATCAACCATTGTCATGCCACTGATAAAGATGAGTTCTGGAAACTTCAAAGGCGAAATCTGAAGCAGGGGGACAAACCTCCACTACCAGTTCCTAAACTTCCTGACACCTGTATCTCGATGGGACCACAGAAAACAATCCAAATCTCACCACTCACACCGCTGCAGCCTAATTATCTGGCTCAGGATCAGGTTTCTAGGTCAACTGCAATCCGTGCTTGCTCTACATCATCCAATTTTGGCATCCCAAATTTAACAAATCAGGGCAGAAGCCAACAGTATATTTTGTCCAGAAACAGATTGCGCCCACATTTAGTCTCTCAGCAATTGTTGAGTACACACAGTAATATAATTCGAAGAGACAGAAGGCATAGTGCTAGTAATTTAGGGCCTCAATTTATCAATTCCCATGCACTTTTCAAAAGGGAAGGATCAGCTAGGGTTGCTTTGACAACTAATCGACTCGGGTACAGCTCATCTAACAATGATCATATAACTCAATACTCCAGAAATCTCTCTTCTGTGGAAGCTTCAAATGATACAGATCTCACTAGATGGCGAGACTTGTCCAGTGGAATGATTTCAGACTCAAATGCACGTCACGCCTCCTCGCAAAACACTTGCTGTGGGTTTGGTAATTCAGTGCCTTCTCAACCCACAGTTTCATCCCATTCAGACATAGTCAACAGCTTCGTCAATTCACTGCCTTCTCTGCAAGAGTCTTTCCAGCAAAACATGGGGAGCAATTTTGAAAATTCATTGCCTTCTCAACATCAAGTATCCTCCCTGCCTAGCTTAGGCCGAAGCTATGTCAATTCAATGCCTTCTCCAGAAGCCTCTTCCCAGCCGAACATGGGGATCAATTTTGAAGATGTAGTGCCTTCTCAACTGGAAGTATCCTTCCACCCAAACATGGGCAGCAGCTTTTTACATCCGGTGCCTTCTCAGCCCCAAGTGTATGGTCCCCCTGTTCCTGCACCAAATGATAGCCAAGATCACTTCCAGCAAGGAAATGAGGCTCAAAATGACCTCGATCCAAGTATTCCAGATTTGAAGACAAGCTGGGTCGCTGACCTTACTGATCAGTCCGACCAACTACCTTTGGCTGGTAATTCCCAAATTCAAAGTGAAGATCTTACTTGTCATCCTCCATTTGTCACAGAGTTTGATCCCCAGATTCCTGTAAGCACAAATGCAAGTTCACTGGACTTCCAATTTGACAGCTGGATGCTGGAAAACCAATCCGTTTCTGCGCCCCTAGAAGTTCCCGTGCCTTCTGGACTGAATGTATACTCTCCAGAACCTCCCCCTGTAGATGCAGGTTTCCTCTTTGATTTTTAACCTCTGGAAATGCCTAACGGGTGTAAAAGTGGGCAAATATGCTTTTTTGCTCTGAAAATAATGGTAATGACAATCCTCTTTGGATGAGGAATTGGCGATGGGTTAAGACATCGTTGTGGAACATTTGTACTATACAGTTTTACATATTAGTAGGTGCAGGTATACCCTCTGTTTGAAGGTTGCTTTGCAAATGTACATTGCGAATGCCTTTCGTGTCGTGTAATCTATGAATCCCAAATTTCATTATTGTTCCAATCATTTTGGGCTACTTGGATATGGCACAATCTGTTTCTGAAGCTGCTCCAATGCATAGAGTTTCAGGTATGGAGCTAGATTTGTTTATTTTCAATCTCCATTTTTTTGTGGTTTTGATTCTTCTTAAATAGATGGGAGGGGAGACATGATAAATTTTTGGCAAAGATCATCTGATAGCCTACAGTTTTTTTTTTGGGGTCATATGGTGGTTGTTATTTGTGTATCTCCCTATGATGCCAATGATGTGCAACTGTTAGGCGGTCAAATATGGTCAAACAATCTCCTCTCTTTTGCCATGCAGGTGGTTTGTTGGAGAAACTAGTTTGATACTGGTTTGCAATGAACTCTTTGCTCCTCCTGACTGGAAGGCCAGCTCACGCATTTTCTTCTCAATAGTCCGTTGCAGTGAGAGGAGTTGCCGCCACTTTAAAACTTGGTAGCAGCAATTGGGAGCAAGTATTTTTTTTTTCTTTTTTAAAATAAGCCAGGTGTCTCCTACCTAGCCGGCCTCAATAGGGCCCAAGACATCGCATCTGGACAGCCAAACACTAATCCTGAGGGCTTTAAAGTTAATGATCTAACAAATTTTCAGTGGCCCCAAGAGGACTTGAACTAGCGACATCTTGAAGATGTCAAGGCCTTTACCAGTCGAGTTACCTCTCAAGGTTGCAAACTGGGTACTTATCATTCTCAGATTGTGCAATATTTATTATCATAGCATTGTCATCCTTTTCTGCTTTGCAGAGTGAGCCACAAACTCCTGTGCCTTGGGGAGAAAAGGTTGCTTCTTGTTCCTCTCAGGTAAGTGTGAGTGGAATGCCCGAGGTGGTTTTTAGTTATTCTCGGGTAGCGTGAGTGGAAAGCCTGGTAGAGTAACAGAGGAAGCTTTCAGTCATTTAAGGGATGGCGGGTTGAATGAAAAATTGAGTTCCAATTCCTGTGAATTGAAGACCAGCAGGAAAGGCAGTTGAAGATTTATTGAAGTATGCATTATTTTTGGAAGACCCATATATAACAGTGATTACAAGCTGTAGAAATTTTGTTATTATTAGGACACAAAAAAAAAAAAAAAAATTAATACACTGACCATCTTGACCTCTATGCCTTCTCTCTCTCCATTGGGTTTTATTAGGTCATAGAATTACTTATGCTATAATCCTATGAACCCATAAATTCCATTCTCAATTTACTATCAATTCATTTAGTATTTTCGTTTTTAGAGGGCATTTGTGCGCGCGTACACACACATAAATATATTGCAGACGGGTAAAAAAATGTATCTTCTTTGCATTTATTATATTTTTTATCTGAGTATTGTAATTGGAATAGACTTTCTTAGAAAAGCCGGGGAAGAAAGGGGCATGGGCGACATAAAAGATATTAGAATTTTGGCCTATTTTTGGCCTATTGGGGGACAAATTTACCTCTTTTGTTTTTGTTTTTTGTTTTTTTGATTAAAATCTTTTCTTATTGTTATTGATGAGAGAAATAAAATAAGTTAAAGTTTAAAGATGAAAAAAATTAATAAATATGAAAATAAGTAAATAAATTTGAATTATGGTCTTTCTGACTTTTTTTTTGTTCTCTCTAATTTAAAATTTTAGTTATTTTTTTATTTTTTTGATTTATTTTAATGATATGAATTGAAAAAGTAAACAAAATTGATTAAGATTTTTTAAAATGGTTAAAGAGGAAATAAATAATATAAAATAAACAATTAAGTCATTATTTTAAAGGGATTGACTTTTTTCCGGTCCTGCATGAGGCGGGACGGGACGGGACGGGACTGATTTAGTCAAATTATTTTTTGATTTAAAATAGATTTATTTTAATTATTTAAATTATTTATTTTATTATTTTTAGTGTATATATTGTTATTATAAAAAAATTTAAATTAATTAGATATTGTTAATTGTCTTAATAAATTAAATTTGTGTTAATAAAATGGATAGTAAGTAAATATCATAGTTTATTTTTTTAACACAAATATGATTTGTTAAGACAATTTATGATACTCGACTAAGTTAATTTTTTGTAATAATAATATATACAATAAAAATAATAAAATAAACAGTTTAAATTACCAATATAAATCTATTTTAAACCAAAAAAAATATTTTGAGTCGCCAAGAGATGCCAGGTTCTATTTTAAAAGAGGCTACCGTATATGAATCTTACCAAGTTTTCTGGCAAGCAAGTTGGTCTCGTGCAATTTATGGAAGGATTTGGCTTTTCTCTAGGTCTAACTGAGATCAATTTAGTTGGACATTTTTTAAATTCAAAATGAATTTATTTTTAATAATTTAAATCGTTTATTTTATTCATAAATTTTTATATTTATGTTACACATGTGTAATATTTAATTTATTATAAAAATAAAAATATTAAATGAAATGCAAAGTTTAAAAGCAAAATTAAAAGAGAGGAGGAGTTTGAAAAAAATCGAACATGAATTTTTTTTTCTTTAATGTCCAGATAGTTATTAAATGAGTAATTATAGTAATATCGAACAATTGTGTAATTATGCAATTTTAAAATGATAAAAGTATGTATCCAACTTTAATTTGGTGTTCATACCTAACAGTAATGCTATGAATTTAAAAATAAAATTTTAAAAATATTCAAAAAATAATTCGAATGATTGAGATTCATTGAAATGTGTTCCGCTTCCTATTAAATATGAATATCAACTATCCAAATCACCTAGAAAAATATTCAAAAAGTAATTTAAATGGTTGAAATTCATATTTAATAAAATGTGAAACACATTTTAATAAATTTTAACAAACCCAATTACTTTTTAAATATTTTTTTAAATTCATAGTATTACTGTTATGTCTAATTCACCTGTGACATTTATAGAGAGTATATAGATATATTAGTTTGACAATAATATGGGCCTAGTACAAGAGCCCATGGTTTGGTTTTCTTGGACTTCGCTTCTGGTTTTAAAAACATCGGCCCGTACCATTTTACGCACGAGTGCGGACTGCTGCTGCGGTTGCCGTTGTTGCGCCTCTCTCTCGAACGAACTCTCTTCTTCGAAGTTCGAACTGGAAAGATTTAGAAACTCTGAAACTGTTGACTCTCTCTCTCTCTCTCGCTCTCGCAGACTCGCTCGTTCGTTGTGTAGCAAAGCAAAGCAGCAATGGCGCTGTGGATGGAAAAGGGTTCGGAACCTCAGACGGAAGATGAGAGAGCAGACCTTGAGGGCATCGCCGCCCTCAAAGAGTCTGCCGCTATCGAACTTAAGGTCTTCTCCCC
>JAOTRH010000006.1:10115269-10126492 GCA_034768845.1 Heliamphora exappendiculata | reverse complement strand
CTTTTAGCAATGCCACCTGATACCCAACACTATATCATCAATTGCCATGCCCCCTATTGTTTTGTGAAACACCAACACGAAAGTGATTAGCTCTACTCCATCAACCAAGCTACCTTGAGAAGGTAGGATGATTAATTATAAATTTATAATAAACAGGCTTCTTGTTTCAAATGAATGAAACAATTATACCCTGGGCAGTAAAACTTGCTGCCTACATTCAAAGTTCATTTAGGGTAAAACACAATTAAAATATTAACCAAGTTCCGGGAGAGGGGGGAATTAAATAACTTTAGGGCACCACTTTTAGCAATGCCACCTGATACCCAACACTATATCATCAATTGCCATGCCCCCTATTGTTTTGTGAAACACCAACATGAAAGTGATTAGCTCTACTCCATCCATCAACCAATCACATTCAAAATGAGTACACCACATTACAAATATCCTATTTCCATGCAAAAATTGCTCCAAGTTTAGATACCTTATCAATAAGACTTTCTATTTAACGACCTAAATCCTAATTAAAAAGAAAAGTTAAATCCTTAACTAAAGGAAACAAAACATTCCTAATTGATACTTATTGAAATCATCATAAATAAAAAACCCTAATACTAAAAGGAAATGAAATAAAATACATTTATTACTAAATCTTCAAATTGATTCTTTATGCCATCTATTGTCTGCATCACTTGGTTATAATAAGTTAGGTTGTTTATGGGATAATCCTAATACCAAGTGAAGCAATATGTACAGTACTAGGCTAAAACTACTAGCACAATAATTCGTCACCAAAGAAAACCAAATGTTCTGATTGATTGCCTCTATTGTTTTTTTCTTGGAACAAATTAATTGCCTGAAATTAAATGCAAGGAAATCAACTGAATCATGAATTCCATAAGTTGTTATTGTCCACATCAGGAAGATGGTGGTGAATCATCACAGAACTTTAACTGTACACCAGCAGAAACCTTGAGGGGATGGAGGGAAGCTATACCTATATCAAATTTTCTGCTGTCAATGTCGATACCAATAATTCGGGAAGCACCAGCTGCTTTTGCACCCTCTGCCACCTATTCAATTAATATTCGAATTATTTATGTCATATGAGAAAGACGGCCAACACAAGAACATATGGCCAAATGGTTCAAAAACTCACCGCTAGGCCAACGGTCCCAAGGCCAAAAACAGCAACAATGGAACCTGGTTCTACTTTTGCTGTGTTCCAAACTGCTCCAAGCCCTATAAGACAATAAATGTATAGTAAACACAATTAGATTAATATTAAAAAAAAGTAATTTAAACAATAAACATTTTAAAATATGTGAAGCATTTGACCATATCAAAAAAAAAAGGAGGAGAAGAAAAAAAAGGAAAATGTCTGCATAAATAGGAATCGCATGAAGACATCATCACGTTTACTCCCGACCTAAGTCGGAGTTAAAATTAAAGTGATATCAATGGAGAAGTCAATATCAGCAAAAGAGAGAGCATCTGCTTACCGGTAGGAACCCCACAACCAAGAAGGCACACTTTCTCCAAGGGGGCCAGTGGATCAATCTTTGCAACACTAACATCATGGACAACTGTGTACTGACTAAATGTTGAAGTTCCCATGAAATGATAGATGGAAGTTCCATTGACAGAGAAACGGCTCTTGCGATCATTCAACATTACTCCCACTCCAGTGGCACCCCGAACTTTGCCACACAGGTTAGTCTTTCCTGATTTGCAAAACTTGCACTCCCTGCATTCTGCCTGGTAACAAGGTATGACATGGTCCCCTGGCTGAACTTCAGTTACACCTTTGCCAACACTCTCTACGATCCTGTGATCAGAATTCTCAACCAGTCTCACCTTCCAGCATCAAAGGCATCAAATATTAAAAATCTGGTGATATATATGCAAGTACATACCCTGCAGCTTCATGACCAAGAATACATGGAAAAAGACCCTCAGGATCCTGCAACATTTATTTCCAACTCAGATCACAATACAATAGTTTATAAGCAAATGCCAAAGAACAACATTATCGAAAACTGACAGACATTATAAAAGGCATGAAATATCAAGGGTGTTAAGAAAATGCACAAGTCTGCCCGACTTTATCAAAACCATGTGTATTTTTTTAACCTTTCAATAACAAAACATAAAACATCATAAATTTGTTAGTCATAAAATGCCTGAAACTTCAAAGATATTGTTGATTGAACCAAAAAAAGTACCAAAATGCTAGTAGTGACAACAAAATGGAGGTGTTGGGCTAGTTATATACACTATCAGTTCCTTCAACACCCCCCCACTATGGGGAGGGGATTCCCTCCCTTCCTACTAACCCATTCATCCCATTCAAAATCCAACAAGATGCATCAACCACGCATAAACAGTTAGAACACACAGCATCTCTTCAGCCAAGATCCCTAAGGATTTGTGTTCAATTGACCATAAAGGAAAGGAAAAAGAGGGGAAAAAACCATTTTACTTTCTTGCGTGCGTGTTTAATTGTCGCAAGAAAATGCAAGTCTAACAACAATAGTTTTTCTACAGAAAACGTTTTTCCACAAAACAGTTTTTGTAAAAAGTGCAGAATTATGCATCACATAAAAATTGAAAATTAAATTTTCTACTACCTTTCTTGCAAACTCAACAGGTACCAAAACTTAACCGTCTTATATTATCGTTTTCCTTTCTTTTCCATCATTTTAGTTTTCTCAGGAATCATTTTCTCACATGATTTTCCTAGCAACTGAACAAAGCCTAAGCCCCATACCAAAAGATTCCGAAACAAACTCCAATACGGCGAAGCCAATGAGAACACCACAGGGAATTGCCTCCAGAAAATGTCTCAAATTAACGACAGTTACAAATCCCCTATTAGGAAATGTGCCTATTCAGAAAATACTTCTTCACTAAGACTACAAGGAAAAAACTAAAAAAAATTACGAAATCCATTTTCAAATAATGCTCTTAACGTCCAAAAATCAAACGATTAAAATAAATATACTTGAAATCCAACAGTTACATCACGATCTACCAAACAGATAAGAGCATAGAAATCGCTTTGTATAAATCCAACGGATAGTAACTCCAATATCTCTAATCCGCATTTTTGTCTAAACTCCGATACCAAATATAATGTACACACACACACACACACACACACACACACACACATATACACATATACCTTGCCACTCCAAGTATAAGCATCGGTATGGCAGAGCGCGGTGAAGAGGATCTGGATCCGAACTTCTCCCGCTTGCGGTGGATCCACCTGAACGTCTTCAATCACCAACGGCTTATTCGGTTCCCACGCAACCGCGGCTTTTCGATTTCATTGTAACAAAACACATCAACCGAAATCCAAAGTTAGGGTTTGAAGGACGGAAAAGATGAATATATATATATATATATGAAAATATGGAGATATTTATACTTTGGGAGAGAACGAAGGAAGGAGTACCTTTGCAGGTGATGACCTGACCTTGTGTAGCCATGGATATGACCCCGAACCAGATAGAGTTTAAGAAGACGAGGACGCTAGTGGACTGTGATTAATATGCACGTGGCCACGTACTCGGATACGGGGTCTGGGCTGGGCTGGGCTGGGCTGGGCTGGGCTGGTATGGGCCTGGCCCATACTGTCGTACCATGTTACGATTGACGATGCGATCCGTTAGGGGGGGCCGTTTTGGAATTAGTTTTGGGTCATTGTCCTACCAAGTGGGCTGGGCTTAACAAGACGTATTTTTGGTCTAAAATAACCCTTAACAAGACGTATAAAGTGCATGCATATAGTGTGCATAATCAAAAAATGCAAAAGTGAAAAAATAAAGGGAAGTAGAAAATGTGGGGAAGAAAACATTGAACAAGGGTATTTATTTAAAAAATAAAAAAGTGTGACGGGTTTTAAAATTAATACACATCAAATGATGTGTTCATTTATATAATATTACATATTTTAATTTGGTTCATATTAGGAGTGGGCACGGGTTGGGTTAGGGCGGGTAGAGAAAATTTTTTTAATCAATCTATTTTTAGCAAGTAATTATTTTTTCAACTCACAGTCAACCCGCTGATCATGAAAATCAACAAATTATGTGATATTTTTTGACAATTTTAACCCGTGATTTAGGTGATTTGACAGGTTAAAAATTTGTAAAATTTTAATATTATTTTTTAAAAATTTGTTTAAAAAAATAAAAATAGATTATAATTTTTTTTGAAAATCGTATCTAATACCTCAAAATAAAGACTAACTAAAAATAATATAAATAATTCAATAATAACAATAAAATGTTTAAATATCTATAAATATAATATTTATATTTTGTGCTTATTTAAAAAATATTCACAATATATAAAATAGTAATTAAATAATAAATATTCTAATTTGTTCCATACAAATTATAAGAAATTATTTAATATACATACTTTAGACGAATTAATTTGATAGCGAGTTGAAAAAATATAACTCGTAACTAACTTATCCTTCTCATTTTCTTTACTCAACTCACCGAATCCAACCCAACACATTCATTCATACAATTGCACGAATTGGGTTGGGTCGAATTGGGTTGGGTTAACGTGTTAAAGTGGGTTAGCTAATTATTTGCATACCCCTATTGATTCTAATGATTAAGATTAAAAGTTTATTTTGTTTAGAATAATCTTAAAAACAAAAAAATATAATGGAGATTTACTTAATGAGGTGGTACAAATTATCCATGTTTGTGCGTTATATGTATTTGAGGTTTTTAAATACACTCCTCAAATCGATTGCAACCCTGTGTATATTTCTCAATTATTTAAAATTATAATGTTTTTATCATAAAATTCACCAATGCGATATTAAATTAGAGTATCAAAAAAAGTTGTTAGTATTTCAAAAGTACAGAATAATTACTCAAATTTTAAAAGGTATAAATAGACGTTAGCAATAAAACTCGATGAATAACTTATGACTCGGAGACACCGTCGGGTATAAATAAATGAAAATAGCTTATGAGCTCTAAATCCTGCCACGAGACAGTGCCCTAGGTGGTGTTGGAGTTCAAATCCAAATTTGCCTAAAAATTCTATCCGATTACAGCTTGATTGGCAATTCTGGGATTTTCAATTTTTTTTGGGGCTAAAATTGTCCCCAAAAAAATGAAGGTTATTAGTTTGGCAAAAATGTAAAAAAATTAAAAAATTAAATCAAAAAATCAAATTAAAATACAAACTCTGAGAATATTCTATTCAAACTCTAATTATTTTTAAAATACAATAATATCTCTTATTCATAACTTATTTACTACAACTACTAACTACATATAATTGTTAATATTAAATATATAGAATGGTAAAATTATCTATTTTGAATAAAAAACAAAAAAATTAATTTTATCCGAACAACTAATTTAAAAAAAATTAACGTAAATATTAAGTTATCAAACAATCTATTTTAAACTTAATTTAACTTTTTAACTAAAAACATAAAAAAAATTAAAATAATAATTTTTAAACTAGATGCCAATTAGACCATACAAGCAGTGTATGTCATACCATATAAATTAACACATAATTACAGAATAATGAGCTCCACATCAACATTAATTTAAACTTATTATACTTGTAAATATGTGATAGTTTATGCGATTAATTTAACCATTCTACTAAGTTGTAACTCAGTTTTCAGGAAAGATAGATTTTTTAGCCTTTTTTTTCGAATTATTTTTGAAGGGATTGGATAGAGAGAGATTATAGAAGAGATTCAATTGTATTAATAGTTATACAGAGGATATTTGGAAAAATTACTGGTAGTAATTTTTAATTTCTTGTTATTAATTTTAATTATAAGTTACAAGTTTTTTCTAAATAAACATGACTTCAATTATAACTTATAATTATTTTTTTTAATTTCAGCTACAAGTTAAAATTTTTATCAAATATTCATAACTTCTACTATAATTTATAATATATAAACTATTAATTTCAAAAATACCAAACACTACTACAGTATGATAAATAGATAGAATTAATGGTAGAACTATAGATGGAATTGAAGTATATTAATTATATGGTACTGAGATAAAAAGATTGAATAAAAAATTAGATATACATACTACATATGATAAAAAATTTAAAACATAAAATTATTTATACAATTTTAATTAATATGAGATAAATAATTAAATAACGGAACGCCATTATTTAATTTGTAGTTTGGTACCTTTGCCTGCTACAATTTTGGTTTTTACTATTCTTTTTCTCTTCTTTCTTTTTCCTTCTTCCTTCTTCCTTTGGGGTGACATTTTATCATAAATAAAATGTTCCCTCTTTGCCAATAAAAAATTTAATTTTTCAATAATATCACATTTTCTATGCTACTATTTATCTTTCATTTAATACCTTACAAAAGGACTTTTTTAACAATCTAATATGTATAATTTAATTACTGGTTAAATAAACAATGTACTATAAAAATATGGAGCTCAGATGTCAAGAAATCAAACGATGCCTAAGAGTACAAATAGAATTAAGGGATAAAACTCTGGCTAATAATAGCATATGACCTCTTAATACTAGCACGATCGAGATAACACTCAATTTATAGGTTAAGGTTGGTACTTTGATGTTGCTACAGTTTAAATTTTCAATAGATGAATGGGTGATTTTAAGAGTACACGCTTTTTTTTTTTTTGTTATTTAGTGCGAGATGTCATTTTTTAGAGTTGTTTAGATTTATATTCTATTTTAAAAGTTATATTTTAATTAGTCACGTTTTAATATAAAATTATTAATATTAAAAGAAAATAAATAATTAAAGGAAGAGAGAGAAATTTTAGTGTGTATATAAATATTTTTATTTTTTGAATTTGCTGGTGGAGATCTAAAAATAACCAGTATAAAAAGGTTTTCCTATATAAACTAAAGTAAAATTTTATAAACTTGTTTGGTGGAATTACACATTTCTCAACAAAGGGTTTTTTCTTCTTCTTTATTTATTGCAATATATATATATATAGCAATTCCTGTAGTACTATATAGGTGATATCACATGAAACTCTCCGTCACAAATAATAATATTTAATGCACATAAATAGGTCACTCTTATTCTCTACCAATTTAACAAAAATAAAGTATTACTATTCCACCTGGAGTATTTTCATTACATCTTTAATAAGTGGAACTAAAAGGGAAAGCGGGGTGCTCCCGTCCCCAGATCATTTATTCTTTTTTATTTCTTTTTGCTTTCTTTTTTTTCTATTATTTATCTAGTGTTTTTCAACGACGAATCTTGTTGCACTTGATACAAAAATAAAAATATTTTTTCACTACCATCTTTTTATATCTAATTTTAAATCTGTTCGCATACCATAATATGACGTCATTTACTGCATTTTTATCTGAGGGTGACTTTCACTTTCATAATCAAAGCACCTTACCTTTGATTTTTTTACTGTTTTAACCTCTAATTGTCCAAAATAATAAGTTTTTCACCCGTTGTTATTTTTCATACCGAACTTAAGTGAAGCAAGGATTGTGGCAAGGATGCATGATGAGGAGAATCTGACTACCAAATAATTACTACAATTTGGACCACTCTTCCCAAATTCAGGAGCCACATGAATGTGGTCAATCTCATAACTGTACCCATTAAATAAGTTGAATAGTTTTGGTTCAATCTCTGTCTCTTCACATGTACCACTTCATATAATAGTATCTAATTTGAATCTTGAAAATTTTGCTATCTCCATTTATTTTATTTGGACCACATTGATTGAAATTGGAAACCAACCCTCTCCACCGCCCCTCTTTCTACCCCACACTGCCCAAAAGTTAATTTTACTTTTTATTTTTCCTTTTCTTAGCTCTGACCAAGTCAAGAAATTCAATATTATGAGAATGGCAATAAAAGGTTTGAACAGTACCTTACCTTGCATGCGATTAAGGTAATATTAAAGCTTGTTCACATTTTAAGTCAATCACATTTGACCTATTTACATGTTTTGGCTCTGTTTGATTTAGTCTTTTTAGTGGTTTTTTGAGCCTTTTTTCGGCTTTTATGATTTTTTTAAAAAAATTTGATCTAATTTTCTTACTTTCTCGAATCAACGTGATAAAATAAATATAAAAGTATATTTATTTTTTAAAAAATAAAAAAAATCACTAAAAACAAAAAAAAAATCCATATAAAAGCTTTGAAATGGCTTTTTTTTCTTCATATTATCTGATTTTTTTACTTATTAATTTTTTATAACGAGAAAAATCTAAAATGTATCATTACTTGAACAAACATAAATTTCTGTCCTAAAGTCTAAAAATATATATATATAAAAAATATGTCCCACACGCCCAATGCCTTAATTGTGTCATAATTTAATGGGCAATTATGCTACATGCATGCACAACAACCACATTATTATGAGACACAATATTTTCTCTAGGGTGGATCCCACCTTATATGTGGGGCACTCTGGTCACGAAATGTGACTTATTTAGTGTTCTATACTAGTGTCGACATAATTTTCTATTTTGAGAAAAATTTCACACAAAGTAAATGGAGAAAAATAAATAAATGGGAAAAGCTATAAAGGGTACTCGCATACCATATGCGCCATTAAATAAGCCTAAATTTGACTAATAAAAAAATCAAAAGTAGAAATGATTCAAAAAGAAGTTGAAATAATCAGCGTAAAATTGTCATAACTAAAAGTCAAAGCTGAAATAATTATAGGGTTCACGTCGTAGCCAATTAAAGTGCACAGCATGATGCCTAAAAGATGATTATAAACAAAAGTTAAATTTATAATAACTAAAACTAAAATAAAAATAATCAAGAATATCACACCACAAAATTTCCCTAAATAAATAGAGCACGTACTAACATCAACTATTTCTAACGTGGGAAGGACATGCTTGTTTTAAAATAATTGAAAATTAAGAAAATAAGATTTCTGTATATTAAAGAAATTAAAGAAAAAATCCACACAAGTAAAATCAAATTAACCAACAAATTATTATATTTTTCAATTACTTTTATTTAGATGAGTTGAAAAAATAAATTTTCTTAATTAAAATAAATAGAAAGTACATAAAAAACAAAAATAAGCCAAATTAACCCAATAAGCCAAATTTATGTGATTTATTTTCATCTTTAGTAAAAAAAATTCATTTTTCAATCAATTTTTTCTACTTTTTTGGTTCATCAATTTTCTCGAACTGATTCGGAAAAATAAAAAATTTAAGTCAAAAGATAAAAAGAATTGATAAAGACATAAGCAAAAATTATGAGATTTAGCCCAAAAACCCAGCTAGATTGAAATTGTAGTTCACGAGTAGTTTTGTCATCTAAATATTTATTCTAGTCTAATAGGTTAGAAACAAACAAAAAATTAGATTATTATTCCTTAATTCAAAATCTAATTTAATGAAAAAAACAAACAACACATACTATAAATCTAATCTTTAGCTAGGTTTCATATCCTTCCATTTCTAGTTATTCAAAACAAACTAGCCCTCTATTTATTTAGCCCCAACTATTCATGAGTGCTTCGAAACGAAAATAGTGCCTAAACAATTTTGTGCATTGATCTTAGCCACCGGGTTAATATTTCATATTATCAACATTTTAAATAAATTTAGGACTTACAGAACTGTTAAATTCAAAACTAATTATAATTATGTGAAAGAAAAAGTGAATTTATTTATTAGGTTTATATTTTATCACGAGTTTTTGAGAGAATTTAATTTAGATTATTTTCTAATCTAGTTTTCTAAATGACAAATATTTAGTATAAAAAATGTGACATTTACCGATTAAATACTTTCGATTAAAAAGTAAGAGGGGCTAAAAGAAATGGAAAATTATTAGATACTCTCAAAGTACGTAAACATTATCACGTGGTACTCTTGATAAATAAATAATCGTAACTTACACAATGTTAGTCATCATTTTTCTCTTAACCACCCAATAAAAATGAGTTATTATGTGCTTATCGTAAAATTTGTCGCTATTATATTATATGAAAATACCGCGTGAACTTGTCACATGGTACTCAGGGAGCACCGAATAATTCATCTTAAAAATAGTATAAATATAAAATTTTAAAATAATTTGGTGTATTTGACAAATTCCAATGCACATAATTGACACACTTTCAATTGCATCGCAAGGAAGACAATACATGCACGTGAGAACACGTGAAAATTGCCATATTTTCTCTACGGAAACGATGGTGCACGTGAAACTCGAGGGCAAAACTTGGACAACCAAAAAGGAAAGCAAAAATTTGTTTTTAGTTTCATTTAAGTGTTCACTTTTTAAATTCTTTTTTTGATTTATCTTATTTTTTTTAATAACTCCATTTAGTTTTTCTTTTATGAAAAGATAAATTTTATAAGCGAAAAATTTTTCATTCAATTTTAAGAGATCATTTAAAATGGAAAAGGTTACGTTTTGACTAAAAAAAAATTTGTCCATTTAAAACTTTTATATATTTTGAAAAATATATATATATATTTTTTAGAAGTACTTGCCATCACGATCAGATTGTAGTATCTTAATACATTTCTCTATTTTTGCCCCCACAACAAGTAAAAATTTTAAAATATTTTGTACTTAAATTTTAAAAATACCAAATAGAAAAATATATATATACATTCAGGTGCTATATATACAAATATATATGTTGTACAAATATATTTTACACTAAGCCCCGATTAGCAATCATGACTTTTTTATTTTTTTTAGTTAAAAATGCTAAAAAGTCAAGATTGTCCATTTGACAAAAAAGTAAAAAATTAAAAAGTCAAAAAGTCACAACGTTTAAAATATAATAATACTTCTTATTCATAATTTATTACTACTACTGTTGGGAGATAATCCAACGCCATAAATATATACATGCTCGGTAATTCAGAAAATACATCTTTATTAACTTTCAACAATTACTATAATTTAAAATTACAGAAAAATAAAATAACAGAAACAACAAGAATATAACTTGCAAACCGAGTCCTGCAATCGCAGTTTCCTTAAAAATGATTCGCCACCTACCGAGGGTGTTGTAGGTATTCCACCGACGTCACTCTCCCAGGATAAAACAGCTCCACGATCGTTGGAACACCACCAAGGATCGGCTACGAACGTACTCTGTCCGTCTTTCTCTCTCTTGCAGCTTGCACTATAACCTGAGAACTGTATCTCTCATTTCTCACCTTCTGTCTGTTGCTTTT
>JAOTRH010000006.1:10078190-10108936 GCA_034768845.1 Heliamphora exappendiculata | reverse complement strand
TCTCTCTCTCTTCTATTGCCTTAATTCTGCCACCACCACTGCAGCTCTTCTTTGGCACTCCAATTCTCTCTATCCGATGATTAGTATAAAAAATAAAAAACTAGATTTCGTTTTCTCTAGAAGCAAATACTTTTATCATTGTTTTAGCATTAGTGCTTAATTCCCAGCTATGAAGCACACGTACTCTAGAAATGGTGCCGTACACGCACTGGGTACACACCGGGTGCAGGTACGGCACCGGTACATACCAAGTACGGCGAGAAAGTACCGGGGACTTTTCCAATTATTAGGTATGGCACTAGTACGCTTTAGGTACGCCATCAGTACGTTTTAGGTGCGTGAATGGATATGTTAGGATTTATATAAAGTTTTTAAAAAATTAAACAAGTACTAAAGTAAATAATATATTATCTCTTTTGATATAAAGATAAATTTGAGTATCAAAATAAATTTAAGTATTAAAAAACATGATTTTAATTATTTAATTTCATAAAAATGTTAAAATCTTAAATTTCTGTAAGAAAATACATCATCTGATACTTTTTTCTTAGTGTTGACGACCGCAAAAAACAACTTTCAACCACTACGGTTGCCATAGCAATTGTCGTCCAACCCAACAAGTATCACCATTTGCAGTCCCAATTAGCAATTGCCAAAGACACAACCTTGGGATGACAATACTTATATGATCTAACATTTAATTTTTTCTCTTAAAAGCAAAAAAATAATTTTGTACTTAGCATATATGTAATGTAATGCTAAAAGATACAATACATAAATAAATTTATCGTCGTAACACAAATGTACCCATACCCTATGTTTATAAATTTTATCGTACCGATGTACCCGTACTCGTACCACGTACCCACACCCATGCTTCATACATTCCCAGTATCAATGCCACAGAACTGAACCCTTCCATTACGCTTTTCTCTTCTTTTTTCAAGACATTTTTCTTTTATTGGCCAATTAATTGGAGAAAAATATTTAAAAAATTAATTAATTAATTAATTAAATTAAATGTCCATAAGAAAAATAAGACATTTCATGAAATGTTTAGCATGATTTCAGCTATTATCACTACCTCATCAACGTCGCTTAAACATATGGGCCAGGTTGTTATGTGCATCTAAAACTTCATGGGATCAACGTAATTGTCCCACATTAAGAAGCCAGCTATATTTGTCAGCAACCTCAAGGAAAGTCAGAGTAATTAACCCTATCTACAATTCATGTGCGTAAAATGACATTCATAATTATCCTCTTGGTGATATCTGCAGACTTCAATGATCATGTTAAAGCCATCTGCATTAACTCAAATTTCTTAACTAACAACACTTATATCAGTAAATCACTAAGATGCACAGTTCAAACTTTGCTTTTCACAAACTTGTTTTCTCCATAACATACACACAATCAACTCGTGCTATGCACAGAATGAAGATAATAAATGTGAAACTAGGTACTGGTAGTAAAAGTCATCTCCTGGGAATTTTTAACTTCTAAGATGCCGACAAAGACCTAATTTTTTACTCGTTTGGCATCTAGTCTTCGTGAAAGGCTGGATAGTTACAGCAACCCCATCTCTTTTAATGCTGAGTTTTTCTCCAAATTAGCATTTTGTTTAAACAAATTAGCTTTTTTTGGGCTATATGTTTCTTTTAGTTTAAAAAAAATAAACATGCAATTTTTGTTATTTAATTTGAATTAAATGCTTATGTTTGCCTTTTTTATTGGGATATTTGGTATTGAACATTTGAACTATCTTTAACGAAGTAGTTTTAAAAGAAAAACATGTAATTTTTGTTATTTAATTTGAATTAAATGCTTATGTTTGCCCTTTTTTGTTGGGATATTTGGCATTGAACATTTAAACTATCTTTAGCGAAGTAGTTTATATATTTTTGCTTCATTTCTACAATATTTATATTTTATAAATGTCTTATAGTTTTTGTTTTAACTTTTTGTAGGATCAAAAAAATTTACGATACACGATATGACACGATAGATGATGCAAAAAAATAATAAAAGATTCAAGCAACATCTCTTTCGGGAGTTTGAAATGCAAGATTTGGGCCTTCTTCGATATTTTCTCGGTATTGAAACTGCTTCTTCCCCCAAGGGTTATCTTCTCTCTCAAACTAAGTATGCTCATGAGTCATGAGGTTATTCACCCTGCTCACCTCACCGATAATAAAATCGTTGACACTTCAATTGAATTGCATGCTAAGTTCTTTTCCACTAATGGTGTGCCACTTGAGAATTCTTCACTTATGGTTGGGTGTTTGACCTGTCTCACCATGATCCGCCCTGACATAGCTTATGTTGTTCATATTGTTAGTCAATTTGTCTCGACTCCTCGCTCTACCAATTGGATAGCTTTACTCCGCATCATTCGTTACATCCAGCACAAAATTTTTCAGAGTTTGTCACTATCCTCTACAGCCTCGTTGACTCTTCAACCATATGCGGATGCTAATTGGGCCGGTGACGTTTCTTATCGCAAGTCTACCACTGGTTTTTGTATATTTCTTGATGACTCTCTTCTTTTCTGGAAGAGTAAAAAACAATCTGTGATTGCCCAGTTCATTGCGGAGGCTGAATATCGGGCTATGGCCCATGCGACTACTGAAATTGTCTTGCTTCGGTGACTTCTCTCTTATTTTGGTGTCTCCTCCACCTCTTTTACTTCTCTATATTATGACAATAAGAGTACCATCCAGGTTGCCCATAATTCCGTATTTCATGAATGTACGAAGCATATTGAGACTGAATGCCACTTCATTCGTCACCATTTTCAATTGGGTACTATTTGTTTATCGTTTGTCACATCCACCTTGTAGCTTGCCCATTTTTTTACAAAGACTCACACTGCGGCTCGTTTTTGTTTTTTGCTTCCCAAACTCTCTCTGCTCTTCGTTCTCGCATCATGGGTATGAGGAGGGGGTGAGAGTGCATTTTTGTTATTTTAGTTCTAGCTAAGGAGTACTTTAGTATTTCTTACATAATTAGGGTTTTTTGGTTTCTTTATATATATCATGTAATTCATCATTAGTGGTAAGTCTTTTGATTAATATGCAATAATAATATCAAAAGAAACATTTTCAAATATCAGCCAAAGGAAACTAGTGAGCTATTACCTCCAAAACTGTGTAAATAGGTAGCGATGTTTCTCCACTAATGACAATGCTTTTAAGAAGAGAACTATGGCGTCGACCGTATGCAAGCAATATGTGCTCAGAGGTGGGAGAAAACTGCAAGACAGAGTAAATACACAAGGTCAACATTCATTATGGTTGATAAGCAAAGAGAACGATTATATGGAAGTTTAAAAGATTTGAGTGCATAATGATTGACAGGGGTGCAAATTTCGATATTTAGATCATAACTTTTATTAGGGTTCATCCAATGAAAACGTCACCACAAAATTCAGTCCCTAAAATCTGAAAATTAAGCCTTTTAATCCCTCCCTCCCTTTTAGCTTTTTTTTCATTCTTTCTGAAGGACAGGCAAATGGAGGACAAAGAAGTTAACAATCTGGGAATAGGAACCAATGCAAAATCTTAGCATTTCCGAAGTCCATAGAGGATATTATTTATTCATTTCAAATATTCTATTTTCTCAAAAAGGTGAAATTCCAGCAAAGAAAAACAATTAACAACGGTCCTTGGACCTTTAAGTAAAATGAGCTACACTTAACAGCCCTCTAGTATAAGCAAAAAGGAAAAGAACTACAGTTGACATCACCCAAATGAAGGGGTGGGGGTACTACATACGGTATACATAAGGAGAACAACTGATAGCTATTGAGAAAATTAGTAAATTAATGAAAGAAGCTACATTTCCATACAACTACAAGAAAAAACTGACCTGGATTGAAGTTAGACAATGAGCAGCTCGAATCGCCTGTGATACAAGCACTGAACCAAAGCTGTACAAGTATAATTAAGATTAGGTATAATGAAAATAATGGTGTCATGGAGTTGAAGGAAATGAAATAGATTTAATGAACAGATGAGAGAATCAGAGATTTACGTCGCCTCCTCAAGAGAATATATGCGAAGCTCGTACATGATTTGACGAGCAGAGATTGGGTGTCGAGTTGGGGATGTGCCAGCCCCCGATACATCTGGATGGAGTTGTGTTAGTAAACCTGGATCAGCTTCCATGTGAGGAAGCACACATGCGACGCATGCAGCCAAAAATCTCCCACAAGGTGAAAAATGGGTCCCCATTTCACTGCAACCACATTTGCAGCCTATGATGCTATTCCATAGATAATACAATAACCAAAAATTGAGAAACATTTGAAATAGGCCTTGACCAAGTTCATATGTCACAAAAACAAATCTAGAAGACCATTATCCAGATAAGATCACAGGTTGTAAATTTGAAATCCACGTGTATGTTCTTTTTTTCTTTATTTTAAATTTTTGTTACAAAAACAGTGATGATATTGAAAGAGAATGCACATCACCAAACTAAGGATGCTAGCACAGGACAAATGATATGAGGTGTTGGCCGTGTTAGGCTTTTTGGATGGTTTTTTATTTTGTTGTTTGACTGGAAAATGCATTTTAGCTTTTTTCCAAGCCTATAAGCCTGGAACTAAGCAGTCCATTTGGCTTTTAATTACCTATGACTTAGAAAGCCAAGAAGCCTTTTAAAAATAAATAAATAAACACGGGCCCTAATTGTTTTTAGAAACAGAATATTTCCCAGCTTCATACCTGCAAAGGACGGCATGTGGTATGGTTAGGCGACACCTCTCAACCTCAAGTGGGTAACACGGTCTTTTTATATCATGTGGCCATATTCTTAACTTCACTGTGCAAGGTAACTCTGCAGCTGCTGTAGCAGCCAGTGATGCAGCAAGTTCAGACTGAATTCTACTAAAAGTGGGGAGAGAATCGCTCCCATCATGAGGAGTTCTAACAGGAGCAGCACCTTGTCTGGATTCTGATGCTGATATCAAATGGGTATGCAAAGATTGATCCCTCAATCCAGATCCTTCTGAAACCACATATCTCGATGGCATTACCAAAGGAGCCATAGGAATCCCCCCATTACAAGCAGGCAAATCAGATAGCAACATTGCAGAACCAGTTCCAAGATAAACAGATGCGTGTCCATGCCGGTCACCATCAACAGGAGGCACATGGGGTATGCCAGCTTGACTTTGACCCATTAGCCATCCTTGCAGAAATGGTAGCTCCCAACATGTTAGGTCTCTAGAATGTAAAGATTGATGTTGCCTCAATTCAACGGAAAGCCTATCTGGCTGAAAACCATTTGATCCCTGTGTTTCACCAGCTTCGGAAATCAAACTCTGCTGGTACCCCTCTACAAGTCGCACTTCAGTGGTCTCCATGGCATTCATGGTGGTGTTACCAATAGAAGCTTGCCCGCTAGTATGACAATAGTTAGAAGTTTCCTCCATTGTAGCATGCAAGTCAGCAGCTATAGCAGGAGACATCTCCATACGGTCATACTGCTCTATTGCATTTGCATCCACTCGAAACTGCATTGAAGAAGAAGATCCCACTTCTACATGACTTGGAGCAACGGGTCTATAACCAAGCTGCAAATCTGTCTGTGATTCCTCTCTTGCCAATGGAGGCAAGTACAAGAAAGGAAAAGACATCGTAGGCAGTTCAGTATCCATGCTAGGAGGGTCACTTGACCGCACATTTTCCATATAAACAGCAGGAAGAGGATAACGCAAAGATCCTGGGGAAGTTGCCCGTGTCATTGAGGAATCTGAAGAGTCAAGATCATTGACCTGCATATCAGTCCAATGCTGTAATCTATAAGACGGTAGAAGTAAATAACTAAAAAAACAATCTCTCAAGAAAAGTTTCACCTCGGCAGTTAAGAGAAAGGGAGCGCCATGTGGATGAAAATGCACAGCCCGAAGTGAACGCCTTGTCTTCAGCACAATATTGGGTGAGGAAGTCTCCCCTCTCCTATTGTAGTGCCATATATATAGCTGATAATGGATTTCAAAATGAAGAAATTATGCTCCAGAAATGAAGGTAAACCAATACTGTGATTGAAAAAATTATTCAAATAAGTAACAATGGAAAATGATAGAGCCGCGTAAGAGGTCAATAATCAACACCTTGTGACCTGAAGCAACAGCAAGGACTTCCCCTTCGGCATGAAAAGCAATGGAAGCAATAGGACGGCCTGTAAAGAAAGAAAATGAAGCAATCTGATTCACCACATCCAAGCAAAGAAAAGAGGAAGAAGTCGAGGCAAAAATTACAAAAATCACGCGATCCAATGCACTCTGATGTATTTGCATTCCATAGGCGAACTTCATGATCCAAGCTTCCACTTGCAAGTATTTCTGGCTGCTCCGGGTGGAATCTAACCTGTGAAAGCCCCATTAGCACATAAGATACAGGGCATGACAAGGTTCATCACAATGATTGATAGATTCCAATGATAAATTCGCTCAATTGAAACCAGATATTATAACACACTAGAACTTAGTAAAGAAGGGAAATTAAAACGAAGAAAGAAACAAAATGTAATGTGTATATACTGCTGATGAATGAAGACTCCTCCGCTGTTGGGTAGCGTCCAGACAGGGATTCAGGCCATCCGGACGGAGTCGAGTAACAGAGGAGATTTTTTAGAACACTGGCAACGGGTGTCCGGATGGGGCTTGAGGCCGTCCGGATGGAGACAAGACCATAGCACGGCAATCTCTTTATATAAAGTTTATAATGTTAAACCCTAGCCATCGGTGTATATCATCAATTGCAACTGTATTCTCTTTTGATAATAGTAAAAAAAATTAAGCCCGTGGATGTAGGTACAATTTGCTAAACCAGGTAAAAATCTTTGTGCAGTGCTTCTTGCATGTGTTCTTTTGTTGCTTTAATCTTCTTTGTTATTGTTCGTGTGATCTCGGTTTCCGGTTGGATTGAATGAATGGTTTCAATCCCCAACATATACTAAATATTCCTAATGATTTATATCTTCGAGTGTAACTACCTTAGAAGTAATGTGTACCACTTGAAACACAATTTAAATAATTCTATAAAGAAATCTTGCATGGAGTATTTCAAGCACGTAACAAGTTTTTTTTTGGGGGGGGGCGGGGAAGGTTCTCAACAGATATATAGTTAGGATACAGTAAGGAAACCACCAGAGTATTATCTCAAAAAGGAATTTAAGGTGTTGAAATCTTTAACTCCTTGAAGAAGGGAAAGTTAAAACATAATATAATGAAACTGATCCATCTGGCAGATCATAAATTGTTGGTTACTTACTGACTGTATGTCTAACAGTCCGAGAATGAACCCAGTATATTTTTCCCAGCAACATAATGCCAGAGTTTCATGCCAAACATCAATTACCTGTTTTGGACAATATATTTTCCCTGAAAAATGTGCAACAAGCTAATCCATTGCAGCTTAGAAAACACCACGAAAAAATTATGTATTGACTAGTCCAATGAAATTGAAAAACCCATAAAACAAGTGCAATATTTTGCCTTGTCATAGTTAATGAAAGACGGAATGCCTTATCCAAGGAAAAAAGGATTTGAAACATAAGGAATCTCCATTAACTTAATTGGAAAACTAGTTAATTTTATGTATATTTGGTTTTCTGTTTTACTATACTTTTCCATTGATGTTGTTAGCTATCCCTCGTCTCAATTCATGAATAAATAAATAAACATAGAAGGGGAAAAAATAAACAAAAATGTGAAAGATAACAAAGATTAACACCAAATCAGTCCCCTGACAGGCATAGTTTACAGATAGCAGAAATATTCATGTCAGGACAAAATCATATCTTAAGATACAAGCTAGTACAATAATTATCAAGCATAAGAAAACCTTCTCTCTCTTTTTTGCAAGTAGCAAGCATAAGAAAGCCTAAAATGACATAGATAGAAAGCAAAACCAAGCTGTCGTTCTCCACCACCAATGAAAAGGGGGGGGAATAACGTGAACAAACAAGATGAATAACACTAGACAAAAACCCATGAAAAAAGCACCTAAAACAGAGGGTCAAAATTGCAAATTCTGACACTCAAATAAAGAGCACATATTTAAGCATTTTCAAAAAAACATGTTTATTTATACATTGATGTACGACAAATTGTATGATCAACTATTATTATTTGATGTGGTTTTGTTTAATTCTTGCAGTTATTTTGTTTCATCTATAGTTTAATGATTTTATTTAATATGTTTATTTATACACTGGTGTACGACAAATTGTATGACCGACTATTATTATTTGATGTGGTTTTGTTTAATTCTTGCAGTATTTTCTTTCATCTATAGTTTAAGGATTTCTTTTAATATTCTCAGTGGCTTCTAATAGTAATGTTTTGGGGCTCGTTAAAAGAAAAGTCTTCACCAAGTTAAATTTAGTTCCTAGTATGCTACTTATATTGTAAGACCTTTTTCAAAAACTAAAAGTAAAATATTCCACTTATTCCAAGTTTTATAGAAATCCAAGTATGCTACGAAAGAGAAAAACTGAAATTGATGGATCCTTCGTCCTGTATGTTTCTTTTTTTTTTTTTTGGTGGAAGTCATTCAAAATGAATAAAGAAAAAAAAATGAGGTTTTGCACTTCTTTTTGCCTTGCAGATACCAGGTTCCTTTTGGATTCGAGCCCATGCCGAATCCTCAAATTATAGGCTTGTAAACTTCTATTTCATCCTTTATTTCCTTCAGTTTAATTACATATCATATGGCAAATCAATTCAATGTATAAAGAAACAGATGACACTACAAAAGTGTCAATTTATTTCCACTTCAAGATGGCTAACTAGATTTTTAATTCCGAAGTAGGAAACACCTATTTAAACTGTTCAATTACAACCTTCATCCTATTTCTTGGTGTGATGTCTTCTCTTTGGACTATCAGCTAATATATCCACCCAAGTGAGAACAACCTCGTACCAAAAGGAAATGCCTTGGCCCAAAATTCATAGATACCAAAATAAACCAATTCGAGAAGAAAAAGGAAAGAACCTGTCTCCAAATAGATGGAATAATGCTTTGTCAAGTAGCACTAGCTTTTACATGCCAACCATCCTGTTAAAATTTTGCTTCTTGTACAACAATCTCCGACAGACAAGATGCTACTATGCGCAGATTAAGGACAAGACAGCAAGAGTAAAGGCAATCAATGCATACTTGCACAACTCAAACTTACCACCCATGGAGTTCTTCGATGACCACTCAACACCTTTAAGCAGCTTCCCGTTTGGCAATCAATTATCTTTACAGTGTGATCACCACTTAGAACAACAAAAGGACAGATGTAATTAGAATTTTATACAGTTTAACCCACGAAATAAATGCAAGCAACAACTTACTGGGTAGAAGCAAGCGTTTTCCCATCCGGACTAAATGCTGCTGCTATGGTTGACCTTGGAGGGGGCACCAAAGAACAATATTTAGCTGATAAATGCTGCAAAGACTCTGCCTCAACCCTGAAACACTTAAAAAATATGTTGTAAATAAATTTGACCCATGACCAACTAACGGACCTAGAAATTAACCTGTTCCAATCTGCAACAATCTGAACTGTAAAATATACAACTAAAAGCTGTGTGAATACCATGAGAAAAGGCCACGCTTTGCATCTCTCGCTGCTTCAGTTCGGGGTCCAACCGAAAATTCGGCATCCCGTTTAGAACCATCCCCCCACCGCCATCTCGGCAAGCATTTTGTGCTAGGAGATACCTCTCTCCTTGCTAACAAGGAAAACACATTTCTGCGACTGCTTTAAATTTCAGAGCGACTGAATGAGAAGAGTCGTCAAATAAGGTAACAAGATTCACCAAATATTTGGTGAGCAATAATTGATAAGCCGATGAAACCAACCAACTGACTGAGTGCACATTAGAACACAGCAAACAAATCATATTGAAAAAAGGATGCAGTACAACCACTGAGAGCTAGCAAACCTGAATTATAATAGTGCTTTGGAATTTATATGAAGGCATTATGTTTTAAGTACTAGAGGATCAAAATGAGGAGAAGATGGAGAAAATTTTGTTAAACCGCGATAAATCAACTGGGTATTTTGTTGGAATTGGTTAAAGCCAAATCTTAATTAAAGAGGAGAAAATAAAATAACCTAAACAAAATTGCTAGGCAAATAATAATTACAGCAAGGGCCGTGTTGCTAGTGGACACATTTTCAGTTTGAGATCTATAAAAGCTGCAGTGAATTAGCATTCCAGTAAGACAAATAATTGAAATCAAATTTGTATTGTAACAATGGAGTGCTCAAATTCCTCATTCCTGAATTCAAATATGCGTCAGAACCAACAGTTTTTCCAATCTCGTCTTTAGAAATATGCATCTAATACCATAAAGTTTATAATTTGTGGATCTCCTAGCTTCACTCTGAATATCAACGCACCTAAGTCAGCGAAAATTTTGCATGCAAACGAGAATTCCATTTATAATCAACAACAGCAACTGCACAAATATGACTAGAGAGAGAAGTATCATGTGAAATATGTCTCTCAGTTTCCATTTTGTTATCAAGAGAGGAATACAAATCATGTCCATAATAAAAAAATCGCGCCATCGCGAATCAAGATTTGCGCAATTCGCTCAAGAAACCGATCTGATCGAAGTAAAGCACGAATCAAATTCTCAATTTCTGATCCACAATTCCAATAATCCTTCTTAGAGCACAATACGTCGAATTCGTTTTCTGTTAAAATTCCCTCACCAAAAAATTCCCTCACCTGTGACGGATTTGAGGCTGTGACGGGAAATATGAGACTCCACTTGCATCGTCAAATGATGAACGCATCGTCATTTCGTTCACAGGCGGGTAATTCCGAAGAGAGTTGCAGGGATGGACATCAACGGAAACCCTAATCTGTTCAGGGCTCTCTGTAACCCTCCGGTCCGTGTATTTTTATATGTAATGCTTCCGCTTCTATTTCCTGATTTGGTTTCAAATGCCACAGAATCAGAAGCCTACTTTGTGCAATTTTTAGAGGCAAAATAAAATATCTCCCTAAATTCTAATCGCCTGTTTGGGCAAACGTTACATATTGGTTTATTTTTACTTATTTTAGTTTAAGTATTATAAAATTTAGTTTAATAATTTATTTTTATTTATTTTTATGTTTTAAATTTATTTTATATTTTAATCAAAAAATATATTTTTTTATTCGTT
This sequence comes from Heliamphora exappendiculata, assembly GCA_034768845.1. Classification (NCBI taxonomy): domain Eukaryota; kingdom Viridiplantae; phylum Streptophyta; class Magnoliopsida; order Ericales; family Sarraceniaceae; genus Heliamphora; species Heliamphora exappendiculata. The sequence goes on along the minus strand of JAOTRH010000006.1, from coordinate 10,097,752 downwards.
CTAATTTAAAAATTTTAAAAAGTATAATAATTTAACTAAATAATAAAAAAATTCACTAAATATAAAAAATTTACAAAGTTAAATAAACTAATAAGTCAAATTTATCGATTCATGGCAATGTTTATACGCTACTTAATTTAAGAAATGTCAAACTAACAATGATGGCATTTTGAATTACTAAAATTAGTAGTTCATAAATTATAATTTATATTAAAAGTTATGAATATTTAATAAATATTATGATTTATAATTAAAATATTAAAAATATTTATTTATTATAATAAAAGTTGAGAGTATTTGAAAAAAAACTTTTACATTATAATTAAAATTAATGATAAAAAACTAAAAACTACTAGCAATAGTATTGTCAAACACCCCAAATAATAATGTCCCATTAACTGGGATCTTTGAGTTATTTAATTATTAATTTTATTTAAAATAAATTTAATTAAAAATTTTAATGTGGCATTTATCTTATATGATAATTTATATCAATTTAATAATTAATAAATAATAAATAAAATGATATGAGAGTGAAATGAGCCCCAACTTTAATTTAAGCTTCGTAAATAAGTTTTAAGCATATTATTCACTTAATATTTTAAAACTAATAATTAGTATACTAATTTATGTGAATAAAAATTATAGAAATATTACAGCATAAAATAATTCAAGTTTAAAAAATTTATTGACAAATACAATACAAATACTAAGTCTCAGTATGGCAGGTTGCTAGCTGTTTTTATCTATTTTTAGTTAATTTAAAACAATAAAAGTTTACTTAAAGTTAATAAATTTAATTGATCTTATTTTGTAAAGTGTCCTTAGACACATAAACTTTGCTAGTTATATAAATATTTCTTTATCTATCATCAAGTATGAGTTTAACCTCCTCTCAACTTTAAAATCGTATATTAATCTCACTAACTATAAATAATCTTACATAATATCCTTAACTTAGAAAGATAAAAGTGATACAAGTTAAATAATTTAAAAAATATGTATTATGAATTTGACGATGATGGGTGTGGGGTTCTTTGAAAAAAATAAGTAAATAAATATAGACGATAAAGATTTTATGAATAATTCAGTGACACGAAATTGAGAGAGAATAATGATTGAGTGACGGATAAGGCTAACAATATATTAGAGTATCTAGCAGTATGAATATGTAGGATTAAAAATCAATTAAATGAAATCATAAATAAAAGCATGATCATACCTTTTACTTATAACCCTCGAATGGAGCTATTGGGATTGAGATGAGACTCTTAAAAAATATCACTTAATCATAAAATTTTATCTAAATATCTTAGATTAGTGTTTTACTCTTAATTAACTAGATCAACTTATGATCGACCAATATGTATTTGATCCACTCGGATCGAGTGATTCTGGGTCACTCAAGTAGGTAAGCTTAGGATCTCCCAATACTGACAAAATTATTTTATTTGTCACCAAGTCACGTGTCATCTGACGTCCCGTGACTAAATTTTGTGTAATTTCAATTGTCACTGGAACATGATATTGATCATATGTGGAACCTTCAATAATATAGTATATACAATATTATTTTGACCATATAGTTAGCGGCAACGTAATCCGTGCTATGATCATATAATCTCATAATCACAACTGTGTCTGCATAGTATGTGTTGTGATCGTGTAATTTGTGTAATATTTATTACGTATGTAGCCTGTAACATAATTTGTGCTATGCGGATATCTTGACCACATGTTATGTGTTATGTCTAGTGTTCGCCAAGTAAAAACATGGAGATAGTCAAGAGTAAAGTCGAGCAACTTGACAGGGTCACTCGAACAATTCGAGCCACTTGAGCTCTTCACGTTTCTCACACATTCCAACAAATTATGTGTCTCTTCTTTCAAATATTTTGTTATTCAGTAACTCCACTAAATGGTATAAAGTTGCGTGACTAGGGTAGTCACTTGATGTTTCTTGAATTATTTGCCCAAGTTGCTCAACTGCTGCCCCCGAGCAACTCGACTCTCGCCATTTGTTCTAATCTTTTGGAGATCTTAAAGCCTTGAAAGGGTGTTTTAACATTCATTTTTTATTTTTTCTTATTGCTTCCTTGATTAAGTCAACTTCGAGTGGCTTGACTAATACGTTTATCTCAAACCTATAATGTACATTAAGAAATTCTGATTGTTTGAGTGTCGTCACCCCTCATCATGGTCTCTAAATTTATTTCTTTTTGTTATTTGCCTATTGACTTAGTAGAGTAATTTACTCAAGTGACACTGCCATTATATATATACATATATATATATATATGCATGTGTGTGTATATATGTATATAATGTTATTATTCGTAATTTATTACATGAGATAAAATGATACTTAGTGATAGTTGATAGAGTATTTATATGATTAGTCATCCTGCTAATATTCATAGACATAAAACACTTTTTAAAATTTATTTTTTAATAATGATAGATTTATTCTTGTTCTTATTTAAGTAGTTTATGATGAGCTATTTATATTTTTTATTAAAATTTAAATATTTAATAACTTTCAAAACATATATCTATTTTAATAAAAATAATATTTTATAAATTTATTCGTAAAAATATATCAAATAAGATCCACACTTAATCTATGCTATCTATATCTATACTACAGAACGATGTATATTGATGTGATATTTATCTTTTAATTCAACATTGTAGATTTAAAAAAATAAAATGAAAGTATGAGATTTTTCGTCCTCTAACTACTTGTTTTACAAACTCATATCTTCCCTCATCTCTCTTTGATTTGCGATGTATTTTTTCTTCTCTAATCATTTCAAAATTATTCTAATCAAACTCAACACTTATAGCCCGTTCGGTAACGTTTACAATTTTTTATTTTTGTTTACAAAAAATAAAAAACATGTTTTTATTTATGCTTATAAAAAAACAAAAATATGTTTGGTAACATAAATATTTAAAAAGTGGTTGTTAGAGATTATGGGTAAATTCAATCAAAATTTATTTACAAAACAAGTGAAAACACATTTTTTTGTTTATTAAAATTTTGTAAATTTTGAAAACTGCTTACAAATTTTTGAAAACAAAAATAATTACCAAACATATTTTCGTTTACAGTTTATGAAAAGAGCAAAAACAAAAACAAAAACAAAAAATAAAAAACATAAACGTTATCAAACGGCCCCTTATACTTTATTTTTCACTAATTTAAAAACTCAATTTTAAATACAGGTCTACATTGTATTCAAGAAATATAGTTAATTTTTATATTTTTAAGTGTTTGTGATGAAATCACATAAATCCGGATGTTATCATTCTTAATAATTTTTAAAAGTACTTATTATTTAAATTAATTTTATAATTAAATTATATTTAAAATGCCATTTATCACAAATAATTGCTAGTACTATTGTTAAAACAGAATATGCCTGTTGGTGTAATCTAAAAAACAAAGCCCACTCATGATTCGAGTTGCACAATTGGGTGTGCCAAATAAATCAATAAACAATTTCAAAAAAAATCTCTAGTACAGCTTGATAAATTTACCCACCACGAAATTAAAAAAAAGTTTTTACTTTGTAAAATTTATCATTTTAACTTTTGTTGTCGCGTAAATAATAATGGTATTCAAAACTTGAAAAATAAGTGAACTTTCTTGATTTTTAAAGCTTACAAATTAGAATTTTTAAAAGAAATACCATTTGCCCACTAAAATTATTAAAATTTTCAATGTGTTAAAACTAATAAATTTATCAATATTGAAATCGAAAGAAAATTGGAAATGAAAAAGTAGATAGAATATATTATTATTCAAAAAAAAAAACTTTGTTCCAGAGTGGTGAAAAGGTAAACAAATTCCTCAAATATTTTTTCCAAAAAAAAGATTGAATATGAGTTTTGTTTATTATATCTCATTAAATATGTTTTAAAATATAAATTTTATAAAAATTATTCACATAAATAAAAGTTATAGAAATTTAAAAGATAATAAAAAATAGCGATCACTTGTCATTAGTTCAATTCTTAGCCATTGTTACTACATCTAGTTCATTTTTAATTTTTTTACTTTTTAGATCAGTTGTTTTAAAAATTTTAAAGTCTAAGAACCGTTAATTTAATACTTAATAATTTTACTAAGAAAATCACATTTATTACTCAGCACCAGCGTGACTTTTTGAATTTGGATAAGTTCTTTTTTCAAATGCAAGTTGCTCGAATCAAACCCTCCGCCACCATCACTTTCGTTGTTACGAATTTTCAAAATAGTTCCAACTTCTTGACGCCTTAAGTTCAAACAACAACCCCGCCAAAACAAAAACAAAATCAATTAAGGAATGCCTTGTACTATTTGAAATTAATGGGAATGTCTAGGGCGTCGGCAAACCAAACGTCGCGGTTGAAGAATTTGTTGTTTGGCGACGTTGGTGGTTCTCATGTAAATATTCATTGAAATTTTAAGAAATACTTACTCCATCATTATCGCTGTCACCATCACTAGCTTCTCTCTCATTATCGACTAAACTATAAACTTTGTCTGGTAAATCCCTCCTCTCAATTTCTCTTTCAAACATTTATTCTTTGTTTCACTTCACAACGCAACTTTTTGTTTCGGTTTCTATTTTTGTTTTTTTTTTTCATCTCTCTCTCATAAGTTTCAACTTCAGCTTCTTGATAATTTTCTGCCATTTTCCTTATCTCTTCTGTTAAAAATGGTTTTGATTAATTTAAATTTTAGTAAATTTTGAGCTAATTTTTATGTGGAATTCATATACCGGTTAAGAGGGGTCGGAATGGTGTTACGTTCACCGCCGTGAGTACATTAAAAATATGTATTTGGTTGATCAAAACTATTAAGTATTGAATGAGAAAATAACTTCTAAAGTCATATGATTGAATGAGGTAATATATAATACAACAAGTCTTATCCCATATTGGTAGTTCATGTAGAACTTGGTGGGTATGTATAAGGTAACTTTAGACTAATGGTTGAGCCTCTTGAGAATACCCAATTTTGTAGAAGGGAGATGACTTATCAAATGGTGGGTTCAACCCTAACCACACACGCGTGTGCTGCTGCTGTTGCCCGCCCGGGTCAGATCTGAGTCGCAACCCTAACAACACACGCGTGTGCTGCTGCCGTCGCCCGCCCGAGTCAGATATGAGTCGCGGGTTGCGGGTCGGGTCCTCGAATAGAATCTTATCTTTTTGACGAAAATTTATTTATTAAATAAATTTTATATTTAGTCAAATAAATATATTTGTTGATGTTGTCAATTATTACCATTTTTTTATAGAACCGGTCGGTTCTTTTCAATAGGTGCGCCTATTTGGTTTATTGCTTCACAACGATTCGGGTATGTTTGAGCAAGTGCTTCTTCGACCTTAAATAAAACATTCCCAACGTTATTCTCAGTACTGTTTTTCGTATCTGTTTTCGTCAACTTAATTCGTTCAACAAGATATGATTCAATCACTGCTTTTGTTTGCCGATGGCGCAAATTGCAGTACTTCTTTTGCGTGCGAGAGACTAAGCATTCTAGGGAAGTAGACGTCCAAATTCGCAAGCACCACTGCGAGAGGCAAATCTGCTTTAAGAACAAAATATCAGTCACTTGCCTTGGTCTACTTCAGTTCTGTTTCTAATATGCAGTATTGTGAATTTTATATTTTAATTTCATTTTCTATTCTGCCTTCGTTTTTCTTTATTCTTGTTCTACAATATGTTTTAATCTCACATATAACAAACTGGTTTTATTTTTATTTTTCATAAATATCAATTTATTTATACATTATAGTATCTTATTTTTATACATTATATATATATATATATATATATACACTGATGCTACAATCTTAAAGCATATTCTATCTCCTAAGTATTGTATCTTGTTTTCTTGTTTTTCTTATTATTCTGTTTCCTGTTCCTACACCAGATTTGTACTCTCCGTTGCATCCAAGTTTGTTTCATGTTTTTAATGCTAATTTGCATTCGGTGGTGATTCATGGTTTTGTGAAACCAATCAATTATTGCATGGGATTCATATATTTAGATATATGTTTCTGTTTGCTTCATTCTGTAACGAAATGGTTTAAAGGATAATGAGTGCTTGGTCACAACCTTTAATTTTTTTACTTCTATAACAATTTTATTCCTTTTATGTTAGTTTTCTGTATCATTCTACATTTTTTTTATAAAACTATTTGGTTAATAAAGATATGCATATAGTTATTTTTTCCGTTAATATTTTTTGGTTGTAGATTTCTTTCCTGTAACAGTTTTTTTATTATTGTTTTAAAGGAACAGGGTATATATATATTTGGTGTGTTTTATTTTCTGTTTATAATAGTTTATAATCTTCTGTGTAGTTTTGTTATACCAAAAACAGTTTAATATTTTTTGTTTAGTTTCATTTTACTGATTTAAATATCTGAATTGGGATATATTTCTATTCAACAGAAATGGCTACATATATCATTTACGGTTCTATGAGTATCGGTACAAACACCGATGATATGCCAACCCCCGTCCCAACAACTATGTTTGCACCAGTTATACCTCCAATACTGACTACCATTCCGGTGAATCATGGAAAGAAGCCCAAAAAATTCAACGGGAATAATTTCAAAAAGTGGCAACAGAATATGCTATTCTATCTGATTACACTAAACTTAATAAGACTTCTGCAATAAGATGCTCAAGTATTGGAAGAGAGTGAATCTAGCAGGTAAATTATTGTCGTAGTGGAGGAATGGAAGCATGCTAACTTTTTATGCAAAAACTATGTCATCAACAGCTTTGACAATGCACTGTACAGTGTTTATTGTATCAAAAACATTGCAAATGAGTTGTGGGAATCATTGGATAAGAAGTACAAGACTGAATATGCCAGGATGAAGAAGTTTATTGTCGGTCGTTTTCTTAACTACAAAATAATTGATTCTAAAACTGTAATCAACAAAGTCCAAGACCTTTAGGTAATTCTGCATAGAATTCATGCAGAAGGGATATCTCTAAGTGAGTCTTTTCAAGTGGCAGTAATTATTAAAAAATTACCGCTGTATTTGAAAGGATTCAAAAGCTATATAAAACATAAGCAGAAAGAAATGAAACTAGAGAATCTCATAGTACGACTGATAATTAAATAGGATAACCGTGGTTCAGAGAAGAAGATGGGAGGTTAATTTGTGAATAAAGCTATAGTTGTTGAACATGGCAGACCAACAACAATAAAAAGAGAAAGCATTTTGGGCAAGGGCCATCTCATGGCCCGAAATGAGGTGTGAACAAAATGTACAAGTTTCAAGAGAAATGCTCAAGTGTGCAAGTAAGGACACCATGTAGCTGATTGTCGAAGCAAGCAAAATGTGCAGGCAAAATACCATAAGAAGACCCCGCATACTCATGTGACTGAAGTGGAGAATCTTTTCAATGATGTGAATGATTTAAGTCTGACTACAGTGGTATATGAAGTAAATCTTGTTGATTCAAATTCTAAGGAATGATGGATGGACACATGTGCTATTCGACATGTTTGTTATGAGAATAGTGTGCAAATGATCAATAAAAAAGACCTAGCTGTCTCGGCCTTACTTTCAACGACAACCACGACAAGTGAAAACAACCTGATGTTACCATATAACGCTATGATAGCCAATAATACACCCACAAATGGCCCTTTTAGATGACAACCATCCACTATAATAAATTACTTACACCCTGAGATGAATCTAGTCTTCATAGTTTCAATGGTTATGAAAATCCTCGTAAAACCTAGATCGCTATAAATATATAACATGCCACATTATATTTTTACTTAACTTTCAGGATTACTCATAATTTCATTACCATATGATAGTACTATCGAGTATGATGCCCTCTGGTTTCCCTAACCTTATTTAATGTCTTTCTTCTAGCTTTGTAAAGCTGAATTATTGAAGCTTATATGCCAAACTTTTGGTTCAACTCAAGTTGCATTGCATCCAAATATATCGTAGGATTAATCCTAAATAAATTTGCTAACTTTCGAGCAATCCATGAAGAGTTAGTTTCTACATTGGTTGTATAACTAAGATAAGTAAACTCTCCACTATAAGAGTTGATTTTATAAGTAACCACGTCGAGGAGATAAGATGCATGAATTATCATTTTACAATATTTGGATGCATAGTGACAGGTAATACTCAACTTCTCATTTTCCTCAACTTCTCATTTTCTCTCTCTAATCATTTTACTGCCTTGTTGAATAGTGTACGCTTTCAACGCTTTCCTAAGCATGTATACATTACCAAATAGTCATCTAACAATAAGTTTAATATTTCTATTACTATCAATATAAAATTCATTTTCAAATTTTGTGAAATCTAGCCCTTTACTTTTGAAAGGACTAGTTCATAGGTTCAAAAGTCAAACTAGTCCCACAACCACAGTCATCATCTGATATGTAATTAGACATTCCATTGTCATTTGAAGAATTAATATTTTGAGAACTCCATTCAACTTCTTCAGACATCCATCATCACTAGCAACCAGTTCCTCTTTACTTTCTACATTAGGTGTATATATACCTTCAATCTCATTAGTGTGCCTATCTTCAGGTGCAACATATGGTCTAAGACCATCGGCATGATTGACTTTCACAAAATGGTGGACAAAAACATGTGTTAGAATGAAACCTAAATAAATCTGATGTTGTATATATAGATTAAATTCAATTGGCAATTGTAATTGGTTTATGAATTCATTTGGCAATTCAATTTCAGATTCAATACCAGAATTCAATTGGCAATTCAATTATGGTGTAATATCCGAGAGAGAAGTTCTATATAAGAACTTCAATGATTTTTCTGCAAATACAAGAAAAGTATATAGTGAGATTGCAAGTTATGAGAGAGAGAGAAAGACAGACAAGGTACGTTCGAGTAGTCGATCTTTGGAGGTGTTCTCACGTTTGGGTTAACCGTTTTATCCTGAGAGAGTGACGCTTGAGGAGATACTTACAATACCATTAGTAGGTGGTGAATAATTCTTAAAGAAACTGCATTTACAGGATTCGATTTGCGTATTCTTTTCACGTTATTTTATGCTTTTTTTTTCTTCTGTAAATTCAGTTTATTACAATCATTAAAAGTTAATAAACATGTATTTTATAGATCACCGAACATATCTTGTGTTGTAATATTTCCAACATATGATATATCTATATCACATTAAACAACCATTTCATCAATACTTATAAGCAAATTACAGAATAATGTAATAACTCGCAGCTTATTGATATGACAAATACGATAATATACATTAAGAGACATCATCCAACAGAGCAATATAATAATACCTATTTGGATCAATATTTTTTATCCACTTTATTTTGCCACGAAAATGGACTTTTATGCCAAAATACAAAAATTAAGCCATTGGATGGAAAAACACATGCACGTATATCCCCAACTAACACCAAATATAAGGAAGAATGAAAAATGAATACTATAAATCATTAAAAACTCACTTTTTACATGGAAATAAAACCAATAAAACTCACATTCGAAGTAAAAGGAATACTAAATACTACAAAATCAGTGATCACTCACACAAATCAGCATACAAAGAAAAAAAATAAAACTTTATATTTAATCAAATAAATCCAATTATCGAAAACCTTCTCGAAACAAAATACGAACACAACAAACCCTAATATTGAACACAAACCTTTGTGTTTGAGTGTAACCATTCATTCTTAATAGTGGATCGAAATAAGATAGTGAAATAAACCCTATTTGTAAATTAAAATATGATAGTCGCCAAAACCCTCTTACTTCATATTCAACTGTCCACATTACAGACAATAAATCCTATTTCATCGATTTTATTCCACCCCTCATCTTTGTGGTTTGACCTTATCTCACTTTTATGTCGTTCTCTCCCTATACTTTTACTTGGTTTAAACTCTCTCTTGTCAACTCTCACTGAATCACTGAGAGTCGAGTATTTAGGCATGCTCTAGAATGGGTTGTGAAATGGCCTACGCTTCATTATCTCCGCCTTTTAACAATCATGGGCAACTTAGGTAATTTGCTAATGTGATTGAAAAAATGGATAGTTTAAGAGAAGAGTATTTGTGTTTGTGATGCAGCGAGAAAAGTAAATGAAAAAAAAGAGATAAGAACTTGAATTCGTTGATTCAATAACAAATACCGAAAGCAAAAATCTTATTTAAACATGTTGATTCTTTATGAATATCAGTATTAAAGGCATCAATTTTTTCGTTGATTCACGTCGAATACTAAAGAATCTAAAAAAAGATAAAACACTATCTAATTTTAATTAATCAACAACAACTGAATGACCATAAGATTAGTACAACTTATTTATACTAGTAAAATTCTAAATAAAAGAAATAAACTTATAAAGGAAACTAAATTCTATCAAATCCTTGATTAATATCCAAAATGATAAATTTTAAATCAACTTAAACTTAACTACTAAAAATATATAAATATGTGCCAAAAGAGACGGTACAAAAAAAAAAAAAACTTGTTAGATAAAGTTATAATCAAAATTAAAATATCATAAAATGTCATTTGCATTAGTTTGTTTTTAAAATTTGTTAAACAAAGTTTGCTGTTTTCACTTACAACTATGGACAATGTGGACGGGTATGGGTGTGTTCTTCTATCCTCTCATTGTTTATTACCAAAGTGAAATTAAAAAATAATAATTAAAAAAGTGATCGAGGGTAAGGTGGGTTCATAATAAAAAATATTATTTTATTTTAAAAGAGATTAATAGTAATAATAATAACATGATAAAATACTAAAATAATAATATTGATCAATGATTAGAATTAAAAAGAAAGAAAAATAAGAAATAAAAGTAAAAAATTAAAAATAAATTTAATATTTTCGAATTTTATTATTATTATATTATTTTAAAATAAAATTTATATATATATTTATATATAAAATATATTTAATTTATTTAATTAGGAGTAAAATAAAAAAAAATAAGATAAAAAATACAAATACAATCCATACTCATTACTTACTTAACGGGGTAAAAAAAATTTAAACAAAACCAAAAGGGAAATGCAGCTGCGCGAGGCGCAATAAATTGCAATTCCTACTAACAAGGAGATTAATGATATTTAAAAAAAATAACATTTATATTTTGTCACAATTGCAAGCGTAATTTATCGAAAATAAAATTTAATTGCAACACGACGGGTTCTTGTTCTGTCACGCGCGGAAGTGGAGCGTGGATCAGACAATCAAGTGCCGAAAGCACGGGTGCTGGAGCAACACCGGCAATAAAGCGACCCACCTTACTCCTTACTCCTCCCTCCTCTCTTTCTCTCTCGGCTCTGCTACTCTGTCTTGGCTTCTCTCAAATTTCTTGAACTCTCACTTCAAGATCTGCTCACTTCTTCTTCTTCGTCCTCTATTTCTCTCTCTAAACCGCCTACCAAGATCTACCACACACTCTCTCTACAGATCACTCTCTCTTCCCCCTCCTCCCTCTCCTCCAGCAGAACCTCCAAAACCTCTCTCTCTTCTGTCTACTTCCTAGATCTCTGCCGCATTTCACGGATCTACAATCTCACCTGCATTGTTCTGTTTAGGCTAGGGTTTACGGAGCACACGCTTCTTTGGGCGCTCCGGCACATCGAAACCCATGCAATAACTGGTTTCGAGCAAAGAAGTCGGTAATGAACCCCGCCGCCGCGGCCGGAAACTTCGCCGGAACCCTAGAATCATTCGGCGAGACCCCGGCGAAGCTTTCGGGTTCGGTGGTCTTGGATTCCGACGATGATGCGAGTCAATTGTGTTCTGAAGAGTGAAGATGCGGCCTCTGATGCCTCTTCGCTTTGTTCTTGTTCTTCTGCTCACGCTGGTTTATTCTTGCTTCGGTAAAAGTTACAGACTCTTTCTGGTCTTGTTTGGATTCTTAGCCCCGTGCACTGTTTGGTTGTTGAGAAAGTGGGCACAAGAAAAAATAAAAGAAAAGAAAAATGCGAATATGTTTTTAAATAAATCTAAAGAAATCAGATATAGAAAATTAAATTGGTATTCAGGGGCCATTGAAAGGTTTGTTTTCTTACTTCCACGAGAATTCCACTTTCTAGGTATGGCAATTTTCTTTTCTTTGCCTTCATTTTTGTTGACAACAAAATGGAGGTTCAAATTTGACTCGGGGCCGGGATTGTTCTTTGTTCGCTGCAACCACTAGGCTGATCTCTTGAGGCTGTCAATTTGAAACGTTGATCATGCAGCTAAACGAAGTAATTCTGTGCAGCTAGCACGAGATTGACCAATTTTGTAATATTTGAGTTTTTTAGGTGGATTTGGTCCTGTATATTTATATAATTAGGGGCTAACGGTAAGTCTTATCTTCCTGTTGGAACCCCCAATGTTTCATGCTCAGAAAGGGGAATATATTGTAAATATGGAATTAGTGGTTTCCAACTCCGATGCATTGCTTGCACTTCTTTTTTTCATGGTCTATCCTTAATTTCTTGTAGCATACTTTTTTTTTTTGTTAACTGCAACCCAAGATTGTTATCACATTGTTAGAAATATTGTTTGCAAACCTTAATTGCACGCCCTGTTAATTTGTTGCTGTTGTGCAGTAAATGACGTAGGCTTGTCTATAAAATTGCACATATTACATTGGTTTCCTTTATCAATTATTCCTTGAACTATCTTATTTATTGCCATTCGTAAGAGAAATCGTGATATGGTGAATTTAACACTGGTTTCCTCACCATGGTATTGCTTAAAGCATGGGCCCACTTATAGGAGACATAGTCTATCACTGAGTATGCACATATGGGTACAATTCCCAAATGTACATTGGAGTACAAATCCAGGCTAGATTGCATCAATACTGTTAATTGATGGATGATATTCCCCATTATGGTCAATAGGTGAAATCATGATAAAATACTAATTTGATGTTATCGTTTTATCTGACGAAGAATGTGGAAATTCAAGTAAGTGAACACTGTTAAAATTAAGCACCAACTTCTGCTTACTTTAATTGAGCACTTGGGATATTTTTAAAGACTTATCCTATCACTGAGTAATTTAAGGCCTTACAGCATTAGTGCATCTATCATGCTTTGGTCTACCAGAGTAGCTACCTTGTTTTATTTGCTTCTTTCTTGAAAGAACTGATGTCGACAGATGATAAGAACTTTTCTTGTGGTGCCTAGAAGTAATCCGCTGTTTAAGTTTCAGTTACTATGCCCTTGTTCATTGAATTATTCTGAATAAACTATTTGATGGTTCAGGGATCTCGTTACTACAAATATACTTGTCTCCTTCTCTATTGCCAAGCCATTCATTATTTCTGAGGAAAAGTTCACTGGAGCATGGTAAAGGTGGAATTACTCTTTCCAAAGAATGCTAGAATGGACATGTTGCTTATTTTTGCATTATTTTTTCTCTTTCTACATCTTTCCTCTTTCTCTCTATCTCTATTGAGTTTGCCTGTTGGAATTGAAATCTCACTAAGCATGTTTGTGCGTGTATTGTACAATAAATAAAGATTGACCAACGTCAACTGTTTGTTCACGTGCACCTGTGCACACATGCAATTCTGTTTATGCATGCTATTATTATTTGATGCCCAGGAAATATAAATTAACCAATGAAAAAGAAACTATGTAAAACCTATGATGTTATTACATTTCATGAGGTGCCTGGTGATGCTTCCTGATTGCACCCCTTACGATTGTTGTAATGACCATGCTTATCTGCATCTAAGTATAGAATATATCTATCAGTACCAAAATGCTAATTTTCTTCACAAAAGTTGTCAATGCAAATTGCTCAAGATTGGAAAACATGATCAAACAATAGAGAGGATGCCGATTCATTCAATTGCATATGCATACCATTACTTCCAATAAGCCACTTGAAACTGGAATAAACTAACTCTGCAATTGAACTCCCAAGGTTCAAATCCTATGATATTGGGTGAGATTCCCTAAACCGCCAAGGTTTTGGGTGGCCAAGAGAGTCCATGCGGAGACTTGGGATCTTAGGCTTCTCAGCAGGAAATGTTTCACTTAACTCTTCAACACTTCCAATCTTGCTTGTTAGATGAAAATAACATTAGTTGTTATTATTATTGCTTGGTATCCATTCTTCCTAAATTTAATAGGAGTCTGTCTTTTGGTTGTCTTTAGCTTCTATGTTTCTCTCTCCATTGCATCCTGGTGATAATAGCTGCTCATCAAGGTCTCATTATGATTTTCTTTGGTATTTATGCATGAGTATGCGTATATATGTTTCAGTACATAACATGGAGGCATTGAATTGTTTCTTGCAGGGAGGTCTACGTCAATGCGTGCAGCCTTTGCTCCATCAACAGCGCCACATATGCCACGTCCCAAGCCTTCTTTGGAACCATCCATTGTAAATGCTCCTTCTCCTTTGTATCAAGGTACCCAGTATGCTCAATAGTTTGAAATCTTTGCCCTTTCCACTTTTCTGGATTTACACTTTTTGTGTACATTTGGGGCTGTGTCTGTGGCTCTCTCTTCTTATGACTTTCCCCTGATGTTGAAACCCTTTGCTTTTAGGTCCTGTTGCCAGTCCTAGCACTAGTACTTTGCCAAGGCATCATCATCACCATCATCATCATCGTAGGAAACCTATTTCAATGCCCCCGGCCCCTTCCACAGTACCAGGTAATAATTGAGTGCTAGTAACAGAATTCTTCATCCTCAACAATCTTGTTGCTCCTTCTCGTTGATAGTCTCAATCTACTAAGAATGCCATGCTGCATTAAAACAGAAGCCCCTTGTCATTCAGTTTCTTTTCCTACATGGAAGTCATAGATCTGGAGTAGCTTACTCTTGTCAAAAAATTAAAATAAAAAACTATTTATAGCTTTGATGTGAAATAAAACATTTAAACTCGAAGGCAAGGCATCACTACCACACTCAGTATGCTATTGGATTGCTTTGTGAGTTTCAGGAGTTTTTAATGTTTATTTAACCTGCCTGGAGTAGACTCTTTGGCCCCAAGTTGTTATTTGTAATAGTCCATAGGCAAGCCTTGGCAATAAGATCTAACTGCCTAATTATTGACAGTTCCAGATTTTTACTGTTATCCTAAAAGAAAATTCTTGTACTAATGTCAAAATTTCTATGCAGTTTTCTTACCAATAAAGAAAGAAACTTTGCTAGTGTTTGACTCTGTTGAGAAGGTGCTAGACTTCTGTAGTAGATAAACTAGACTTCAGCTGTAAACCCATAATCTTATCACTTTTCTTTATTACTACATCAATTGATCTACGCTGGATATGTCCAAATCAGCTTAATCTATTTTCTCTCAACTTATCCTTAATTGGCGCGATCCCTACAATTCTACGAATCTTTTTATTACTACTTTTAACTTTTCTAGTTTTACCATACATTGGTCTTGACATTCTCATTTCGGCAATACTCATTTTATTTATGTGATCTTTCTTAGTAGCTCATGTCTATAGAATCGTTGGTCTAATAGTTGTCCTATAAACTTTTTATTTTAATTTTGTAGCTATCCGTCAATCATATATAACTGTTGAAGCATCATTTCACTTGAGCCAACCAATTTTGATTTTATAGGTTACATCATATTGTTTGCAACATCTCTATATTTGTTAATAATCGAATCTAGATAATGAAAATATTCACTCTTAGGTATATTTTGGCGTTGAATCTTTACTTCTTCATTATTAATACTTTTGTTATTGCCAAAATTGTATACCATATATTCAGTTTTGTTTTTTACTTACTTAAAACCGTTTTGACTCCTAAGATTCTCTTCACATTTTTAATTTAGCGTTAACTCCACTCTTAGTATCTTCTACTAAGACAATATCACCAGTAAACAATATCTTAAATATATTTAGTTAGCTCATCTATAACTAAGGTAAAGAGATAAGTACTCAAAGCTGATTTTCGGTGTAATCCTAATGTAATTGGAAATTTACTTGAGTGTCTCACAAGTGATTTAATTGTCGTGGCAGCTTTATCATACATGGCCTTTATCTAATTAATGTACCCCTTTGTCACTCTATTTCTCTCCAACGCCCACTATATGATATCTCTAGGCATTCTATCATATGCCTTTTTCATGTTTATAAAAACCATACGAAGATATTTTTTCTTTTCTCTGTACTCTATTAATCTACGTAGTAGGTGGATTACTTACGTAGGTGATCTACTAGTCATAAAACCAAATATTCTGTAACATTGTTGTTGTTAACCTTAAATGATATTCAATTATTTTTTTCCGTAACTTCATCATATAGCGCATCAACTTAATACCTCTATAGTTACAATTTTGAATATCTCATCTATTTTTATATATTGGTACTAGAATATTCTTTCACCACTATTCGGCATTTTTCTAGTTATTATAATTTTATTAAATAATTTTGTTAACCAAGACACTCTCACTTTGCCTAGGTCTTTTCACACCTTCACGGGGATACCATCCGGTCCTAAAGCTTTACATCATTTCATTCTCTTTATTCCAGTTTCTACTTCAAAGTTTCTTATTTTGTAATAGAACTTATATTCTTTAGTTTCACCTGAGTTATCAGATTCCTCTCATGATCTTTCTAGATGTTTCTCATTTAATAATTTCTCAAAATTGATTTTTCATATTTCTTTGATCTCTTCATTCTTCACTAACACCCATGAATCCTCGCTTTTTATATATTTAACTTGAGTAAGGTCTCTTATTTTTATTTCTCTTCACTTAATGAGTTTATAGATGTTTTTTTCCCCCTCTTTTCTATTTAATTTAGTATAAAAATTATCATAAATTTTCAATTTAGCATCTCTATACTTTCTCTTAACATCCTTACAATCTTGTTTATAACTCCTAAAATTATTCTCATTTTTATCATTTTGCCATATTTTAAAATATTTCTTCTTTACTTTTACTATGGTTTGGACTTTGTCATTCTACCACAAAGTTTTCTTAATTATAGGGCATTTTTTCTATACCTCTTCAAAAATTTCTTTCGATATCTTTTTAATGTATTCTTCCATTGTACTCCACATAGTATTAGTATATTCTTCTAAAATCCACCTTACTTCTTTACACATTTTGTTATTAAAAATTTATAATTTCTTATCTTTAAGATTTTACTATCTAGTTCTTGGGATCCTAATATGTCTTATCGCTTTATGTTGACCTTTAATGCGAATATGTAGTACCATAAGTTTATATTGTGGTGTGTTAAGTTCTCTCTAGGAATGAGCTTGCAATTCTTACATATTAGGTGGCTTAAATTTTTAATAAAGAAATAATCTATTTGACTTTTATGAGACCCACTCTTAAAGATTATTAAACGTTCCTATCTTTTTTTAAAGAAAATGTTAGTTAATATAAGATCAAATGCTAGCAAAATCTAGGATTCCGTCTCCGGCTTCATTTTGATCAGTAAAACCAAATATCCCATGAACCTTTTCATATCATTGTCTCTTATTTCCTACGTGCCAATTGAAATCTTCATCTATAATTATCTTCTCTTCTACTGGTATTTATTGGACAATTTTATCTATTTAATCCCAAAATTATCCTTTAGTGTGGTCATCCAATCTCTATTTTGTTTGAAGGTGTTTAGCTACTATTATTCGTATATCATTTTTATGTTTCTTTTTTGCAATAGTTTTTATATAGTGTATTATTTATTTCTATTAATTTATCCCCTACTCATTTAGTTTTTTGTAAGGATTCTATACTAAATTTTCTTCTAATTATAGTATTAACTAATTTCATTGTTTTACATGTTAAAGTTCCTATGTTTCAAGTTGCTAATCTACGTTTATAATTTTGGGCTAATTTCTTCACCCACGCCCGTTCAGGAACCGTCACTCATTTTTCGAAATACCCGAAGGCAGGCGCAATTGAGAACTTGACACTAAAAATGCATTACTTGGAAATCCTCGTTGCAAACTTGAAAACTTGACCATACACAACTTAGAATGCTAATAATCCAAGTTAATTTGACCAAGTGTATCTAGATGAATCATTTTCTAAATGATAACTGAAAGATAATTCCTTTAATTCCAGTTATTAGATTATTGCATTAGGTAATTCTGACCCAATTTAGTTCTTTCAACAGAGGCTTAGAAAAAAGAATTTTTTACGGGGTCTTGTTGCTGTCTTTGATGTGAGAAGCATCCCAAGATATGAATTTAATATTTGTACAATATAGGACGAACAGATGGAGATATGCAGGTGGAGTTAATAGCGTTTCTTTCTCTGTTCCTTTGTTAGATATATGGGTCTATGCTGACCAAATTACATTTATTAGCACAAAACAACATCATGGGTAACTTGTACCGTATGTGCTACAATGAATTGACAAGTGGATACTGTTCAACGAAGGCAGTTGTGTATTGCATGGTTCATGAAAATAATCATTGTAAAACAGTAAGCAGATCAGGTACCCAGCATACTATGCACAAATCGGAGACAATATTTACAGGATTACTTATCTATATTTTTATAGCTAAATAAAATGATTGTGGTGTAACATAAACATTATTCATTCCGAATGTATCTCCTTTTAACCCTGTTGCAATATATAATATACTGCTAATTAGTTATTTTTGCAATGTCTTGGTAGACCTTTGCAAATTCATTTGTTTATTGAGCTTCACTATTTGTAAACTTGGTTTTATAATCGATATATCAAAAAAGGAAGCTGCCGCTTTGAAACAAGTCGCCATATATCATATTTATCATTTGGTTGTCTTTGATCACCCTCCATATGGCTGTTAAAATTCGAATTATTATCTCTGTATGCTTTTTACCGTGGGCCTTCTTTTATACCACCTTTGCTGTTTGTTTTTTATGGGCCTCGCCCTCCACATTTATCTTTGAGCCATTTCTTTTCTCACCCAGAATGGGTCATTTGATATAAAATTGTGGGCAATTTATTTAATGCGTTGCATAATAATCGGATCCATTTGGAATCTGTGCTTCTCAAATGGTATAATTCATTTCATGTGCTGTGTCTAGGTTCCATAATTTGTCCAAATAGGAACTGGCCATGTAACCCAGGTGGTAACGGCATTCAAGGCAGTTCACGAGTTGGGTAGTTCGACCCCTCAACATCCCTTCAAAAAGAAAGTTAAATACATTGTTCTTACCTGATTAAAAAAAATCCAAATAGGGCCACACACTCTGCTCTAACTACGGTTTCATGAGCTTGGAGCAATCCGCCATGAGTTTGTATATTCAAAATTTTTTTTGGTGCAAGTTGATGAGAAACAAACTAACTGAATTAAAAAAACATGCAGCAACACGTGGAAAAAGTGCATAAAAATAACAATAACAAGAGAGTAATCAGATATTACAAAAGGTGAACCCAAGACCTCATACTTTGATTCCGTATTAGTTCATTTGTGAAGTGAATGGATTGAAAAATCAAATTTGCAACTCCTTGACCATGCTAAGCATGCAAGCGAATTACCATTTGGCTACCTTATGCGTTGTTTAAAGTTATGTTTCTGTTACTTTGGGTATATTCAAAATACGTATTACATATGAATCAC
>JAOTRH010000006.1:10055690-10073190 GCA_034768845.1 Heliamphora exappendiculata | reverse complement strand
TTGCATCACCGTAACCTTGTAAAACTGATTGGTATTTGCGTTGAAGATCACGCGCGCTGCTTGGTTTATGAGCTTGTTTCCAATGGCAGTGTTGAGTCCCATTTGCATGGTATGATTTTCTTGCAACCTTTAAATTTTCTTCCTTTTTTCTTGATTTCGTTTTGCGTGATGTTGGTGGGTTATGCACTTCTTGCTTATCCTACATTATACTTTTTTAATGCACCAAATCATTCCTACCATCATAACAAAGGGGTGCCCCATTGGACTGCAGTGATGTGGTCCTATGATCCTATATTTGGCTGAAAGAAACAGATTTAAAACTCAAAATTCATCATCGTTCATGTGCGGTTGTTGTAGGTGTTGACAAGAGAAGGGGGCCTCTTGACTGGGATGCACGACTGAAGATTGCACTTGGTGCAGCAAGAGGATTGGCTTATCTTCATGAAGATTCAAATCCTCGTGTAATTCACCGAGATTTCAAGGCCAGTAATGTTTTATTAGAAGGTGATTTCACCCCCAAGGTTTCAGATTTTGGGCTGGCGAGGGAAGCAACGGAGGGAAGTCATCACATATCAACCCGGGTTATGGGAACTTTTGGGTATGTACTATATCCTATTCTTGTGTAAACTCTTATCATGTCCAAATCACACAGGACTAAATTCTTTTGAAGTTTGGATCTGTACTGATGTTTAGTATATGAACCATCATAACCATCATATACGTGTGCACATGGACACTTATTTGGTAGTGTGTCTACCACGGATAGTCTATTATTTCCCAGAGGGGGGAGGGGATTGCCAAAGTTTCTGGATGTCACAATTTATCCTCTTATTTTATCATGAAAAACCCTTCAAGCTTAGCAGTCGATAAATGGTTTTTTCCCCCCTTTTCAAGTAGATATAGTTCAAAAAAAAAAAAGATTGCTTTCTCTATTTGATTTTTTGAAATTTCCATCAAGTTTCACCCCCCCCACGCCTCATCTTACATTTGGCTGCCCTACTTCACGTGTTTACATTTTTTCCCTTTTTAAGTAGATATAGTTCAAAAAAAAAAAAACAAAAACAAAAACAAAAGATTGCTTTCTCTATTTGATTTTTTGAAATTTCCGTCAAGTTTCACCCTCCACCCCCCATCTTACATTTTGGCTGCCCTACTTCACATGTTTACTTCCAATCACTGAATTCATAAATTTCAAGCTAATTTTTTTGTCAAGTAAATTCCTGAATCTTCTCTTTGTTTCTAACATATGACAGCTTGTATTACTAAACGCCTGGTTTTTCATTGTTGTGACTTTCGTATTGGAGCCGATCTTTGTGTATATCTTCTCATGGAGTTGTAACTTTGATTTGCAGGTACGTTGCCCCTGAATATGCAATGACAGGACATCTGCTTGTCAAAAGTGACGTTTATAGTTATGGGGTTGTGCTTTTGGAGCTTCTCTCAGGTAGGAAACCTGTGGACATGTCCCAACCTCCTGGGCAAGAGAACCTCGTGACTTGGGCACGGCCCCTACTGACCAGCAGGGAAGGATTGGCGCAGTTGGTGGATCCTTCTTTGGCTGGAAACTATGATTTTGATGACATGGCAAAGGTGGCAGCCATTGCTTCCATGTGTGTTCACCCAGAGGTAACTCACCGACCATTTATGGGGGAAGTTGTGCAGGCGCTGAAACTCATATACAATGATACGGACGAGACTTGTGGGGATTGCTGTAGTCAGAAAGAGTCTTCTGCTCGGGACTCTGATTTTAAGGGTGATTTTGTCCCTTCTGAGAGCAGTTGGTGGAATGCGGGTGGGGCCACCCCACACTTAACTTATGGGCATGCCTCCTCTTTCATTACCATGGAGTATAGTTCAGGTCCACTCGAAGAGACGGAAAACAGACTGTTTTCGGCTTCGGGTTTGATTGGGGGAAGGCTCTTCTTACCCATCAGGCATGGAAATCGATCGGGTCCTTTGAGGACAGTTCGGAGCAATCCAGCATTTTACAGATTGAAAGGTAGTGTGAGTGAACATGGTGGACTTCTCTCGAAACGCATTTGGAATTATGGTACTGGATTTGAGGCTTCCTTTTAAAGTGTTTTTCTTTTTCTTTCTTTTCTTTTCTTTTTTGGAAGTGTACAGTACCGAATGACCATGATAATTGAAGAAGTGGTCTATCGGGTGTAGATTAGGAGCTTGCATTGTCGCGGTTTCATATTTGGGTTGGATGCGGGGTGAGAGAGCGCAGAGAGAGGACTTTGGCTTCTAATTTTGATAATTTTAATTCATCCATACAAAAGGGAGATGTAAGTGGGATGCTCCGTGTGTTGTATATGTGCTAAATTACTTGCCTTTTGGTTCAAATCCGGACGGAGCTGTGCTTTCCTTAGATTTCCATTTCTTTTCCTAGTTGGAAGGACATACATTTCCGGTGCATTTCTATTATTTGTTGACTGTTTTTTAAAGAAATGAATTCCATGGTACTGATTCAGCAGTTTTGTTTGAATATTCTCACCAATTGGAGCATTTTTAATGGCCCTGAGTTTGGACGTCAAGAGTAATTAATAATTATTAGTTGTATGTAAGTAATGTAGTAAAAAGTACTCACTTTTTGTTTGATAAGTGAAAGATAAAAGAGTGATATGTATAATGGAAAAGTTATTAGGTACTCTTAGAGTATTATATGGTATTGTTTATATGATTATTTTGACAAATAAAAATATTTTATTTATTTAAGTAGATTATTTGAAATTTTTTTATTTACTCAATAAAATTGAATCAATAATGTTCAATTTGAAATATAAGCAATTATTGGTGTTTAAAAGTATTTTAAATATTTTTTTATAAATTTTTTTAATTATAATTGTAAAATATAATATAAATTTGTTCTAATATTATTAGATAAAAGCACTGCGTTCATAATGGTTTTTTTTGAAATATTTATTTATTTATTTATTTTATTTTTATTTTTATTAATATTTTTAATTAAATTATTATATTATATGATTTTTTTTAAAAAGTAACATTTTAACTGAAAAACAAAAAAATAAAAAAAATAAAATTACTATAAACTAATTATATAATTTTTCAAAATTATTAAACAATTATATTTAAAATTTATAAAATATTTTTATTTATCAAAATTATCATAATAATACCTAATAATTTAGGACCCGCAATTCGGAGCAAATCTAATCCATATTTTTATTTCTCGTTTTGGGTAGTAACAGTGCTTTACACGCGTCACTGCGCACTGAAAGATGTCAACACTCTACTCGCCTCCTACCACCATCGTTCTGAAGTATCTGAGCTCTCTCTCATCTCCTCCTCCTTCACGCCACAGTTCTCTCTTGGCCTCCACAACCAGGTCTGCTTAACCCTTACATGATTGTAGTTTTGTTAATATCCATAAACACATTAATATATGCACACGACTATATTTCTTGGATAATTTCAGGGTGAAAATGTCCACTCAGGCTCCTCTCAGTCCCTCGCCGGCGCTTCCTCCTCTCCCTGAAAATCGCATCGTCGTGCGTCTCTGTCTCTGTCTCTCTCTCCATGTTTCTATCTGAAATGTGCGGCGCAGGATAATTCTGACGATAGTTGATGCGTTTGTTAGCAGCTAGGATGTGGTGCTGTAACGGTGGACTTCTTGGCAGCTGTGGATGCTTATCCGAAGCCGGACGACAAGATTAGAAGCACGAGCTTGAAGGTAACTCGTTTTAGTTGCAATTGGGGAATGGTTTATTCTTTTGCTGGATTCAATTGGCAACTCGCGTAACAGTCGTAAAGATCTTCTCTTTTGATCCGCAATCCGCATCGTGTGTATATGCGTGTATCGTAGGTGTGGTCTATTCTATTGTGCGCTTCTGTCCTCAACTTTTTTTAGGTGATGAAAATTATCCAGTCTATCTTGAATATTCAATCTGCTTGTGCAGTCAGTCAACTGAGTAACCAGCACGTTGGCTAGAAATCTGGAGATACTTTGGGCGGTGAACTTGACACCATTTTTCATCTTTTTTAAGTTCACCATTTTTCTTCTTTTTTTGTCCTCATTATGTACGGAAAGTTATCAGTTCTGATCCTGTTGCGAGGAAAATCGGTTACAAACATCAATTTTTAGTTTCAATTTTCCGTGGTATTTGCCCTTCCTAAAACTAGTAGCTCGTAGATTGTGGCTTGCAGTAGTAGTTGTGAGTGTTTGATAAAGATTGTACCTTATAACTGAAAGAGAAAAAAAAGTAATTATAATTTGTAATAAAAATTATTAGTGTTTAAAAAAAATTGTAATTTATTGCTAAATTAATAACAGGAAATTAAAAGTTGCTAGTAGTAGCGTTTCCAAACACCCTTATATGGGCTATGTGGTTCTCCAATCTTGGAAAATTGGTTTAAGATTATTTGAAAATTGGTTTAAATCCGACAAGTCTTTGAAGAACATTTGAAAGTCTTCTTGACTTGTAAAATATTTGAAGTCCAATGAGTGTTTGAAAAACATTTTAAAGTCTTGTTGACTTGTAAGATTATTTGAAATCCTTTTAAAATCCGACGTGTCTTTGAAAAACATTTGAAATTCTGGGGAACTAATTTCCTATTAGTGAATGACCTATCTAATCTTGGTGCTATTAGCACCACAACAATGCTTTGAGAAAAAGATATTATTTATTTATTTTCTTTAAAAGGGACTTCAATAATGTTAAGTTTATGCTTCTAGATTCAAGGAGGAGGAAATGCAGGGAATGCTTTAACATGTGCGGCTCGGCTGGGTCTAAACCCAAGGTTGATTTCAAAGGTATGTCAAATCAATCTGCTAATATGCTTTGTTATGATATATTTTCGATTTTAGTAGTTAAGAACTTGTGCTTCAGCTAGGATCCTTATTCATTGAACTCCAGTTGTTTATTGTTATGCATTTAGGTTATGATTGAATCTTTGATTTGTCAAGGGAAAGAAAAATGGAATTATTTATGCCTAGTTATTTTTTGTAGGTAACTAAACAAAATGGACTATTTGACAAATTTATATATTAATTTTCTTCTCATTTTCCCAATCCAACCAAAAAGATCAAATAATTTAGATTCTACTTCCATTTTTTTTTCCTTATCTTTACTTTTTCCTTGTCTTTTTCTATCACCAATTCCTGCGAAATCTAAGATCTGAGATACTCTTTGCCAAATCCATCCAATGATATTCTCAAGTCACTTTGGAAGAGGTAATAGCATCCATAAAATGTTGTAGACAATCCTAACATTACGGAAATTGAATGTAAATATATGCAATGATGTTTGTGTTTTTCATTTCCACTACCAATAATTCCTTTTTAGTTGAATGAAGTACTTATTGCTGCTCAAATAATGTTGTAATCCCTACTGGCGTGACTGGCCACAAACTTATAACAAAAAGGCATTACAAATGTTGCCATTTTGCTTGTTGGTCATGATAACAAGCACAAGTGGTTTCATTATCAATGGAAAATAATTGCCGCAAGTTGACATGGCAAGATATTTCCAAAAATCTAAAAGGTCAACATTGAATATCTTTTTTTTTTAATCAGTGACATTCATTATGTTAAGAGAGAATAATTAATTACCAGAAAGCTTAGCCTCTCAATTAGAGAGGTCCACTATATATAATAATTATAAGAATACAACAAAACTCTAATGGACCTATCTACAGAGATAATATACATACATCTCATAATATCACTTACACTCCCCCTCAAGCTGGATCATAGATGTCTATCATGCCTAGCTTGTTACAAATATAATGGACTCGTGGACTCACTAATGACTTAGTAAAGATATCTGCAAGTTGTTCTGTTGTCTTCACATGACCCAATGATATAATACCTTTCTGACACTTTTCGCGGACAAAATGACAGTCAATTTCAATTTGCTTTGTCCTCTCGTGAAATACTGGATTATTGGCGATATGCATAGCTGCCTGGTTATCACACCACAACCTTATAAAGTCTGTCATAGGCATGCCAATCTTTTCTAAGAGCTGTCGTGTCCATATAACCTCAGTAGTTGCCATTCCCATAGCTCGGTACTCAGCTTCAGCACTCGATCGTCTATCACTAGGAGATCCTGCCCAATCTGCATCCGAATACCCCTCCAGGTTGAGATGTCCATGATTCTTGAAAACCAGTCTTTTACCAGAATTAGTTTTCAAGTATCGCAGTATACGAAGCACCGCATGCCAATGATTTGTTCTCGGAGACTATGAAGTGACTCACCACACTTACAGTAAAGGCAATATCTGGACGTGTCATGGCGGTAAGATAATTTAATTTTCCACTAGCCGTCAATATCTGTCTGGATGGGAGAACAACTCACTATCATCGTCTTTACCCAACTTTTGACCTGGATCCATAGGAGTCGTATTGCCTCTACTTTCCTGAAACCCTGCCTCAGATAGGATGTCAAACACATATTTTCGTTGGGAGAGAAAGATACCATCTTTCTTCTGTCCACTTCCATGCCAAGAAAGTACTTTAGGGCCCCCAAATATTTGGTTTGGAACTGGCTCTGTAGGAAGGTCTTCAGATTACTGATCACAGCAGTGTCATCTTCGGTAATCACAATGTCATCAATATACACAATTAGCATAAGAAATCCATGTCCCGAGCAATGGTAAAAGATACTCGGGTCTTTCCCACATTGGTGTAAGCCAAATGTCTGAACTACAGAACTGAATCGACCAAACCAAGCTCGTGGTGACTGTTTAAGGCCATAAAGGGAGCGTTTGAGGCGACAGACTTTCCCATTCTCCCCCTAAGCAACAAACCCCGGAGGTTGCTCCATGTAAACTTTCTCCTGGAGATCGCCATGTAAGAAAGCATTTTTGACGTCGAGTTGATGCAAGGACCACCCGCGGGTAGCAGCTAAAGAAATGAGCAAGCAGACAGACGTCATCTTAGCCACGGGTGAGAATGTATCGAAGAAATCCACGCTACAAGTCTGAGCATAACCCTTGGCCACCAAGCGAGCCTTCAACCGGGCCAACGAACCATCAGGGTTGACCTTAATAGTGTATACCCACTTGCAGCCAATAGCGTGGTTATTGGGAGGAAGGGCAATGAGCTTCAAAGTCTGATTATATTCCAAAACTGCCATTTCTTCTGCCATAGTTTGGCGTCATCCAGAATCAGTGACTGCCTCCTGTAGTTTCCTGGGAAGAGATACCGAATTTATGGTGGAAATCAAGCACTGAGTAGAAGTAGAAAGCCCCTTATAAGATTGCACATAAAGAGGAGCGTCACGACATTGGCGATAACTTTTATGATGAGCAATAAGAGTAGTACTTACAGTCTCAGGAGAGGATGAGCTAGGATTTGGTGATGGGACGACTAGCTCGGTAGAGGCCGCGGGAGTAGGCTCATCATCTGGTGGAGGTCCTGGACTAGAAACTGGAGTCTGCACTGAAGTAATACGATATAATAAGAAATCAGCATCCACAGGGGATGGAGCAGGATTCGACCGGACAGAAGACGGATAGTAAGATTGTGACTCGATGAAGGTAACGTCACATGACACCACAAATTGACCAAGAGCAGGAGAATAACACCAATAGCCTTTCTGAGTTCGGGAATACCCAAGGAAGATACACTTCAAAGCTCGAGCATCTAATTTTGAAAGGGAGGGACGAGTGTCACGAGCATAACAGACACAACCAAAGACTCGAAGGGAAAGGGAAAAGAGACATCGATTGGAAAAAAGGACTGAGTGTGGGGTCTGGCCTTGGAGAACAGTGGACGGCATCCGATTAATGAGGTAACAGGCTGTGAGAACAGCTTCACTTCAGAATGGCTTCGGGACCTGCATATGGAACATAATGGCACGAGTCACCTCGAGAAGGTGACGGTTCTTCCTTTCTGCAACACTATTCTGTTGTGGTGTATCGGGGCAAGAGGACTGATGAATGATACCGTGCTGGGTAAGAAATGTGGACAGCTGAGTGGAAAATATTCTCCACCGTTGTCACTGCATAAGCATCGGATGGTAGTATTAAACTGAGTCTTCACTTCCGCACAGAATGATGTAAAGAGAGAACATAATTTAGACATGTGCTTCATTAAATATAAAAAGGTAACTTTCGAATAATTATCCACAAAAGAGACAAAATAACGAAAGCCCAAGGTGAAAATCATAGGACATGAACCCCATGCATCTGAATGAACAATCTCAAAAGGTGAACTAGCTCTTTTATTGATTCTCGGGTAATATGGCACACACATGTGCTTTATAAACTGACACGACTCACAAGTAAATGGGGAAGTAAACTTCAAATTTGGACACAAAACACGAAGACTAGACACTGAGGGATGACCAAGACGACAATGAGCATCAAAATAAGACGTAGGTACACTAGAGCAAGCTACCGGGCCAGGAACCTCATCCAAAATGTAGACTCCTCCTTCCATGCGACCCCTACCAACAGTCTTCCTCGTCGTAAGATCTTGAAACACACAATAATTAGGATAAAATAAGACCGAGTATTGCAAATTCTTAGTAATCTGGCTAACAGACATTAAATTGAAAGGTGAACTCGAGATGTGCAGAACTGAAGTGAGCGGAAGCAGAGGTGTAGGGTTCACTGAACCACGAACTTTAATCATAACAGATGATCCATTAGCCACAGTGACTGAACTGGAGTTACCAAATGGCTGATAAGAAGATAAAATACCTGCAGTACCAATCATGTGATTGGACGTACTAGAGTCGATTACCCAGGTGGGAGTAGTAGTGGCAGCGAATGCTGCAGGGTTACCTGTCTGACCAAATGCGGCTGTGAGATGTGGTCGTAGATCAGTTAGCTGAAACTGAGTAAAGCATGCATATTCCTCATCCGTCATCTCCATAACTTTCTTTTCTGGTTGGTTGATGGTTACCGAGTCAGTGGCAGCATTAATAGCATAAGACGACCTAAATCCTGGTTCGCCTTTTAACTTCCAGCAGTTCCGTTAAATATGACATGTAGCTCCATAGTGATGACACACTCTCGTATCACGCCCACCACCATAGCCAAAACCACAACCACCACGTCTACCTCCCCCTCGCCCACGACTGCCTATAGTAGTCACGAGAGCAGATTTATCAGCAGTGTTAGATGATGGAGCTCGGGTGGTGTCCTCACGAGTGATCTGTAAAACTCGTCGAAACGCGTCCGAGATTGTGGGAACCTCGAGACTGGCAAGGATCTGTGAGCGAGCGGATGAGAGTTCAGGATCCAAGCCTGTAAGAAACCAGATAACACCAAGTTGCTCCATTTGCTCCTGCATCTTCCTTACATCAGTAGTCAAGGGCATAAGAGTGGTAAACTCATCATAGAGGGTCTTGAATTCGGCAAAGTAATCGTTGAGAGAGCGCCCCTGTTGATTGAGTTTGAAGAAGCCTTTCAGAACATCAAACAAGTGAGAGAAGTTATTGGTGTTCGAGTATAAGAGATCCAGCAAGTCCCATAACTCCTTGACAGTATTGGCATTGCTTACCAATACTTTAACTTTGCGATCCATGGAATTAAGAAGGTGGGAAAAAATCTTTGCGTCATCCTGTAACCAGCTATCAAAATTTGCAGACTTAGAATCTGGGGGATCATCCTTCAAAAGCCTCTTCTTCCCTTGGCCCATAAGTGTCATTAAGACCGTCTTTCGCCACATTGGAAAGTTAGTACCATCAAGTTTTTCATCCACAAGTCGTAAGAATGAAAAAATAATCTCTGTGACACTGCTCTGTGAGCCTTTAGAGAAGTTAGATCCACTGGATGGGGTTCCCTCAGTCATTGCAATACGTCACAAGAATCAAGAAAGAAATAAGGAACAGTAGCCAATAGAAGACAGCAAGGGAACAGTAGCCAATAATGAACAGTAGCCACCAAGAAATAAGGTCTCTGATTCACGTCGGAAAGTCAACAAGAACAGTAAACAGTAGCCAATAATGAAAAGTAGCCATCAATAAATAAGATCTCTGAGTCTCTGATTCACGTCACAAAGTCAACAGGAACAGTAAACAAATACCATCCAAGGGAACAGCAGCCAATAGAAGGCAGCAACCCCGTCGTCGACCTCTCTGGATCAAACCCTAGGCACCGCCGACCCTCCTGGACCAAACCCTAGGCACCGCCGACCCTCCTGGACCAAACCCTAGGCACCGCCGACCCTGTTTGAGCAAACCCTAGGTGTCGCCGACCCTGTTTGAGCAAACCCTAGCCGCCCTTAACCTTGCCTGAGCAAACCAGAGGGTGCGTTGACCCTTCTAGTCCAAACCCTAGCCGCCGACAGTCTTTTTCGAGCAGGCCAGAGGGTGTGTCGACCCTTGCCGTCGAGCTTCGACCCTTACCGTCGACGAAAGCTCTCGTCGACCCCTTTGCTGACCACAAAAACTGCAGCCGAACTCTCGCCGACAACCGAAAGGACCAGCCGAACCCTTGCCGACCATCGAAAGCATCAGCCGAACCCTTGCCGACCACCAAAACCCCAAGAACAGGGCTTGCCGACGCCGGAACAGCAAGAACAAGCCTTGCCGACCACTGAAACAGCAAGAACAAAGCATGCCGATGTCGGAACTACAAAACAATTAGGGTTTTGCTTAACTTGGCTATGATACCATGTTAAGAGAGAATAATTGATTATCAGAAGGCTTAGCCTCTCAATTAAAGAAGTCCACTATATATAATAATTACAAGGATACAACAAAACCCTAATGAGCCCTTATAGCTAATGGGCCTTATCTACAGAGATAATATACATACATCTCATAATATCACTTACACATTAAAAGTGCTGAAAACAGGGAGCTAACCATTGAAATGAAAAGCACACAAGATAAAGACCAGCATAAAGCAAGAAGAAAGGTATGCCATCTAAAAAGTTATGACGAGAGAATTTTTTAGACGAAGGCAACAACTGTAACTGAAATCAACCGGTGCTACCTTTAACTACTGAAAAGGGAAAGAAACTGCCTCAATAAACTGTTTGCTTCTCTCATTTATTCACACCATGTATTTTGTGTAAACTGGTGTCTTCTGCACTTCTATAATACCCCTCACAGTATACACTTGAGCACCCCTCCAACTATCAGGCACATCACTGAAAAAATGTGGCATACATGAGATGAGTAAGTAGGTAGCCAACGCTATCATCTTCTACACTGCACATGCAACAGAAATTGAATAGAGAATGATCCCCATATTTACATTTACCTTTATTCAAAGTAGCCTTTAGTTAGATTTATGCTTCAGAAACGGCCAAGTCCTCTTTTTTCTTAAATGAAATTCTTCACATCTCTAATATTGACATTATAAGACAAGCCCATATAGGTGTCCACTGATAACTCCCCCATCCTGGAATGTTTCAATACAAAGGACTCCCTACAACATAACCAGTTATGATAATGGGCGATTTTCGTTTGGACAAAGCTATAAGCGGCTGCACTTTTGTTTTTGGGGAGTGTTTCAGACTTTCAGTGAGTGTTATAGTGTCGTAGTCTTTAGACTTTCAGCATATTCAGCTCTTATTTGGCTTCTCTGGAATTTGCCTCTTAAAACTTAAAACTTAAAAGCGCTTTTAAGTCATATTGTTTGGCATCCCAAAAAGGTCAGCTAAAAGGTTATTCACATCCCAAACAATCTAACTTTTACCCTCAATACAAAAAGTCAACTCTATTCTTTAAAACAAAAAAGCTTCCCGAACACTATAGCTTAAAAGCAAAAGTAATAACATCAAATAATCCAAGTTTTTTTTTAAAATTTTTTTCCCTAAAAAAACTGAACTTCTTAAAATCCTAATGTTTTAGACCTCCCAAATATGGTCTTAGAAAGTGAATAGTGAAGACTGTATAACCCCATTGCTCTAATTCCATCAAGTATGGGACCATTGTGTCACGCGCTTTCACGTAACACTACATTATTTTCATAAGCACAAATCTCTAGTAATTGATTGAAAAATTATATTTTATACTTATGAAAATGAGGTTCGTTAGTCAATGCTTGGCTTCAATTGAGTAACACTAGACCTAGGGACAAATACAGACCAGTGGGGGCGTGTAAAATGTAAAAATACTCTTGGTACTTTTATATTTTTTTATTTTTATATTTTTTGTATTTGTGCTCCTACTAAAAATATAAAAATACCTTTAGTATTGTTATATTTTTGTAATTTTCTTCTATTATTGTTTGTGTCATAGAAAGCTACATTTTTTTTCTTAAATATATGAGTAAATAACGAACTTCTCTTTTTTCGAGAGCTACTAAATGCACTCACTTTTTTTGTTAGTATAACTATGATACGCATTACGACATTAGTTACTTGTAAACTATGTATAAAGATTTATAAGTGTGAATGTACTTAGAAAAAAGTGAGTGCTTAATTATAGAAACAAAAATCTCGTCGTGCTTTAAGTTTAAGTTGTGTTCCCATTAAGATGAATTTATGGTTCCACCACTAATGGACCGTGCTAGTACCTCACTATACAACGTTGGACATTAACATGCGCTAGGCATTATTGGCTGTCTACTGCACACGGCCAGTGGTGGGTAGCAAGTTCGTGGAAACTCGCGGAGGATGTTAAAGTTAGGTTTACCGGAGAAGGGTTAGTAATTCCTAAGCGTTTATAAAAGAAAAACTTCTTGATTTGATAGCGAAAATTATTAGTGGGTTAGTCCGTAATTTTCATCCTGTAGATATTTATTTTCACGTAAAGCTCGTGCGTTTTGTTAGTTATTTATTGTGGTTTGATTGGTTATTGTTTTACTTGAAATATTTAAAATTGGTAATTAAATTGGATTATATAGCTTATTCATCGTCCTTTAGGTGCAATCCGTCACCAGCTATGATTTTTTCATAACCAATACCTCGGCATCTAATTATTACTCGGTAAATTCATTATATCTTTGCTAGGGAAATCTTATCCCTCAGATTCTCAATATTCGTGTTCCTTTTCACTTTAATCCTGAAAGCCTTGGGTTGCATGATAGCTGCAACATTTTTTGTTTTATTTTTTGAAATAGATATCAGGTTTCTTAAAAGCCTGGAATTGCCTATATGCTCACTGTGCTACATTTGCAAATGGATTTATTGCTAGGTTGCTGATGATCCTCAAGGGAGAGGAATACTAGAGGAACTAGAAGCCGATGGTGTAGATACTTCTTTTCTCGTGGTAAGCTGGAATTTAGTTAGCTACTTGTGATTTTTATGAAGGAATATTCATGAAGATTTGATTTATTTATTACGTGATTTCTAAAAGAATTTTGAGTCATCTCTATCTATTTTATTGTGGCCTACTGGTGATTGTTGTTCAATATTTTCCAGCCAACATTGCTTACATGGTGTAACTTGTTAGAATGGGGAAGCGAAGGGTAATTTTGCGCATAGATGTAATGTTTTGATGAGGCAAGCAAGATTTCATATAGAACCCTAATGGCAACTTTACGGCATAGCTATTTGTTACGTACACAATATAAACATTAGTGGGCGAGATGTAGTTTCGCATACCTTGGAGATTCAAAAGTATTTGCCAAGTATCTTAAGGGAGGTCTTTGTAATTTATCCTTTACTGTCGTTTATATCATCAATATGCCCCTGCCCCCGACGTATGGCCAAAATCTCCTCCATAAGCGGTCCAGATACATGTAAATAGTGTGATTACTATGTTCGACGCAAGGTTTGGCCCCTAGATCTATTGTTGGTTTCGATACTGTGTTATATTGTTGATCACTAACTCATTTAGAAGCTTAATTGATTATAAATGAGCTTAACAATATACAATAAACTAAGCTTACTCTTCCTTAGGTGAGATCCCATCTTGCTCGTGGAGATACGAATGAACTAACTTGAATGAGGTAAAGGATACACGCAAAATAGAGTCCACTATGACATAGATATGGTGGCGATTCTAATTCAACTATCAACTATCTTAAAAGTTTAAGTTGTTAGAGAGAGGTTAACTTTATTGTTGATATTCTCAACACATACTTTGTTACAATACTACAATACCTTCTCATCAAAATATATAATTCTTCTCGTTACATCAACCCCTCCGTTGCTCTATTGTTTACTTAGGTTGAGCTTTTAGTTTGCTACTTTGTAACTTCGTTTTGTGGATTATGTGTTCTAAAAGGTAGCATTGCGACATTTTCTTGCTGAACTTACTTCTTTGTGACTCTTCTGACTTAATTTATCTCGGTTCCAGGTCTCCAACGAGGGCAATTCACCATTTACCTATGTCATTGTTGACAACCAGACGTGAGGGTCTTTGCTTATATGCACCCCCTCTCCACACACAACCATGTACACATTTTCTTATTATTGCATTTGGAGAATCAATACGATTAAAGCAGTATTGTTCTTCATTGATAAAAGTTGTGATCTTGCGAACAGTTGTATGATTTACTTATCCTGGGGAACTTATCCTGCAGGTAGTAGGGATAGTGGATGAAAGTTTGGGTTCATTGGCTGCACTTTTTAGCTTTTTCAAGTGTTTTTAACTCTATGGCTTTGAGTTTACAAGTCATCAGAAATATATGTTGGGTGCTAATTATCAATCATCTAGCCATGCTAGTTTACAAGTTGCATATCTGGGAGAATAAATATTTAATGGCACTTTCAGGAAAACTCGCACTTGTATTCATACTCCAGGATTCCCTCCACTGATACCAGATGATCTTTCCAAGTCAAGTTTGTTATCCGCATTTGATGGAGTGAAACTTGTATATTTTGATGGAAGATTGCATGAAACTGCTTTCGTTGTTGCGCGGGAGGTAATTATCATTTCTTCTTTCTTCTAACTAGTTTGGTTAAATTTAGTCTTTTTTCCTTCTTGACATTGGTTCTGGCAGATGTAGCAAGCCCAGCTTGCTGTCACCCATTGTCTGTGCGCTGACAAGGCATAATTTTTTAAATCCAAATCAAGTTTTTCTTAAGGTTGATTTTTTTTTAAAATTTAAATATGAATGATTTATATTCACTGTTACAAGCCAACTTGTGGTTCATACCCATGGTGCTTCACAAATTGTTGTTTGATGATGCTGATTGCATGGCTTTACTGTTGTGGGATACTGAGGTTACCAAGCTTATGCGATGTGAGAATGAATGCCAGCCTGCACTAACTTTTTTTCCAGTGACATGCAGTCTCATTCTCTAATATATTTACACTGGAATTCAGCTTCTAAAAATTCCTTGATTTTTTTCATTAATTCTGGAGAGAGAGAGAGAGAGAGAGAGAGAGAGAGAGAGAGAGAGGGAGCTAGTCAAAGTAATTTTCAAAATCTGACTGCTCTAATATTTTTTTAAATTAATTTCTGAATTATACAATTGTTAGTAAAAAAAAAAAAGCTGTAGGAAACTCTGTTAAGTACATCTAAATTAAGTACATTTACAATAACAAGAAGACAATGCTTATTGAAATTTGGTAATTTGTATAAGCTTAGATTCTGACTCCAAAACAATTGCTCCCAATTGACATTGCTTTGCTGTGATTACTAATACAGAGTGATGATTGGATGGCGTTAAGGCCATTAGGTCCTGTTTTGATGGCCATTGAGGAGGGGTGGAGTGGAGGAGGAAGCTGGTGGGCCCGTATAGAGCAAGTTTGTTTTCATACTTTTGGACCTAACTAATACTCTGGTAGGATTAGGAATCCCACAGAATAGATGGATTATGAAACCCTTCTCAGACCTGGGATCGCCAATCCAGTCCAACTGGATTGCTGAGTAAATTGTTATATTACACTCATCATTCTTTTTTAATAGTTAAATTGTCCCAGACGTATATAATGCCCAGATCTCCTATAAACTGCACCAGCTCTCACATTTTCTCATTTCTCCCCTCTCTCCAAACCCTAGACGGAAGACAACAATAAATGATATCAACATTTGAAGACAAAACTTGCAATTGATGAGAAAGTTCAATCGGTGAATCGTTTTTCCCAGCGAGAATGAAGTCGGAACAAGCCATTCTTGGTTGGTTTCTCCATAACCGGTACAATCATCACCATGTTCTCTCTCGGCCTCGCTAAATCGGATGCTAAAAACTCCCCATTCGTGTAGTCTGTAGAGGCACAAAAGGTTAGATTGTGAATGCTTGGTGGAGAAGCAAATTCAGGACAGTGTTCAGTGTTGAAATTGAAATGTCTCAAGAATAATGAGACTCGCATGTTTTGTGCGATTATATATACTAGGGAGTTATGGATAACAATTATTATTACGTATGCTATGAGATTTTTATTGATGTTTGGTTAGAGTAAGATAAAGAATGGTATAAATGTTGTAGAGTTACTTTTGAACGTTAAATAAGGAGAGAAGATTATATGAAGCGTGGTACTAATAATACTAGGGGGAATGGTTATGATAATACCATGACTGAGGTATCATTAATCCGAATCTCACAAAACAAATGTGGGATTATTACTGGGGGGAGACAAAGTGTGACGCAGTGGGCCTCGCATATTTTTGTGGCTAATCCCATCCCCCCTTGTCCCAGATAACAAATAAGGAGGATAGTTCCCGGCCACCCCCCCCCCCCCCCCCAAGACTAGGAGAAGAGGAAGGAAAAGGTATCCTTGACGGAGGTACAAAGAAGAAAATGAAAAGAGAAACAATTGGCTGCTAATATGTTTGGAATACAAAAAATCCCCCAAAGAAAGTAGCCGAAGGGTGCTAAAATTAGGAGTGCCCTTTAAATCCTGATGCATCTAGGCCTAGTTTTCGTATTTGTAGTTTATTTCACATTTACTTGTTTGTTTTTTTATTTACATCATTATAGATAAACAGTGTCTCTTCAATTTTTCCAGTACAGGCAAATTGCAGGAGTATACCCATTTTAATTGACGCGGAAAAGAAAAGGGATGGGTTGGATGATCTTCTCAATTTCTCAGATTATGTCGTATGCTCAGAAAAATTTCCACAGGCAGGTTGATCAGTTGTATAAACTACGATTAATAGTTTTATTTACAATTTCCTCATGATTTTGGACAAATGTTATACTGCAAGTATCTGACCTCCTTTATCTCAATATTGCAATCTGTTTGTTAAGGCTTAACTTCTTGAAGTTTTCTTATTGTCACAAGATTTTTAACTGAAATGTCACAAGATTTTTAACTGAAAAAAAAAGGTGTTTACGCTCTTCACTAGGTTCAGTTGATTGGTATCAAGATGAATAAACACCAATGAATGAAAACCAAAATGTGGTCTAATCACATTTTGGTATGTCTTTTGGTGTGCTCATGTAATCAAAGAAGATGAGCCTTGATGAAATTGGTGTGCATATGACCATGTAAAATACCTTCTCAGACCCCTCAGTGCGGGAGCCTCATGCACTGGGTTGCCTTGAAGAAATTGGTGTGCATACTGTTGGGAGAATTTCCAACGCCGACATAAAATCTATGCTCGGGGATTCAGAAAATACATATTTATTAAACTTTCAACAATTTACAATAAATTGAAAATTACAGAGAATGAAATAACAGGAATAATAAACAGGAAATTGCAAACCGAGTCCTGCAATCGCAGTTTCCTTAAGAAT
>JAOTRH010000006.1:10022265-10048114 GCA_034768845.1 Heliamphora exappendiculata | reverse complement strand
CACATTTGTGCCAACTGCTGTAAAAACACTGCAAGAATTGGGTTTCAGTTCAATAAAACTCTCTCTCTCTCTCTCTCTCTCTCACACACACACACACACACATTTCTCACTGGATGAGATTATAGGAACTTGTGATCCACATTTGTGCCAACTGCTGTAAAAACACTGCAAGAATTGGGTTTCAGTTCAATAAAACTCTCTCTCTCTCTCTCTCAAGAATTGGGTTTCAGTTCAATAAAACTCTCTCTCTCTCTCTCTCTCTCTCTCTCTCTCTCTCTCTCTTCTTGGTTTTCTTAACCCCTCATTGATCCCTCCTTAAACTTCTTTCTATGAAATTACTACGTTTATTTGCTTGAATTTGAGGTAGCTATTTTTCTCTATCCCGTGATTTGGTTATGCCGTATATCAGTAACATATGCTTTGGTAACAAGATTTGTACTGTGTTTTCTTGATTCATGTTTCTTACTGGCATCAATTCGCATCATGTTGGGAGCGTTTTGGCAAAGTCAGCTTCGCGGATATTAATTCAATGTTCCAAAGACACCATATCTGGAATAAGAAAGAGATTAACTTCACTTTTCTGCGCTGTTTATTAAGTTGTGGTTTGTTTAATTTGTGCGACACTTGGTTTTGTAGGCTGCCTCAGTCAGTCTAGGCATTGGATCTCTTGTTTGGGTGGAGGATCCTGATGAAGCTTGGATAGATGGGGAAGTTGTGGAGGTCAATGTTGAAGAAATTAAGGTTCTTTGTGCTTCAGGGAAGACAGTGAGTGATCCCACCACTTATGCATATGGGCATCTAATTTAGAACTGCACAACCTTCTTCTTTCTCTCTCTTTCTCTATTTTTTTTTCTCCTTTTTGTTGGGGGTGGGGGGTTGTGGTGTCCAAAACGCAGGACTATAACTCCCTATTTCTTTTGTTCTTGTTATTATTTTGTTAATGCATTTATTCAGACAAGTGATGATTCAACTTTTAACGTTTTCTCTTCAAATGCGCCTCCCTGGCGAGAACTAACAGATAACTTTGTTATAAGAATGCAGAAGTTGAGATTCACTGAACTCAGGCCCATTCTTTTGTCATGTTAAACAGCTTGTTGTTAAGGCTTCTAATGTCTATTCCAAAGATGCTGAAGCACCACCATGTGGAGTCGATGATATGACAAAGCTGGCTTATTTGCATGAACCAGGAGTTCTACATAATTTAAGATCTAGATATGATATTAATGAAATATATGTAAGCGTGCTCCCTTTTTTGTTTTGTTTTATACATCATTAACATTTTCTCTTAGTTTGAGGCTGATGAACTTACTGGTGCCTCCAGACTTACACAGGGAATATATTAGTCGCTGTAAACCCTTTTAGAAAACTTCCACATCTGTATGATAGTCATATGATGGCACAGTATAAAGGGGCAGCTTTTGGTGAATTGAGTCCGCATCCTTTTGCTGTTGCAGATGCAGCGTACAGGTACTTTGAGACAATCTATTGTTTGCATTATAAGTTGATCGTTTGAACCTCTTAATTCAGCTCTTGATGGAAACAACTACTTCTGTGGATGCAGACAAATGATCAATGAGGGAATAAGTCAGTCAATCTTGGTTAGTGGTGAAAGTGGTGCAGGTAAAACGGAAAGCACCAAGTTGCTTATGCGTTATCTTGCTTACATGGGAGGGAGAGCAGTATCTGAAGGAAGGACTGTTGAGCAGAAAGTTCTGGAGGTAACAATTCATTTTTGTTTCAGAATGTCTGACTAGCTGAAAGGCAAGTTTGGCCCAATGTTAAGGCTTGCCGTTCGTATCACTAGTGGGGAAAGTTCAAGTCACACAAACAGCTTTTCCAGAACGGGTTAAGTCTGCCTACTTCTTCGCCTTCCTAGGCCCCACTTTAGTGGGAGGGTTATGCACGGGGTTGCTCTTTTTTAATGCTGACTAGCTGATTTGAGAAGTTGAAAATTTAGATGTTGAATTTTGAGTTTCACAACATGAATACATGGCCATAAATCTGTTACGAATTTCTTTTTGCCCTGTTTTCTCACTTTTACAGTCCAATCCTGTTCTGGAAGCGTTTGGAAATGCAAAGACTGTCAGAAACAATAACTCAAGGTGGGGAATTTTTTGCATAAATAATTATCTTCTTGATTTAGGACAAACTATCTGATACTCTATGCTTCTTGTTTGTCTTTATGTGCTTGTTTTGAATTCTGTAGTCGATTTGGCAAGTTTGTGGAGATTCAATTTGATCAGAAGGGAAGGATTTCGGGAGCTGCTATAAGAACTTATTTACTTGAAAGATCTCGAGTTTGTCAAGTGTCAGACCCGGAGAGAAATTACCATTGTTTTTACATGCTTTGTGCCGCACCACCGGAGGTTAGAGATCTCTGCTTATGCGTGTAAAAAACTTCATTTTCCAAATATGTTTGCATTTATTTACCTCCGGTTTTGACCATTTATATTTGATATTGCAATGTAATCCCTATATCCCCATCTTCTTCATCCTCCTTTTTTTTAAATTTAATTTTTTATACTTATTTCCTCGTCTTTTGTTTAGAATGTAGCTGGGTTTATTTTTGTGAAATTCAGTGATGTTTAGTGTGATCGGAATTCATTCTAGCATTCTAGAAACTTTACATGTCGCATTTGACAAATGAGAATGAACAATTTACCCATAATTCTTTGGTGCTACAGAAGTGTAGAATTCTAATTAATAGCTAGAGGTTGTATTGAGAAGTATAGCCTTCAGAGTATTTTGGTGCTGTTATATATACTCAAACAGCCTGTTTAGTGGGTGAAGACAATGCTATGCAAGGGGAAGTGCATCTCAGCTTTGTTGATTACATTTCCTCCTTAGAGCAGGCATAATGCGACTTTTCCTAAGAGATATTTGTGAAGGAAAGAGAAAAAACAAACAAAAATTTATAGCCCAAAATCTATCCCTTATCGTGTTCCTTATACTTTCACAATGCATCGGTTATTGTCGTTTGGCACTTGGTTGTGTGCGTCAACATATTTGTGTATCCAGCATTTCCAACTTCTGTTGTTCGACAATTTCATTTTGAGAAAAAGTTCACACTGGCTTATGTAATCCACGATTATTGTATTTTCTTATTTCAAGAGGAATTGTGCCTCTGTTCTGTCAGGATGTTGAAAGGTACAAATTGGGAAATCCGAGAACATTTCATTATCTAAATCAATCAAATTGCTACGAGTTAGATGGGGTTGATGAATCCAAAGAATACATCGCAACAAGAAGAGCAATGGATGTTGTTGGAATAAGTTCCGAGGAGCAGGTATAACTATTGGGAAGTTATTTCGCATGGGAAATTTGAAAATATTGAATATTGAAGTCACTAACCAAAATTCATGCTATTTATTCTCTTTTGTAGGATGGAATTTTTCGAGTTGTTGCTGCAATTCTGCATTTAGGAAATATTGAATTTGCAAAGGGAAAGGAAATGGACTCATCTATGCCCAAAGATGAAAAATCTTGGTTCCATCTGAGGACTGCTGCAGAGTTATTCCTGTAAAGGATTTACTTATTGACACATGCACCCACATAAAAAGTGACATTATCCTCAGATCTCTATGCTTAACGTGCTACCACAGTGGATGAAAATTTAAATTTCTAAATTGCAAGTCTTATTCAGGTGTGATTTGAAGGCTTTAGAGGACTCCCTTTGCAAACGCGTAATTGTAACTCGTGATGAAACCATCACAAAATGGCTGGATCCAGAATCTGCTACTGTCAGTAGAGATGCATTGGCAAAAGTTGTTTACTCAAGGTTGTTTGACTGGTAAGCTTCATGGTCATCGACCTTGCTTTGTCTACATTTCTTCCTTCATTTGTTTAAAATAACAAATATGTTTTTTGGTGCCCTCTTTGTAATTTCTTCTTGCTTCTGCAGGCTTGTGAATAAGATTAATAGTTCAATTGGTCAAGACCCAAACTCAAAGTTTTTAATTGGAGTGCTGGATATTTATGGATTTGAGAGTTTCAAGACAAACAGGTGCTTAATTGGTACGCTGTTGTTTCATTTGTGAGCAAAAATTGATATCTGGCAGTTAAGTGAATAAAAATATAGTATTCTAAGCTGGAAGGATATCTTACTTCAATAGCAAGGGAGCCACTCATGTGCTATCATTTTCTTCACAAATAATCAGAAATTTTAAAGAGCCCTTGGTTGTGTTTTCCGAAGAAGTCGTCTATTACTTCATTTGCGAATAAAATAGACAAAAATGTGTCTTTGATGATCTTTTGACCTCGAGAAATCTGCAATACCACCCCCAGTTTCTTACTTTGGTTTACCTTTGAGCTCTACTTTCAAAGCTAAGGCAGTTTGGAATCGGGTGGTGGATAGATTTCAGAGGACGTTGGTAGGGTGAAAGATGCAGTACTTATTGAAGGTTGGGAGACTAACCTTAGTTAAAAGCACTTCGGCGAGCATTCCAATTTATTTCACTTGGTTCACACCATTCCTGCCAGCATTGCAATTTGTTTCATGTCAGTTCACAGCATTGCTGAGTTGCTAGCTAAGAGGCTAGAGAAGCTTAAGAGGAACTCTCTTTGGGGAGGTATTGGGGAAGAGTTCAAGTGTCATCTTGTTGATTGGGACTCTGTTTGCAACTCGATCCAAGAGAGGAGCTTAGGTGCGAGAAGATTGAATATTTTTGATAAGGCCATGGGAAAATGTCTTTGGAGGTTTGCTTGTGAAAGGAATAGTTTTTGGAGAAGAGTGGTGGTGCCCAAGTATGGGGATAATAGGGGTGATTTTGCAACAACATCATAGGTGTCTTGCTCTCATGCTGCCCGGGGAGGGGGGTATGGTAAGGGTATTTGACTGGTGCGGGAAGACTTCTCCAAGCTTGTTAGCTTTTAGGTTATGAGGAGGAGTAGGGTGAAATTCTAGAGACATAAGCGGCGTGGAGTGGAGTCGTTTGGCTATGCCTACCCTGCTATTTTCGAAAAGCAGTGGATTGTGATAGGACGGAGGTTTTTTTTTAGGATATCATTGCTCTATATGACTTTACCAACCTCACGTGGGAGAGAATAGCATTCGTTGGAGGGGGAGGGGTAGTGGTATATTTCATGTTTCTTCTTCTTTTGTGTGGCTTTGAAGGGCAGCTTATGTTAGTGGTTCCCTTTGCAGGGGGCATTTGGAAGGTGGAAATGTAGCTGGGTGATGGGGAGTTGAAGGGGTGCCAGGGCAGGAAGACAGAAGAGGAAAGCTTAGTTTATGGCTTCTTCGTGCTTCATGTGGTTGATTTAGCAGAAAAGGAATAGGGAAACTTTGGATTGTGTAGAGGAGCCAGTTTCTAGGTTGAAGAGCTGCTTCCTGAACTTTTTGTATAGTTGGTTTCAGGGTTTGTGAATCGTAGTTTAGATTCTTTGGTAGATTTTGGAGATTCTCTCCGTTTGTAAGAGTGGAACTTTTTTTTTGTCTTTGGCTCTTTGGTAATTTTTTGTGTTCCTATTTGTACTTGGGTGGCATCCTCTGATACTTTCTTAATACGCTGAATCTACCATTACTTTTCGGAGAATCTGCAACGCTAATGTAACAAGCTGTCCTTGGCCAGTACAATATTGTCCGTATTGGCTGCCACATGTAGTGTACGCATGTTGGCCCATGTGGCCAGCTCACAACTTTGATCTTCCCAAGTTTCTATGGAGAAGATCTTGTACTAGGAAGGTCTGAGTCTTTATTTATAGCATTAGACATCCTATTTTTCATCCGATGTTGGGTTTGGAGTGTCACAAGATTCACAAACGTCCCTAGATACATGTAAAATTGACGAGCCTTGTAGATCTTTGTGCCTTTCAATTTCTCTTATCTTGGTCTGTGATTTGATTTATGGTAAGGTTTTTGAAGGATTGAAATAGTTGATCATAAGAAGCTATGGCCATCTGGTGGATGATCGTTTTTTCCTTTTGATAATGCTTAACTATGGAAAGGTAGATT
Source organism: Heliamphora exappendiculata (assembly GCA_034768845.1). Taxonomy (NCBI): domain Eukaryota; kingdom Viridiplantae; phylum Streptophyta; class Magnoliopsida; order Ericales; family Sarraceniaceae; genus Heliamphora; species Heliamphora exappendiculata. The sequence goes on along the minus strand of JAOTRH010000006.1, from coordinate 10,042,161 downwards.
TCTTCTTGGAGTTTATACTTTACTGATGCCAGACATCTTATGTTTTCCTCTCTTGTATTTTTCATGCGGGAGTGGGGTCTTGGCACGATTGGACATATTGGAACACTTATTTCAGATACAAAACATTTGGCTTGCCGTTAGAACTAACAGCTTCCGTGTTGTCACTACTGGGCTCCATGAGTTTACCTTAGAGTATTCGTTTTTGTTTTTCCTATATTTATTTTTTTATACTGTTTTAATGGATAGGAGAAAGTTCGGGTGGTGCTTTAGGCACCACTACATCTATTTAACTGCTACCTTTTCAGCTTTTTTGGTGATGGCCTAGCTATGTTGTTATGGAGCTCCCAATGTGATGACCATCAGAGATGACACAGCTTTTTGAATACCAAAAGAATGAGTTTTTATTGTTGAATGGATTTGGTTCAGAGTAGATCTTTTGCAGAAGCTGCAAGTTGGACCATTTTTCTGATTTTTTTTTTTGTGTTTTGTGGATTTCTGCAGCTTTGAGCAATTTTGCATCAATTTGACAAATGAGAAGCTTCAGCAACACTTCAATCAGGTTTGTGTTGGAAGGCAACTGCATAGCTTCTTCATTCTAATAATAAGCATACATATGAGGGATGTCTTTATGATCCATAAATATTTTTTGAACAGCATGTTTTCAAAATGGAGCAAGAGGAATATACAAAAGAAGAAATCAATTGGAGCTACATTGAATTCATTGATAATCAAGATGTTCTAGATCTCATCGAAAAGGTTTGTGGTCTCTACATCCTATAACTTTTTCCTGGCATCTCATTATTCTAGTCATGATTCTCTTCACATCCAATTGGATACAGTTTTATATAAGGGTATCACTACTTGCTCTTGCCCAGTAAATATTCTTTAGTTTCGTTGTTCATGCATATAATGTAAGATTACAGCTATACCCTTGATGACGGTATATGTTCTTCTGACCCATTAACAGGCGGGGTGACCCACCACTTTAGGGGGCCTAAGGAAAATCTCAAAATGGGGCCTTTTTATACACAGAAGCACCAATTAACATAAATAAGTATAAATTTTGCACATTGTAATCCATTACTCTAAAATTTATTTGTTTGCTTTGGCGGAGACCTAAAGTTCTTTTTGAAAAATTATCTTTTTCATTGGTAATGTGACTAATACACTTATACTATTGTGAAATAGTCGTTGTTACTTGTTAGATAGGATTTTAAAAAATCTTTATTTTGCACAAAAAATTATTACAGGTATTTTCATTATTAATATGTGGGCAAATGCATGAATTAAGAAAGGATCATAGTTTATTCATACAACCCAATGTGATAAATTAAGCGTTTTCTTTTTCTTCACTATGTATAAACTTTTAAAAAATCAGAAAACAAATCAACATCAGAGATAGTTGCATGGATTTTTTTTGGCAGGCGAGTAAGGGCTTGCTACTTCAATTGTGTTGCATTTGTTTGCTATTGAGTGGGGGCTTATTTCTTGATTGTGTTGTTGTTTCAATTGGTTTTCTAGATTGTTTGTGAAAAAATAATAAGATTGCAATATATATGCAGTGATATATGTCATTTAGTAATTGTGGGACTCCATCCAATTGGGTGCATTAAGCGTTGGCCTTAATGACCTAATGGATGGCCCTTCCCTGCCCATTAAGACATTGATCTGCTTTTCATTCTGGAGACAAGCATCTTAAATTCTAGTGAAGTAAGCTCTTTTTCTTCGCTCCAATATTTTCCAATTTGTACCATCCACTATTTGTGTCTTCTTTTGTTAGGTGTTTGCATTGATGTTCCTTCTCTTTCATCTGCTGTTCCTGGATAGACATCGTTGCAGATGATAATAAAATAAAATAGAGATGGGAAGGGAAATTGGAGAGGTTGAGAGAGTGCATTCGATTTGAGCGAAATCTAGGAGGTTAAGGTAGTACACTGTTAATCATATCCATATTTATGAATTTTGTTTTCTTATTGATGAGGTGGACCAGATTCAGAGAATGACTGACTCATTTTATCTGGACCTTTTTTTAAAGCTTTACTTAAGTATTACACTGCTTTAAAACTTTTGTCCTTTCTTATGGGGTTTGTTGCTGCTAACTTCCTCTACAATTTGGGAATTGGCCAAGACAAATGTATCACTGGGTACATGTGATTATATGTTCTCTCATGCTGTATTTGGGTTATGGATTTGTGGAGCGATTTATAAGGGAAAGCAAAATGATAGGGAAACAATCACACAATTTCAGAATCTTTATTTCATTTTTATTATTTCCTTTCCATCTATAAATCCCTCCATGAATCCATGCTCCAAAACAATCTCAATGTTTTGCTTCTCTAATCCAATAATGCTGTTTTTAATGTTCAGAAACCTGGTGGCATAATAGCTCTTCTGGATGAAGCTTGGTAAGTGCTGTACTGCTGTAAGCACTGTCTTCCATGCCAAGTAGAGTAATGACGTGCAATTTATTTATGTTGTTTACCATTAATTTGTGATTACATTTGATGGTTTTTCTATTGAGATTAGATGACGAGACATGTTTTTGTTGTAGTATGTTCCCAAGATCAACGTATGAAACCTTTGCCCAAAAGCTGTATCAGACATTTAAAAACCATAAACGCTTCAGTAAGCCGAAGTTATCGCGTTCTGATTTCACAATTTACCATTATGCTGGAGATGTAATTTTCTATTCTTTAACTTATCCTGTGTTTAATGGTTCATTAAGTGTTAGAATAGTGACCTTTGAAAGAAGAATTAGCAACATCTTTTGAAATTAAAAATATAGACCAACAGTTTGATTTATGATAGGTCACCTATCAAACTGAATTGTTTCTGGACAAAAACAAAGACTACGTTATTGCTGAACATCAAGCACTTCTGAGTGCTTCCAAATGTTCCTTTGTGTCGGGCTTGTTCCTGCCTTCGTCTGAGGAGTCTTCTAAACAATCGAAGTTCTCTTCTATAGGTGCACGGTTCAAGGTCTGATCTCTCTCTCTCTCTCTCTCTCTCTCTCTCTCTCTGTGGGTGTGCATCTCCACACGTAAATTATATGTTTCTTTTGCCTTGACTTGCAAAGCTCCTCTTGTACTTGTTACAGCAACAATTGCAAGCATTGCTTGAAACTCTGAGTTCAACTGAGCCTCATTATATTCGCTGTGTGAAGCCCAATAATCTTCTTAGGCCAGCTATTTTTGAGAATAACAATGTTCTACAGCAACTACGCTGTGGGGTAAGGAAGACTCCATTTTACATGGTGTTGGAAATAAAGCTCCCTGTCCCTTTTCTTTTTATTTCTTTTAAACATCTGTTCCTGTTATGTGATTACTTCCAGGGGGTCTTAGAGGCAATTCGAATAAGTTGTGCTGGATATCCTACAAGAAAACCTTTTTATGAATTTGTTGATCGATTTGGCATCCTGGCACCTGAAGTTTTGGATGGGAGGTACTTTGATTGTTTTTTGTTTGTTTCTTTTCTTCTATTATATATATATATATATATATATATAATATTTGTTTTGACATGATTATAATCATTAAACAAAGTATTAAAGTTTCTGACTCGTTTTGTATTACTTTTATGATAGTACGGATGAGGTTTATGCTTGCAAGAGGCTTCTAGAGAAGGTGGGACTGCAAGGGTATCAGGTAATATACTACTCGTTATTTATGAAGAAGTTGGTTCTGAAAATGGATTTCTATCAGAATTAGGTTATGATTGTGAGACAATTTCTCCGTAACTGAATCTTTTATGTATGTCACACCCAAATTTACTCCGTATGTGATGGTGTGTTACATGAATGTGGCAAATCATGTGTTCTCATAGTCTATTGATCACAGTAAAATGTATGAGTTGTTGAGCATTGTTATTGTATCATTTTAATTTGCACACCCACACCCATACACACATATGTTAGATTTCCTATTGTTTCAAAAGTTTAAGCCATTACGCATTTGAATGGTAATGCGCCTTTGTAAATTTTAGCTGCAGGTTGAAGTTTGCTATATGAAATATCATGCGTTTCTTAGTCTGACTTGAAGATTTGCAAGGAAACAAAAAAATAAAAAAAAAACCCATAACGGGAGAATAAATTCAGAACTGCAGATTAGGAGAATAGGGATATGGCCTTTCTAGCTATCTCCCATCTTGCTAAAACTGCCTTTAATAATGTCCCATTTTTTACCATCAGGCAAATGTCCAGCATAGAAGTTATGTGCCTTTAATAAAGCATTGACCCTTGCCCTAGACTTAGTTTTCTTGGTAGACGGCCTTTATGTTTGTTTACTGACGGGCTATGAAGTTATTACTTTCTCTTTGTGTTTCGGAATGTGAAACTGGGCATGGTCTCCTCCCTGACGCCTCTTGCCAACCATGTATGTGTTCTTAAGTTCCTTGAATTTTTAGAACTTTTGAAGTTAGAAAACTTGACAGACTGGCAATACATTCCACTTTATGGAGTTCCCCTTTGTGAACTATTATTATAGTGTTTGGGTGAATGTCTCCTTAAGAGTCTCCTAAAGAAGTATCTCACCAACACTACCTTCTCTACCCCACCCCCATAAGGCGGGAAACACAGAATTCCCTTATTCTTCACATGTGAATGTAGTATAATGTGACATAATAAAACAGTTGCATGTTAACCATTAATATGGTTTTTGGTCCATTTGGGAAAAGAGTTGGGGAACTAACTGGTCAATTTTTGCACTCTTAAGTTGCTCTTTAACCTCTTTTAGTTAACATAAGGGCGAATATTAGATTGAGCTACTGATGTCATTATTACTTTTTATAAGGTCGCTCAAAAGTTTTCAAGGCATAGAAATAAAGATCACTGCCAGTTCCCAACTGATTTCAGTGTCTGCTTACCCAACATTGGGTGGTTTTATCAGACATAATTTCTGGTTTAACTCTTTTCTTTTCCTGGTGTGAACTGCTAAATCCTCACGTGTAGCATGTTTCTGTTTCCTTGGTGGGTTTTTGGATGTTTTTATTGTTTATAATTAGGCTTATTTTTGCAGATTGGTAAGACAAAGGTGTTTCTAAGGGCTGGTCAGATGGCTGAACTGGATGCCCGCCGAACTGAGATCTTAGGAAGATCAGCAAGCATTATTCAGAGGAAAATCCGTTCTTACATGGCACGCAAAAGTTTTTTCTTGCTGCGTTTGTCTGCATTACGTATTCAATCTGTGTGCAGAGGTATTCAATTGTGTTGGATATGTGTTTTTTCATCTGAATCTTTTTAATTTGATTATAATCCTATCTTCTGGGTTTTTGAAACATCTAATTTAGTGATTTCCCCCCCTTATGTTCATTGCAGGAGAACTTGCTCGCCAAGTTTATGAGAACATGAGGAGAGAAGCTTCTTGCCTGATAATTCAGAGAGATTTCCGTATGCATCTTGCTAGAAAAGCTTACAAAGAATTGTGCTCATCTGCTGTTTCTATTCAGGCTGGTATGCGTGGGATGGCTGTACGGGATGAGCTTCGCTTCAGAAGGCAGACAAGAGCAGCAATTATTGTTCAGGTAAACTTAGGAGTGAGAAAACACGTTTCCTATTGACAAAGTTCTGAAGCTGCTTATTTTGTCATGGTCCATGACTAAGCCGTTATACTATTAATACGTTTTACTACTTTGCCACGTATCATAAAGTGTTCATTGATGTGGCTTGCGTTTCCATATTGGCTAGCTTCTGTTGAACTTTTTGTTATTCCTTAAATTTAAAGTGGCTTAATGTCTTTATTCCAGAGTCAATGTCGCAAATACTTAGCTCGCTTGCACTATGTGAAGTTAAAGAAAGCTGCAGTCACCACACAGTGTGCATGGAGGGGAAAAGTTGCTCGTGGAGAACTGCGGAAGCTTAAGATGGTGACTCTCTCAGTTTGATTTTTATGTTCTTTTATTGTTGTTTTTTCATTACTTGCCTTTTTCCCTTGTAAATATATTTTTTGACTGTATTCATTGTACTAAAAAAACTTGCCTTTGAAAAATCTACACTTTTCAATGTAGCATGATTAGGAAAACAATATGAAATTTGTTACTAAAATTCCTGTAGTTTGAAGTTAGAATTGAAACAGAAAGTTCTTTCCTGTGGTCCACGTGTTACCTCCATGTAGAAGTTCCTTTTTAATTCGATTTGTTCAATTGTTTACTTAACTTCATGGATCTGTCTCATGTAATTAATCATCCTCATCTCTGCCTTTTTGTACTTTAGAAGTAGAAATTTATTTCATTTCTTGTCTGTAAATACAGGCTGCAAGGGAAACAGGGGCTCTTCAAGCAGCCAAAAATAAACTTGAGAAGCAAGTTGAAGAATTAACATGGCGACTACAGCTGGAAAAACGCATGAGAGTAAGTTTACTATGTTCATTATTGTTTTAACTCTGATCCGGGGTATTAAATCGTTGTATCACTTGTTGCGGTTGCGTGTAATGGGTGTCGAAAGTATTGCTTAATGTGTAATGGAAATAAAAACTGCACTCGTGATTTTTTTTAAGCACTAGGAAATGCTATAAAACTCATTGATAAGTATGTTATAGGCTTACATATGGCAAAGAAAATGAATGTAGTGGTTTCTGTCAATATTTGACACCTAAAACATATTTCGTACACTAATATCGACTTTTATATTACTTATAAGACAAAAATAAATTGGTATATTTGAATGGTATGAGAATGTCACTGTTTAAGATATTAAAAATACTCGTAGAATAAATAACTAGTGATAATAAAGCAAACAAAAGTTTATATTTGTTGGTGCAGCCAACAATAAAAGTACAATAGCAACATACATTAGAAAGTAGAAAAGCTGGCAAAATATCACGTGAAAGGGTGTAGAATGGAAAAAAATGTGGAAAAGTTCTTGACAAAACCTTTTGTCTTCAAGTGGGTTCATTGTCGTGGAAATCAAAAGAAAAAAAGGTCGGTTCTTGTCGTGTAATGGTGCCCATAACGGGTGTATGGCTTTATATGCGCCGACACGGTACAGATACCCTGTGGGTATCGATTGGCCCATACGCTTGTGAGTTTTTGCATCACCGATATTTTGTTGTGTAACTGAGGCAGTAACTTAAAGAAACCGTTATGTATCGACCCTGCTCCGAGATTGGAATTCTTTATGAACTCTTTTTTCCAATCTCCTTTCCATGTACAGTTTTGTTATAATAAAAGGACTACAAAGTTTTCAATGGTGTTTGGATTATAACAATAAAGAATCTTTTATGGGGTCTTAATAACTTCAGCATGCACATGTGCTCTCGCAGCTATAACAAAAAAAAAACAGATTTTCTTAGCGCCAAAATTGTTAGACAGTGATAAAAACCTTGAAAAGAATACGAGGGGAGAGACAAAAGAAAAAAAACATTGCCCGGTGGTAGTGCTGTCAATTTGAGGTTCTGGGAAGAGTAGAATGAGAATGGACACCAGCTTTATTTGCACAAGATGACTGTCCTCCAAACAAACCCATTTTCTGAGGCTTATCAAGTATCACAACAAGCAATGGCCCCCACAAAGGAGTCAGTTTGGTTCCATGAAAGTCATAGTGTGCCCTTTCAGTGAGTTTACAACATATATTTATAGGAGAATGTACCACTTCGCAAATAGGTGACCCAATGCATACAGAGAAAGCAAATTGATGGAGGAAAGGGAATGTTGAATTCTAAGTGCGCGGGAGAGGGAGAGATTATATGCTATCTACTTCTTGCATTGTCATCCCCTGTGACTTCTGCTATGTTCCTGATATCTTATTGCCTTATTTGCTCATCCAATTTTACCTCCCCCCTGTAGGCTGACATTGAAGAAGCCAAAATCCAAGAAAATTCAAAATTACAATCTGCTTTACAAGAGATGCAACTCCAATTCAAAGAAACTAAAGAAATGCTCATGATGGAACGCGATGCTGCCAAAAAGGCTGCAGAGAAAGTCCCTGTCATACATGAGGTCCCAGTCATTGACCATGCACTGGTGGATAAAATCACAGCTGAAAATGAGAAACTCAAGGTTGTGGGTTTTAAATTTTCTTTGAGATGTGTTTTTGTGTATTAATTTGAGGCACTTCAATTCCTAGAACTCCTAGATGTGGGCCTCATAATTTTTTGTTTCTATTTGCATTTTCTTCTTGTAACTACTTGCAGGCCTTGGTTAGTTCTTTAGAGAAGAAAATTGGCGACACAGAGAAAAAATACGAAGAGACAACCAAAATTAGTGAGGAGAGGTTAAAGCAGGCTTTGGAGGCTGAATCTAAGATAATTCAGCTGAAAACTTCTATGCAAAGGTAAGCAAAGATACTAGAGTATTTGGAGTACAAATCTAAGATTGACATTGCATTGTTGTGCGTGTTCACAGGTCAATTTGTGAATAGTAATGCGCTTTCTTTCTCACCTTCTGTAATTTACTGCAAAATAGTTATTGCTTTCTACATTCACAGGCTTGAAGAAAAGATGTCTGACATGGAATCAGAGAACCAAATTCTTCGGCAGCAATCCTTACTTACTGAACCTACTAAACGGTTGTCAGAAAATCCACCTCCTTCAGTAATCAAGGTAAATATATTATGGAAATTATAGAAATCCTCACCCCTTAAAAAAAATCCTATGGCTTCTGTCCTGTGCTATTTGTTTTATAAGTTTACTTCATGCAGAACTTGGAGAATGGTCACTACGTGAATGAAGAGAATAGGGCCAATGTATGTATTCTTCTGCATTGTTTATCTACATTTTTTTGGGCTCTAAGTTATCTCTGTACCTTTTGCTTTCGTGGTCACGAAAAAGTTCCATTTCTACAGGAACCACAAAGTGTCACACCTGCCAAGAAGTTTGGATCAGAATTTGATAATAAGTTTAGAAGATCAATAATCGATCGTCAACACGTATGTTCCGACACAGATTGTATCTGCCAAATCTGTTATGTTTCTATTTCTATTATTCTCCCATTATCTTTGTTGACTGAATTTAACATCTTTGAGCTTCAAACTTTATGTAGGAGAATGTTGATGTTCTTATCAACTGCATTATGAAGGACTTTGGGTTTAGTCAAGGCAAACCTGTTGCAGCATTTACCATTTACAAATGCCTTCTCCACTGGAAATCTTTCGAGGCCGAAAGGACTAGCGTGTTTGATCGTCTCATCCAGATGATTGGTTCAGCTATTGAGGTAATTGGATAATTTGGATTACATTTTCATTATCATTCTGGATGTGATGATCGTAGCAAAGTTATTACAATTAGTGTCCTTGATGCGTTTAGAGTATGGAAAATGATTATCTTATCTATTTCTTATGATTTGATTATCTGCTACTATTGGTTATTAACAATTGGTTTCATCCACCCTTCATAATTATTTCAGTTTTGGTTTCCTTTGTTCTCGTTTTGACTATCCTAAGAACCTTTATTTGGATTGCTCCCGTTAATCCCCTTGAGTTTCGAAGAACTTGAGGATGCTTAGGAATCTTAAATAAATAAAAAAAGGTATTTCCCCAAATTGTCCTAAGTACATAACATAGGTAAAAGACAAATGATAATAAACACCCCTCTCTGTTATTTTGGTTTTCAGATCTATCAATTGAAAAGTGGTTTCTGGTAAGTTACCTCTCCATTGGTTTCACCCATCCTGCATATGGAAATGCAAACAAGGAATGAGTGCAGATGGAGATAGTTAAACCCAAGATCATCTACAAACTAAACCTCTGAAGTCTCGTGCCATGTTAGATCACTAATTGTCCCAAAAGCTTAACTTGTTTGGAAATAAGTCAACAATGTATATCTATCTATTTGGAAAGGGACACAGATCGAACATGCTTGTCAGACATCATGAACAGTACTTGTTGTATATTTGCATATTCATAGTTGAGTCCTAAAATACATTGCTGTGTTATAGTAGTTTATTGATGAGTTTGTTAGGTTGTGTCTACTTTCTTTATGGAACTACTGTTAATGAATTGCTCTAGTGTGTCTTGAGTGTTACTTTATATTATTTTTAGTGGTTTGTGTATGTTATCTTCATTTATATAGCAAATAAAAACATATAGGACATAACTTTTTTGTATCTCTCTATCATGTCCATAGACTCCATACCTTTTTTGTTTTTTGAAAATTGTCATGTCCCGTGTCCGTAATTGTGTCGTGTTTTTGTGTCTAGTTACTGTGTCCGTGGTTCTTAGGTGTAGTTAAATATTATTAATGTGTATTTTTTTGTTTTCTTTATCGGAGAAGTTTTTTTACTCGTCTTTTATATAAGCCCTTCTGAGGTGTTCCTTTAAAAGTTGACCTAATTTCTTGGACTGATTTCATTCTAAGCCAGCCCGAAAGATAGGATTCATCGATTAATTTACCATTGCTTGGTATCATCAGGCATTGTACTTGTAAATGATATCTACTTCTGCATTTTTTGAGGAATCACCTATTCCTATTTACATTTGTAGACATACATGTGTGACTTCTCATGTTAATTGGTAGTACTTCAACTATTTTCTTATTCAGTTGAAGTTGTTTTCTTTTGCCTACTCTTGTTGTTGTAAGTTTTCTTAAGGTTTCTAGAGCGAAGCGTGATCTATGCTGATGTATCATTTTTGTAATTATGTTGTTCTGTTCATTAATGACTACAAGTTGTGCTCGGTTACTGGGTAAACATGAAGCAGTGTGTAATTTTCATGGGGTATCAATCTCCTTGTTTCCAGATACAATCTCTTCTTATACTCTCCCTTTATTTCTAGAGCGAAGTGTGATCTATGTTGTTGTTTCATTTTTGTAGTTATGTTGTTGTGTTCATTAGTGACTGCAAGTTGTGCTCGGTAACTGGGTAAACTTGAAGCAGTGTTTAATTTTCATGTGGTATCAATCTCCTTGTTTCCAGATACAATCTCTTCTTATACTCTTCCTTCTAGAGCAAAGCGTGATCTATGTTGTTGTGTCATTTTTGTAATTATGTTGTTCTGTTCATTGGTGACTACAAGTTGTACTTGGTTACTGGGTAAACACGAAGCAGTATTTAATTTTTGTGGGATATCAATCTCCTTGTTTCCAGATACATTTTCTTCTTATACTCTTCCTTTATTTACTTGTAGATTATCAATGTGGGGCATTTTCAAAAATTGAAGCATAACAAAATTATCAATGTGGGACATTTTCAATACATTTTCAAAAATTGAAGCATAACAAAATTATCAATGTGGGACATTTTCAAAAATTGAATCATAACAAAGCTTACCTCGTTACAGGATCAAGATAACAATGATCATATGGCTTATTGGCTATCAAATACCTCTACATTGTTGTTTTTGCTCCAAAGAAGTTCAAACACTGCTGCTGCACCTGGTGTAACTCCAGCTCGAAAACCACCCCCTCCTACCTCACTGTTTGGGAGGATGACAATGGTATTGTAATGTTTCAACTTTTTTCCCATTCTTCCGAATTAGTTTTGATTGTGGCATGAAGCAGGACGACATTCTTCTCGCTTTATTGATCCGATGCACTATGACTTGCTTTTTCTTTCCAGGGATTTCGCTCTTCTCCTTCTTCAGCAAATCTTGCTGCATCTCCGCATGACATAGTACGCCAAGTTGAAGCTAAATACCCAGCCCTGCTTTTCAAGCAGCAACTCACAGCTTATGTGGAGAAAATCTATGGAATCATTCGAGACAACTTGAAAAAAGACTTGGCATCATTGCTTTCCTTGTGTATTCAGGTACATTGAAGTTCAACATGCGTAACCAGCACCACACCTTCCTTTGTCTTGTCTCCCTCTCTTCTTTAAAATTGTTCATCTTTTGTCATGCATTCTTCAGTTTTAATGGCTGTATTTTAATTTTAGAGTATTAGACTAAAGAAAATTACACTAGAATTGAATTATTGTTAATGTCAAATATTTAGAAAGTAAAAATAATGACAAATATATCATTGCTACCTGAAACCACGTAGGAATTAGAAAGAAATAAACATAATATAATGAAATAGTAGCAGAGACTATCAGGAAATAATAAATATCAGTGACTAATTCTATAAAAAGAGGACTTTGCGGTAACATCGAAAAAGAACAACGAACTTAATCATACTTGTTTGATCTTTTTCTCCCTTTCTGTCTTCATCTTGTTTTCTATTTAGACACTTTAGTAAGTTTAAGATTTTTTTAGATGTTTTCAAATATTTCTTTCCTCTCTTAATAAAAATAGATAAATAGAAATGAAGACTATTAAATTTTTGTAAGAAGTGCCGAAACAACTCATTGTAACGGTATGTTTCGGTGGTTTCAATGGAAACATGGGAATTTCGGTATTGCAATAATGTTTTGTTTTTGTTTCTTAGGAAAAAGAAACTTTTTGGCCGTTTCAATTGAAACGAAACAAAAATTTGTTCCTTGCGTCTGATTTGTTAAAGACTGAAAGAACTTTAGAATAAAAGGGAATATCATCTTCCTTTCCAATGTATTGATTGTTAGAATTAGTTTTCTTTTGGGCCCTTCTCTACAATGCAACCTCTCGTGAGAAAATTTGACCACATTGAAGTCAACACCCACGCACCAGGGAGCATCCCATTTGAATGCAGTAGCACTCAACGCATCCCAAAGCTCCTCCCTCACCCTGTTGTTCTAGACTATACATTCCAAAAGAGCTTCATCAACACGCATCTTCTGAATTAAGTTGGCCTATCTATGAGCGTTAGTCACCCTATCAACAAGTGCGTGTTTTTATCTTCAACCCTTAGCCAAAGAGCTCGAGATTTATGCATCCAATTAATTTCCTCAAGCTTAGCCTTCCTGCCAAACTCTCTGCTCAAATCTTCCCTTTGACTCCTCTCCTCAATATGCAGGACCCCACTCTATTCCTTCGCATCCAGACATTGAATATCTGCAAAGACCTTGGCATTTTGTACCTCAAGCTTCCCAAACCCTCTAAATTCCATCTCTTCAACTTTGCATTAAGCATCTTCAATTTCATGGCTGGTATAAAAGGTGGATGTCCCTCCACTATGAAGCCATTTCACCAATCAGCCACCCTATCCTGAAAGCTTGTAGCCATATATTCTCAAAGCTGTCTTGAGCTCCACCCCATCCACAGACTTGATGGGACTTCCCCTTTCTAGACTTGCTTACCTTTGTAAGCTGACAGTCCGATGATATAGGGCTGGGCCTCCTTCAGAATAGTTTTTGGACTCCTGGTCTTCTTAGAAATATCATTGGTCTGAACTCTACCGTTAAAAGAATTTTGCCCAACCCTTTCAAATACAGATCTGGCCTCCTATTCTGTGGCCCGCGGTGCATAATCTCCTGCCCTCACCCAACCCAAGATGGTCCGATCCAAAGCAACCCATGCTCTAATTAGCATACCCGGATGCCATAGACACACGTCATGCTCTTGTTGAGCCCTGTATCCTTGGCAACTGGAACCTTTTCCAGCCTAAATTTGAAATCCTCCTCTACTGTTTGGCCACGTAAGCTGCAGCTCTGTGCTCCTTCACCTACCACCAGTCTCCTAGAAACGATAGCTTCCCAAGCATTTTCTCACCATGCATTGTTGTAACTTTTATGAGGTCAAAGGAAGGAGAAGTAGACAATTATCTGCATAAGGTAGTAAATTCACTATTTATACAAGATGAAAGGATGGATCTTTGGGGTCCTATCAAAAGATAGCTTTCGTGCTAGTCCTGTTATAATATGCGATAAAAAGGCCATACTAGGAGAGTCACAGTGGTTCCTTAAGTAAACCTGACAGCTATAGAGTCAAACTGCAGCTTGCAAATGCTATAGGAATGACTATACAAATTTGAAAAAATACATCTTCAAGCTACTACATTTGGTGGTTTTGTAGATTGGGGGATTGGGGCTTAGAACAATATATGCTAAAAGCCTAAAACACCGATCTGTGTTTTGGCAGAGTTGCTTTTGAAAAGTTGTCCTGTAATTTAACTCTAATTCCCCTATATTCCAGCGTGGCAACAAAAACTTAGAAGAATGCCAGAGTAAATGGAGCCAGCTTTAATTTTGGATTTATTATGCTACACCACTTATTTGAATGAGGAAATCATGAAACCGATAAAAAAATTAGTTATCAGAAGCGGGAATTATGATTTGTTCGGAAGCCTTCTTTGAAGGTCTCAAGTGAGCTAGATATCACATTTTCCTCGAATGTCTGGTTTTAACTTTTAGGAATCTTGTATGTGCCAAGCAAGCATTGTGTGTTCAGAATTTGGATAGGTTTCTTTAGGCCTCGTTTGGTAACATTTACAGTTTTCTGTTTTTTGTTTACAAAAAAACAAAAAAACATGTTTTTGTTTATTTTTATAAAAAAACGAAAACAAAAACATGTTTGGTACATAAATGTTTGGAAAGTGATAGTTGGAGGTTACGGATGAATGTAGTGGTTGGAGATGTTATTCGGTGATAATTGCAAGAGGTAGCAATGGTGGTCGAAAGCAGTGGTTAGAGCGGGTGGTCGGAGGTGATGACCGAATGGTGGTGGTTGGAGGTGATAACCGAATGGTGGTGGTCGGAGGTGGTGACCGTATGTGGTGATCGGAGATGGTAGCAAGAGACCATGGTCGGAGAGGGTAGCCGAATGTGGTGGTTGGAGGCAGTGGTCGGAGTTGGTAGCTGGATGTAGTAGTTGGAGGTAGTGAAAAAAAAAGAGATACAATCAAACCTTGTTTATAAAACAAGTGAAAATACATTTTTTCTGTTTATAAAAAATTTGTAAAATTTGAAAACTGTTTACAGTTTTTTGAAAATAAAAATAATTACCGAACATGTTTTTGTTTACAGTTTACAAAAAATTTAAAAACAAAAACAAAAGACAGAAAACATAAACATTACCAAACGGGGCCTAATTGTTAAATTTTTTTGGGAAAGGAACTTATAATCCTGTTAGGAAAATGCTTCTGACTCAGTTGATGAGAATAAAACAATGCACTATTGAAGGTTATTTCTGCACTATTTGGTGAAAATATATATCTCAGCTTTCTGGTTGTAATTTTCTTGCAACCATTGAGATAAGCTGCAAACTCCCCAAATGTGCATGTTTTTCCTTGGAATCTTTGTGATCTTTCAGCATACTGTTTCTTGATTGTTTGTTATTCAATTCCTAAGCATGTTATTGTTAATATTTTCCTTTTTTCTTGAATGCCCAATCTTTGAGGTTCCACCGTATATATATATACAAAAAGGTTGCCTAAATACATCCTAAAAGCAAGGCTGGAAATCAGCCATTAGTATCAATCTAACCTACCAAAAAGGAAAGAATAATTTGTACAATTAGGATATAATTATGGTAAAATATATCTTGATTGACATCCTCCATCAAATTGATGCGGGTTGGTCAAGAAGCATTAATTTGTCCACAAGAAACTGATGGCGCGGACGTGGCATGGCTTTGGTAAACAGATCAGCAAGCTGAAGATCAGTGAAAATATGAGGAAGAGAAATGACGCGAGCGTCCAAGGTCTCCCGAATAAAATGACAGTCGATCTAGATGTGCTTCGTACGCTCATGGAAAACAGGATTAGCAGCAATCTGAATGGCACTGGTGTTATCAGCATGAAGAGGAGTGAAATTAGATTGGCAGAAATCAAGTTCAGCTAGAAGTCCACGAAGCCAGACGATCTCAGAACATGCAGCAGACATGGCACGGTATTCGGATTCAGAAGATGATTTGGAAACACGAGGTTATTTCTTACTCTTCCAAGAGATCAAGAAATTACCAAGAAACATACACTACCCGGTGACAGACCGTCTAGTATTAGGACATCCGGCCCAATCTGCATCACTATAGGCAACAAGACGGAGAGGATAACCTGTTGGGAAGAATAACCCTCAGTGAGGTGAACCGCACAAATATCGGATGATACGACGAACAGCAGCCAAATGTAGATGACGGGGAGTTTGCATGAATTGGCTAACCAGCAGAACAGCGAAGGAAAGATCAGGCCGAGTAATAGTTAAATAATTTAAACTGCGGACTAATTGGCGATGAGCGTAGGGTCGGGGAGGAGATCACCCTTCTCACGACGATACTTCGTGTTGATTTCTAAAGGAGTATCCACTGAAGAAGAGTCCTGAAGACCAGCTAAAGCAATCAAATCTTAGGTGTACTTATGTTGATTCAGAAAGATGCCAGAAGAATCCCGGTGAATTTTCAATCCCAAGAAGTATGTAAGATGACCAAGACCCTTCATAAAAAAGAAGGCTTGAAGATGATGTTGTAGACGAGTGATCAAGTCGGAATCTGTCCCCGTGATAACAATATCATCAACATAAACGAGAAGAAAAACAAGCCCGGCAGAGGACTTACGAAGAAACAGAGATGAGTCACACTGGCTTTACTCAAAGGAAAACTGAATCAAGGTAGACCGGAACTTATCAAACCACGCCCGAGGAACTTGTTTCAACCCATATAAAAAACGCTTCAATTTGCATACATTAGAAGAGGAGGAGGCCATGCCAGGTGGCAGAGTCATGTAATATCCTCTTTGAGATCGCCATGAAGAAAGGCGTTTTTAACATCTATTTGATGAAGGGGCCACCCTTGGGATGCTGCAATAGAAATAACCAACCTTACCGTAGTCATCTTGACAACAGGAGCAAATGTCTTCTCATAGTCCACCCCATATTTCTGTCTGTTACCAAGGGCAACCAACCGGGCCTTATAGCGATCTAGAGTACCATCAGAACGCAGCTTGAGTGAGTAAACCCATTTACACCCAATTGCTTTAACTCGGTCCGGACATGGAACAACATCCCATGTGTGGTCTTGAAGAGCCAGAAGTTCTTCATCCATTGCCGCCCGCCAATATTCATGCTTAACAGCCTCAGAGTAACAGGAGGGATTTAAAATAGTGGATAAAATAGCATGAAGAGATGTATGAGAGAAGCCATACCGATCAGGAGGGCGAGAGACTCTAGTAGAGTGCCGAAGAACAGTGGCAGAACCCGGATCTGGTGGAGCAATTGGGCCAGGCTCAGGTGTCGGGTCAGATGCATGAAGGGGCAATGTTGAGTGTCGACGTGCATACACGAAGCCAGGTTTGAATCGTTCAGGTGGAGAAGACAAATCATCCAAATTAGGAAGAGCATGATCTCAGGCAAAGATACTACGTGAGTAGAAAAGAAAGACTAATTTTCAAAGAAAACAATATGACGAGAAATACAAAATCTGTTAGAGCTTGGATCATAACAAACATAACCTTTGTGTGAGTTGCTATATCCCATAAAGGCACATTTTACAGATTGAGCAGAAAGTGTCTTTCATGTAATGGTAAATGAACAAAGCAAACACAACCAAATGTATGCATATCAAGATAGTTGGGATGCATGTGATGCAGACGATAGTAGGGAGTTTCAAATTGTAAGACACTTGCAGGCAATCTATTAATTAAATAAACTACCGTGGATAATGCTTTTATCCAGAATTTAGCGGGAACAAATAATTCAAGCAATAAAGTGCGAACAACATTCAACAGATGACGATTCTTACGTTCAGCAACGCCATTCTGCTGAGGTGTATAAGGACAAAAACGCTCAGAAACAAATCCTTTATGTTTAAGGAAGGCATGAAATTCATAAGACCTATATTCACCACCCGAATCAGATCTTAACACTTTAATACCTGAAGAGAATTGAGTTTCAATAAATGCTACAAATTGTTGAAACACAGAAAATACCTCAAATTTAGAATGAAAAAAATAAATCCAGGTATACCGACTATAATCATCAATAAATGTGACAAAATATTTATAATTTGTATGAGATATGACAGGTGTAATACCCCATACGTCACTGTGTATCAAATCAAAACAGTTATCAGTACGACTACCATGTGTAGGAAAGGAAAGAGACTTACTTTTCCCCAATTTACATGTAGAGCAATCAAACGAGAGACGAGAAGAAAAGAAAAATTGATCTTTATTACCTAGCAAACCAGAGTTAATTAAATGAGACAAAACAGTAAAATTAGGATGACCCAAACGTTTGTGCCAGACATCAGTCTTATTGTTAACAGTAGCACAAGCCAAAGAAAAGTAAGAAGGCATAGCAAGCTGGAGAGGAAACAAACGCCCAACTTTAGGCCCCTTCGCGAGTATCTTTCCCGACACCTGATCCTGCACAATACAATCATCACGGGAAAACCCAACGTTACAGTCATTATCAACCAATTGACCAACGGAAATGAGATTAGTAGAGGGCTCAGGAGATACAAAAACTTCTTTAACAACGGAATTAATAACCCCAACAGCATGAATAGGGAGCTGACTACCATTAGCTGTCTGAATGTACGAAGATCCATGATAATTCCGAATGTTGGTAAGCATGTTGGGGGAACTAGTCATATGATTAGATGCATCCGAATCAACAAACTAAGGTAAAGATGATAGTGTATTGTTACCTTAAAACTCTAAGGCTGAAAATGCTGATATATTCATTTGCTGAACGGTCTCAGGAGTAAGAATAGTAGGATTACCAGTTGTAGAGGAAGTCGCTGCACCCACAGCAGCTTGATAGGCACTAGTTTGACGATTCTGGGGACGAGTGGGACAATCTTTGATAATGTGTCCAGGTCTTTTGCAATAATTGCAAGATTTCTTGGCACATTGAGCAGCAATATGGCCATATTCGTTACAGCTAAAGTATTGGACCTTTCGCATATCTCTTCCCATGCTTTTCCCGTGAGTTGCATAGGCAACATCGTTAGAGGTCATATGATTTTGCTGAAAAATACCTTGTGTTGCAAGGCGTTGTTCTTCACAAAGTAATTCCCTAAAGCACACATCTAAAGAGGGAGAAGGATAACTATTCATTAAATTGGAACGAGTGGCCTTAAATTCCATTCGTAACTTCATAAGAAACTGATCTCGCTTGCTTTGTTTATGGACTTCCTGAATGGCAGCGAGAGATCCAGCTGGGACCTTGGCATAAATAATATCAGTAAATTCACTCCACAAATTCTGAAATCCAGAAAAATACTCCTGGATGGAGAGATTCCCTTGACTGTAATTGGCAATCTCATTTTCCAACTGAAACCGTCTTGCTATGTGATCTTGGTTGTAAACTTTTTTCAAAAATTTTCATATACTTTGAGCAGTTTTGTACGGCCTCAGATATAGGACAAACTGAGGATCGACAGACCTCAAAATCCAGGAAATCACACGGGCATCCTTCACCGTCCACTGAGCCAGCTCTTTACGTTCCGTAGGAGCAGGATCACTCCCATCGATATGACCCCATAATTCTTTTTCCATAACAAACAATTGAAATTGAAATTCCCAGGCGAAATAATTTTTTTCCAGTAAATCGGACCCCAAAATATTTGCTGGTACACATAATAATTGCAAATAACAAACTCTGCAATTTTCAAAAATCATAAATAACACAATATTCGCCAATAATGAAATTTCCAAGATCTGTTGACCAACAGATCCACAAACCAGAAACGCGAGAGGCGCAAGAACCAGAAACCAAGAGATCCACGAACCAGAAACGTGAGGCGCGAGAACCAGAAATCGAGAGATCAAGAGTCGGCGCGACTAGAGGGGTTGTCGACGGGAACCAGTGAACCAAAAACAGAGTCAGTGGAGGTGCGACGCAGGTCGACGCCTTCCTGGGTGACGAAATGCAGCGACGAAGGTTGTCGAAGAGCAGCGAAAGTCGCCGAGGCTTCCTGGGCGTGCGACAAAAGTCGTCAAGGCTTCCTGGATATGCGATGAAAGTCTCCGAGGCTTCCTGGAGTAGCGATGAAGGGCGGCGAGCCTCCCTGAGAGTGCGTCAAGGGTCAGTGAGGCTTCCCGGGTGTGCGACTGGGAACGGCAAGCCTTGCCGGTGAACTTGGCTAGGGTTTCAACGATTCAATGGTGGCAAAGGTTGGCTTTGATACCATGTTAATATTTTCTTTTTCTCTTGAATGCCCAATCTTTGAGGTTCCACCGCATA
>JAOTRH010000006.1:10005718-10022165 GCA_034768845.1 Heliamphora exappendiculata | reverse complement strand
AGTCTGCTGTCTACATCGCTACTAATCCAGTGTTTCATGAGCGGACTAAGCACATTGAGATCGATTGTCATTTCATCTGCCAAGAGTATAAGAATGGCACTATTAATTTTGGCTTTGTTCGATCTGGTGAATAGTTGGCTGACGTGTTCACTAAGGCGCTGTCTGGGTCCCGGGTTCACTACATTTGTAACAAGTTGGGCATGATTGATATCTATACTCCAACTTGAGGAGGGGTGTTAAATATATTTAGTATTAATATATTTAGTATTAATAATATCTTGTGGGGATGTTCACAGTATCTAATGTATGCTTTCAGTGCTTAATAAATATGCGTGTACGTCTCACAATATGAGACACACTTTCCCATATTCTTTTCTCTCTCTTGTAACATGATTAGCACATAGAACTATCAAATATGTTACTATGAGACCTGCGATTTCAAGTTAGAATTATAAACACAACATACATTTTTTCGTGCATCTGATCTGCTGTTAAATTTCATGTGTAAAGATATGTTGCATCATATTTTTATGGCAGAACAAATATTTTTTTATTTATAGAAGTCTTTATTTATAAATTGGTTGACATTTTTCCTGCTCATATCAGTTCCATCTTTTCTGATTGTACTACTGTTTCCTAAGTTTCATTAATCTTTTTCATGTAATTAATTATCCTTGTTTCTTGCCCTATTTACTAGAATTGGATTAGAGATTTATTTCATTTTCTTGTCTGTAAAAATATAGGCTGCAAGGGAAACTGGTGCTCTTCAAGCTGCCAAAAATAAACTTGAGAAACAAGTTGAAGAACTAACATGGCGGCTACAGCTGGAGAAGCGCACGGGGGTAATTAATTTGCGTATGTTCACTGTAATTTAATTCTTCTCTGAGCATTGTTTTTCAAATCGCATGGAAGTATAATTACACCCTGCCAAGTTCTTAATGAACCTTTTTTTTTCCACATAAAATTCTCTTATAAAAAGTTCACCATGTTTTAATGTGTTTTGATTATAATGATCTTTACTTTGGGATTTATTTCCTTCTATGAACATGTACTTTGATAGACATGAACATGAAAACATACTTCTCTTCATACTAAATCATTGTTAAATGGCAATGGGTAACTTTGAAAAAAATACAATAGGAGATATTAAAAAGAGTCGGCCAGCTAATGGTGGTGCTGTTAATTTGGGGAGCTGGGAGGAGTTGACTAGAAGTAGACACTTGGCTGGCTTTATTTCCACAAAGTGACTGCCCCTTAAAGCAAACCAACATTCTAAGGCTTATCAACCATCATGACAAGCGATGGTCCTGCAATGGAATTGAGACATAAAAGTTACACTTATGTCAATAGCCTGGAAGAAAGACGCAGCAAAAAAAAAAATGATGCCCGAGGGAAGTTGGATTAATTAGTGACAGCACATCCAACTTATTGTCAAGTTAACTTTTGATTCCTCTTTCCAATTCAGCTGTGGAGTGAATTGTAGCTTTATAGTTAATTAGCTCCCTCATATTTGCTTTGATGAAATTCAAATTATGCAATTTCGTCAAATTGTTAATTAGCTCCTCTCTAGTTGGTTCGATTAGAGTCGGAATGCACCATTTCATCAAATTGACCAATCCATTGTTATAAGAGAGGGACCTACTTTGCTACGATGTGACCCAGTTTGTTTGGAGAAAGCAAATTCATGGAGAGAGAGAGAGAGAGAGAGAGAGAGAGGCAGAAGAATTTATATACAGTCCGGATATCTATTTCCCTAATTTCTGCATTCATTTTCTATGTTTGCAGGCTGACATGGAAGAAACCAAAGCCCAAGAAAATGCAAAATTGCAATTTGCTTTGCAAGAGATGCAACTTCAATTCAAAGAAACTAAGGAGATGCTCATGAAGGAGCATGAGGCTGCCAAAAAGGCGGCAGAAAAAATTCCCTTCATACAGGAGGTTCCAGTCATTGACCATGCATTGGTGGATAAACTTAGCGCTGAAAATGAGAAACTCAAGGTAAAGAGGCTGCTGAGATTGTAGACTTCAGTTTTTGTTTTAGTTAAGTTCCTGTATATGGATTCGAGGCACTTCAATTCGTAGATATGGACAACACAATCTTGCTTCTAGTTGCCAATGCGTTGCTTTCTCATAACTCCTTGCAGGCCTTGGTTAGTTCTTTAGAAAATAGATTGACGAAACAGAGAAAAAATATGAAGAGACGAACAAACTTAATGAGGCGAGGTTGAAGCAGGCTTCAGAGGCAGAATCGAAGATAATTCAGCTGAAGACTTCTATGCAAAGGTTGTGCAAAGATACTAATGTTGCTAAGAATATAAATTGTCGATATTAATACCCTTATTCTCGCCTTCAATAGTTTACTGCATGACAATAGTTGTTCGATATTGTTGGATAGCTTGATATACATTGTTTGGTCTATTTCTTAACAACTTAAGCTTTTAGGAAAATTAGTGACTTAACATAGTATCAAAACTCTAGTTCCACGAGATCTTGGGTTCAAGTCTCGTGATGAATTCCTTGTTATATTTGTTACTGTGTATTCTGTGTTTGTGCACATGTTCAGTTTATTTGTTTCTCCACGTGCAAGATGGGTCGCATGTGAGGGCGAGTGTTGAATAGCTTGATATACATTGTTAAGCCTATTTCTTAACAGCTTAGGCTTTTTGGAAAATTGGTGACTAAACAGATATATTCACGGGCTTGAAGAAATTTTTTTCGATATGGATTATGAGAACAAAGTTCTTCGACAGCAAGCTTTATTAAATGCACCTATTAAACAGGTGTCAGAACATCTACCCAATCCATCGACTAAGGTAAGTATATCTTGCAGAAACACCTCCACACCCTGGCAGGTGGCATCGCTTGAATCCACTTCCCATTATCTTACATTATTTGGTTTTTTATTTTTTTTTATTTTTTTATGTCTAATTTATGCAGAACTTGGAGAATGGTCGCTATGTGAATGAAGAGAACAGAGCTAATGTGATATACATCTTCCAATCTTTTATCTGTATTTATTTTGTCCATATTATTATTAGTATTTTAAGCAGTCACTTTTTATACATTTTTTTGGGGCTTTGGTGGTCATGGAAAAGATTCATGTCTGCAGGAACCACGAACTGCCACATCTGCTAAGGCGTTTGGGCCAGAATCCGATGGCAAGTTTGGAAGATCCTTGATTGATCGTCAACATGTACGTGCGAAGATAGATTGATATCTACCTCATCTGGCTCTACGTCGTATGCCATTTTTTATTTTTCACCCCATGTAGATTCCTTGGTGATCCATATTAACAATTTGATCTTCCAACTTGCTGCAGGAAAATGTAGATGCTCTTATAAACTGTGTTACGAAGGATGTTGGTTTCAGCCAAGGCAATCCTGTTGCAGAATTTACCATATACAAATGCCTTTTCCATTGGAAATCTTTTGAGGCCGAGAGGACTAGCGTGTTTGATCATCTCATTCAGATGATTGGTTCAGCTATTGAGGTAATTGGGGCTTACATTTTTGGAACCCCTCTTATGCCTGGAGGTGGTAATTGCAGCAGCGTTGTTAAATTGGTATCCATGTTATTGTTTAGAACATGGAAGATGATCGTATTATCTATTTCTTTCAATTCTGCCAATCAGCTATATTATGGTGTTAGTAATCTTGTCCTAACTTTGGTCGCGATTTAAGTATTGATTTCCTTTATTATCTGTTTGGCTATCTTAACAACTTCTATTTGGACTTTTTTGTTAGTTGACTTGAATTTATGGGAACTTGTGGATGTTTGGAAAACATAAAATAAAAAATAAAAAAAACATTCCACTGCTGGTCTCAATGATTAACATGAACATGAAAAACATGACCTTAAACATTTCTCCTGTAATTTGATTTTTAGGAATATCAATTGGGAAGTGGTTTCCGGATGCGACCTCCCTGTTGGTTTCGTTTCTTTTTATTTGGTCATTTCTGATCAATACACTTTTTATGTTTGTAGATGCTCTTTCATGCTGTCTCCTAATCTCTCTCTCTCTCTCTCTCTCTCTCTCTCTCTCTCTTAAAGTTGTGATGTTGTAATTTAATGATTTTAATTTATTCCTCTGCTTTTCTTTCCTGAAAGATCATTATCTCATGTGAAATTTTAAAATATTTTTCATAGTTTCATTAACACAACTAAGAAATTTCAGCTGTATGCTAATAATACAGTTTTTATCTTTCTTTCATAATTTTTTCCTTCTATCTGTGGGTAGAGTGGCAGGAAAATGGTAAAATTGTAGTTGATGGTGAAAACTAGCATGCAATGGTCCACATTCCTCTAAAAGGAGAAGATAATTTCTGTCACATCGTCGCTATGGCTGGATCATGACTTGTGTCTTGATCACAATCCAGCTATCATAGTGATTTAGATCTAAAAACTCAGAACTCAGTCTACGTTGTAGATATAATCCAGATAGGTTTCAAGTCCTATTGTGTTAACCAGGCAACTCTTTCGTACATCCCAAAAGAACTTAAGCAGCTAGCAAACCCATTCCATTTTCATGGTCAGGCTACTCACTTTGCAGCAGAGATCCGCTGCATCTTAATTCAGTAAAAAAAGTGTTACTGTCTGAAGTAATCTCTTTGAAATTACATGATTTTTCCAAAAATTAATATCTGTTCCTGCCAATCACTTGCCCCACCACCTCAGGGCATGGCTCATTATCCTTGTAACTTCCACTTATAGTTTTCAATTCACTGTTGACCATCATATTAGGTGAACACTTGTTTGCCTCAATTACATCAATGAATGCTCAAGGGATTGTAGTCCCCTCATCAAAGCAAATTGGGAAAGCCATTTTGATTGGCATAGTTTATCAAACCGAGAATTATATTGTGAATCAAAATCTCAATTTTGCAAGTTGATTCTTGTGAATCAAATTGAATTGGATCAAGAGTTGTAAGATCCGGTATAAAGTATAGAGAATGAAGTTAAACAATTTTTATATAAGAAAGAATATAAAATAAATTGATTGAGACACATTATATAATAGTGGTAAGAAACTAAGAATCTAGTGACCACACAATTATTAGGCACGGGTCTTGCTGCCCCCCTTTACCTCTTTACCATACGACCGCAGGTGAGACTTGATATCATGTCCTCCTTTCCACCAAACCACACGGGAGTATATGCCTTCACCACTAGGCCACCATCCCTCAGGTGGTAAGAAATAGTCTTGTTCTGTCAAAGCAATAGTCTATGCTGTTCTGCCAGCGCTGCAATTTGCAATCATGTTTTGCCCATCATAACTACCACTTTGACTTGGTTACCAGGTAAACATGAGGCATTGTTTTTGCCTCTGTGTAGTATCAAAGGCATTATTCTTTTTGGAATGCATTCCCTTTTGATCTCTTCATTTGTTTCATTTATAAGTTTACAATGTGAGACATTTTTAAAAAGTTGAGCATTACAAAACTTACTACTTCATTACAGAATCAAGATAACAATGATCATATGGCTTATTGGTTATCAAATGGCTCTGCATTGCTGTTCTTGCTCCAACAAAGTTTAAAAGCTGCTGGTGCATTGGATGTAACCTCTCATTGAAAACCACTGCCTCCTACGTCACTGTTTGGGAGAATGACTCTGGTATTTGAATATTTAAACTTTTCCCTGTTCCTTTGTATGAGGTTGGATCTCAATGCAAATTAGGATGAGAAAAATACTACTAATGCTATGTATTTTGTTTTCCTCTATATTATTAGGGATTCCACTCGTCTCATTCTTCTGCAAATATTGCTGCACCTGCACTTGATACAGTACGCCAAGTTGAAGCCAAATACCCAGCTCTGCTTTTCAAGCAGCAGCTCACAGCGTATGTGGAGAAAATCTATGGAATCATTCGAGACAACTTGAAAAAAGATTTGGCATCATTGCTTTCCTTGTGTATTCAGGTATGTGTAAGATTGGTTTTCATCCACAACGCAGCTCCATTCTCTCCCTACCTTTTCTGCCTTCCCCCATCATTCAATTTGGTTTATCTCATCAGATTTGCATTTTGATGATGATGGTTGCCTGCCCAATGAAATATTTGATTTATTTGGACGAAATAATTCTTAAGCTTTGTCATGGTGTTAGATGCTGCAAGGTTTGGATTGGAGACTAGGAAAAAAGTCATACCATTCATCAATATTTTTTTGCCAGTATTTCCCATTACTGGAAGAAAGAGGTTTTGATGAGTGAACAATTGAGGGCAAAAAGTGTAGGACTCCTGGTGAGTTGTTAAACATTGCAAAAATGGGAATGCAATCTTCTTGTGAAAGATATCGATTATTTGGATTACTTTCCTTTTGGGAACTTCTCCATGGATAAAATATTAAAAAGTTTACCATCCTTCATTGGTTTGAAGTACCTGGAATCACTTTTTTTATTTGATAAGCATAGGCCCCTAAATACACACTGTTTTCACACCTTTCTCATGTTTTTTAGGGGCTGTATTTTTAGTGCAACATATGCAATAGCTCTCTGGGTTTGAACAGAACTTAGATATTACATGGGTCTCAGCTTTACCTCCACCTCGTTAAATCAATCCGCATTCTACTTTGCACATTAGGTAACTTAGGCATGCTGAATGACAATGATGAGCATAGTGTCAAGAATGTTTACTTGATAGAGGCCACTTTTGTGAACATTGCTGATATGACTGAAAATTGTAACTACGAGAGAGAAACTTGACATAAGAAAGCAGCCTATGTTGCTGAATATATTGAAGGCCTTAGCTGATAGAAGCTAATAAAGTGTTCCCCTTTCTTTCTAGGATTATATTTCTAGTTGGTTGCCAACGTCAAACTTCTTTCTAATCACCAAGGTTCTTTGTGGTGTACCTTTACAAAATATAAAGCTCATCGAAAATTTGACTTATTTTGTTCCTTTGGTTGCCTAACTGTACAAAATATCTATTCTTTTGGAAGGAAGTTTATTTGGCAGGAAATATCAGGTTTGTAAAGTTTTGCTAATGGGAGCTCTAATGTTGAAATAGTTCAACGTGAGGTTATACTAAGGATCATCCAGTAGTTGTGCACGTGTTATGTCATGGCAATCGTGCTGTAAAGTATTGTTTTCTGGTATTTGGCCTGAGCTTCAAAAGAGTACAGGCTCTTTGGTCGTGGAAGAAATGGATGACATATTTATAATTTACTGTTTGATCCTACAGGTGTATGGACAATTTTTATGATAACTATTATAAAGTATTCCCGTGTTGAACAGCATTTATGTCAATTGTTGATGTCTAGGGACCTGATGCTAGTTGTTGGAGCTTGGAACTGACATGATATGTGCTATCAGCTATTCTAATTGGTGTCGGAGTATAAAGATGTAACAATTATGATTTTGGTTGGTTACTCAAAAACTATATATAGGAAGGCTGCGCTCGATATGCTTTAAGAGCTTAATGAAGTGCAAGAAACTATTTTTCCATCAATCTGTCATGCTTGGTAATATTTTGGAGGGGCCTAGGGGATTAATTAGATGGCTTCTGTTAGTGACATAAAAACATCTGTCTCCTTGTCTTCGGATACAACCCATAAGGGTTTGACCATTCTTTGCACATCAACCCTTTTGAGGGTTTCACACAGGCAGTTTTAGCAGTTCTTTCGCTTCCAGGATAAATTCTCCTGTATGTATGGATGTATAATTTGTATGTCTATCATGTGGCAACTTATTCAAGAAGCTTCTGTCACTCTAGTATGGTGAAGGCACCAAATTTTCTAAGGAAATGGGGTAAACAACCTTGGTCCTATTGGGAGGTTGATCCACTTGGTTGATGTTGTTGAAAAGACCAATTAAGGCTTAAAATTGAAATAATCTTGTGATTCTGTCACTGAGAACTCAGTGATGATTCTAAGGACCTTGACTTGTGAATGCTTAAGCATATGGATTATGTACTGTGAACGGTATGCCAATGGGTTATCACCTGCCATGAAGTAAGTTCAATGGGTTATCACCTGCCATGAAGTAAGTTCAAGATGTATTGTAGTGGAAAAGCGGTATGATGGGGAAACTGTATTTTCTTTTGACATGCACTTATAAACTTGCATAGTAAGTTTGGCAGGACATTAATTTTGGAGTTGTCCTCTAAAGCTGGATTTAGCAGTGACCCAAAAGATCTGTCAGTTTTGTGTGAGGATTTTTTTCCTTCCTAAGACTTTTTTGTTGTTTCTCTGTGATCTCTTATCATGCTCATAGCTTCATAGATTCCTGGAGAGAGTTCTTTAAGGCTAAGTTCTTTAAGGCTATGTTTGGTTGTTGGATGTGTCCGGAGAAAAGAAAAGAAAAGTAGAAGTAATGAGAGGATCTAAATTCTTCTCTCTTTTGTCATTGGGTTCGTTGGGGAAATGAAATGGAAATGAATAGACGTTTCTATTTTCTGGTTTGCTTGTTTCCACATTAAAAAATGAATAGGCACAAGAAATCTAATTTCCCTCTTCGTTTCCTTCCCTAAGAACGGATCGAAACATAGTTTAATTGGTATTGGTTGATGGTATTGTTAAAGAATATCCTTATATGGAAGTAGTTGAGTTTCTCGTTGCTTATCCCATTCCTAATTTATGGAAGGAGAGAGAGTATGTTGAGCTGGATTTGCATGTTGTTGAACCTACTCATCAATCTCAGCAGAGCACCAATCAGTGGGTTTGAGGAATTTTAGAAGACTTATACTGAAAATGTGAAATCTAATGACTATTTCAGGCTTAGATTTTGAAGGAATGGCTATTTTTAAAATTTGGAGATGGAATTTCTTTTACTTGGTGTTGAGAAATGTTTTTAACTTGGATAGGTTAAAAACTTGAAAAACATTTCTCTTATACCTAAGCATATATCATATAGAGCTTTTTGTGGAGTTCCTCTTTTCAGATTAACTCCGTTGATGGTTGAAGGATATCACAATGTCTCTTGCTAGTTTATTTCAATTCTCAGTAAATATCACGAGTTTAGAGCCTATTGCATCAACATACAATCTAAGTATACTCTTGAATAATGAGAATTATTACTTATATAATAGCGTTGCTGCATTACTACTTATTTTTTTTTATAAGTAATAACGTCGTATTATGATTTTTCAAGAACCTTATCATGGTGCAAAATTATTTATTGTCCAAGGAAACGCAAGGAACGGTCATCTTCATAAGGAAGGTAGCAATAGGAGAGTGACTATGGTTCTTTTAGTAAACCTTAGAGCTATTGAGTTTTAAAAAATAATTACAGAACTTGCAAAGTTATGGGAATGAGTCGAATGACTATATAAATATTTCTTCAAGCTACCATATGGGTGGTTTTGGATGCTTGGTTTGGAACAATGTCCTAAACTACTAATATATGTTTTGGCAAAGTCGCTTTCATAAGTTTATCTTTCAATTCCAACTCTAATTCTCCTATTTTATATACGGGTTGCAGTGAGAATTTAACAGAATGTCAAAATACTTGGGGCTACCTTTCCTTTGGCTCTATTATCCAATACTATACAGTTGTTTGAGGAATTTTTTTTGGTAAGTAAGTGCATTCTATAGAAATGCATTAAGGGAATGCCATCCAAAAAAAGGGTAAAAATCCTGTGTACGTTGAGGGAGAAAGACAAACTCTCACCAAACAGAAAAGCAACAAAAGCCCTACACAAATCGTTGAGATAAGAAATTTATGTTCACTGTTTCATCAACTGAAGGAGCATCATGCTCAGACAAATAAATCACAAAAGAGAATGCCCTTCAGTCTATGCAACATTGCAACGGTGGCTCGATCCCTTCGAAAAGTCTCTTGTTCCGTTCCAACCGTATCAGTCACAGAAATGGAGGATGATTGTAACACCCCAGATCAAGAAAGGATGGAGGCGGTCGTCTGATGGTTGAGTTGGCTGTCCCACATCCTTGAGCATGTGAGAATAAGAGTTAACTTCCTACCATAATTTTTGGGTGCATAGTAAAGGCTTCTCTAGAGGTTGCTCGGGGCGGGTCGTCACATATCAGAGCAAGTCCCCGGTCTACGTGGCAATGAAGTTATGGCCATTTGGGAGTATTCCTAGATTGTGCGAAAAGGCACAACGAGGACGTTGTGTCAAATGAGGGAGATCGTACCAACTCATATCAAGAAAGGATGGAGGCGCTCGATCTGGTGGGAGGTCTTCTGGTGGCTGCTAGTTGGTCATCGCTGTGTGGATGAGATGGGTCGTGGTTTATATATGAACGCACGTGAATGTGAATTTATTTCTTACCATGGTTTTTAGGGCGGGTGGTAAAGGCTCATCGGGAGGTTGCTCGAACCATTTCTTGGCTGCAGGTCGTCACAATGATATTTCCAATTTTGAAGGATTGAGTGAACTAGATTAAATATTTTTCTTGATCGGTTTGTTTGAGCGTCTTGCATGCTTGAAACTAGCATTCTGTGTTTGGACAATAGTTCGGCAGATGAGAATAAATGATTGCATTTTAAAAACTATTTAAGTTTTCTTTTTTCTTTTTCTTTTTTCTTTTTTGGGGACAAATTAATTGGAGCAAAGATTGTACTACATATTTACCGGGGGGGGAAATTCCGATTGTATTTTTCTTGTGGCCATGATTAATGTTTTGAAGTATTATCATATTTGATGTAGCTGATGATAACAAAATATTTTTAAAATCTGGTATGTTATATTTTCCAGCAGCAATTATTTAAAAAATGTGATTGTTATGGCTGATAATTTTTTCCCTTATTTCATATTTTTTTATATATTTGAATATTTTTATCTTTTATTTCTCATTATTTCAATTATTTTGTGATATACATTGGATATATGATCTCTCATCCAGATTTGATGCCATGATTGTTCATCATAGTGTTTACTGATTGGTCTTCTATTCAGTTCTTAAGCATGCTTGGAGGTTCCATTATGAAGATTTGTTCTCCGGTTCTCCCTCTTAAATAAATGATCACAAGTTAGTCAGCCATTTATGCAGCAGCAGTTATTTTCTGCAGAACTTTCTGGAATGCTAGCATATGATCATGATTTTTCCAATTAACTTAAGCTTGCACTTGTGCCTGGTAATTTATAAAACTGAAATTTTAGGTGCCACGGACATCCAAGGGAAGTGTGTTAAGATCTGGGCGGTCCTTTGGCAAAGACTTCCCATCAAATCACTGGCAGAGCATAATTGAGTGTCTCAACTCTCTTCTCAATACATTGAAAGAAAATTTTGTATGGACCTCGATGATACGTTATTTTCTTTTCTTTTCTTTTTTCTTTTATATACGTACAAGAAATGCTTGTTGTTATCGGGGTTTCAGGTGCCTCCAATTCTCGTTCAGAAGATATTTACTCAAACTTTCTCATATGTCAATGTCCAACTTTTCAATAGGTATATTTTTGTCCCTAGTATTGAATTTTGTTGTCCTTCCACGCCCACTGTTTTTACCGTTTTATAGCAAGTTTGTTTGGATGTTGCAGTCTTCTTTTACGTCGTGAGTGTTGTACATTCAGCAATGGGGAATATGTGAAAGCTGGGTTGGCAGAGTTAGAGCTTTGGTGCTGCCAAACAGAAGAGGTGATTTCTTCCATAAGTAGTTAATTCTATCTGGTGTGCAAAATTGCTGTTATATCTATCAATGCATTATTGCTTGCCTTTTTTTCTGTTGATTTCCCTGCTTTTGATACCTGAGATCTTTTTGGCTTGCAGTATGCAGGCTCAGCGTGGGATGAACTTAAGCACATAAGACAAGCTGTTGGGTTCTTGGTATGCTCATCTCTTTTGACGTTGAAGTCGTTTTACAGTGTACTCAGGGTGGCCATTGTTCCTTCATTGTGTTATCTACCTGTTAGTACATGCGAATTTATTTGAATTACTTGGTGATATGAAATTGCTTGATACAATCCTTGTATACAATTGCTGTGTAAATTGCTGTGTTATGTGAAATTTATTGTTCATAATGCAAGTCATGTAACTTGCTAGCTAAGTAGCATGTGCATAGACATGCGACACGGCATTGACACACTGACACGTCGACTTTCAAAAATTGCAAGACACATGTTTGGGACATGTTAGAACTTTATATTTTTCATATATTATTTGCATGCCAAATATATGAATAATTTGTTTGAAATTAATTAAAAATATGCACTGTTAAGTCACCAATTGTCCAAAAAATTTAAGCTGTTAGGAAATAGGTCTAACAATGTATATTAAACTATCCAACACTCTCTCTCACGTGCGACCGTATCTCGCACGTGGAGAGGTAAACAAACTAAACTGAAAAAGTGCACCAATACACACAGTACATAATTACAAATATAAGAGTATAATACATATCACGA
Organism: Heliamphora exappendiculata; assembly: GCA_034768845.1. NCBI lineage: Eukaryota > Viridiplantae > Streptophyta > Magnoliopsida > Ericales > Sarraceniaceae > Heliamphora > Heliamphora exappendiculata. The sequence goes on along the minus strand of JAOTRH010000006.1, from coordinate 10,009,867 downwards.
GACTTGAACTTAAGACCTCATGAAATAAGAGCTCTGATATCATGTTAAGTCGCCAATTGTCCCAAAAGTTTAAGCCATTAGAAAATGATTCCAACAATGTACATCAAGCTATCAAACACTTGCCACTAATTAAATAAAAAACCATGTATTTGTCTTATAAATATTTTAAAACCTATTTAAGGTATACATGTTGCGATTCGAAGAATCAAAAACTTTATTACTATTAGGAGATTCATCAGACATACGAGTTTGAAGCGTTAAAGTAATGTTGTCGAAGTGCTCGCGAAATGTTAGAAAAGTGCCTAATATTATAAATTTAATTTTTCAAATAAGTCATGTTTAAAAAGTGCACTGACATACTTTTAGGGGTGCTTAAACAGTGTCGGTGTTTGACTCGGGCATCTGACACGATACGCTTCCTCCGTAGAAGTATTCGTGCTTTATAGCTTACCAGTTTATCAGTTTAGTATTACTCTTCTGCCATCTCAAGTTTTATTAACAAATTAAGTATGACACCTAGCTTATATTTACGTGTTAATAACTTTGTACTACGTATTTGAGGCACACAATGAATTACAAAGTCATATAAAATGAAACTTTTGCTGTTTATGGATGCTTATGGATCTGACCATTTTCATCCATAAGTTGTGCCCTTCCTAACTAACCCATTCATATTGTATAGAAGAGAGTTGGTTCCTTGTTTTACATTTTTATCCAACGTCAAACACCTTGGATGTTACTTCTTCATGGTTCGGGTATTCCAGTTATTGACAAATTTTATACTATTTTTTGTAGTCCTTGATAATTGTGGTAACTGGTATGGTGAACGGACCTGCTAACTCAGCTGATTGCGGACTTATGTTTTTATGTTTCTTCTTTTCTCCTTGAGCAGTTTTGTCTTAGGGAAGGTTTTTTGCCTATTTTGATGTACCACATTGAACATTATGTTATTACTGAAATAAACTTTTTGTCAGTCAGTATTGGTAGCGCAGAAATTAATTTACCTACTTAATCCTTCTAGGAAGTGTGATGGAAGTGCAGAGTTAGTTTGCCAGGTTTAATCTTTTAGTAAGTTTGCCTATTTACGTGTCATGGTGCCCCCCCGGTGTGTCCGTGTGCCTGGCGTGTCTGACACGGCTACGGCACCTATTCCGACGTGTCAGTGCTTCATAGTATGCTTCTGTAGCATAGCTAGACTTCAACAAAGACGACATCATCCTTTTCGTATGGTTATTTTCAATGTATGCATTCTGATGATGCATATGTTTATCTGTACAAACTGGAACTTGGAACTTTGTTCTACATTGTTTGGATGATTAGTTTTAAGGGTTTATTCTCCTCCTTACCTTAATGTTGCACTTCATTGTGAGGTCTCTCGTGCCACAGGTTATACATCAGAAGTATAGAATTTCCTATGATGAAATTACCGACGATCTGTGCCCTGTAAGTCTCTCTCTCTCTCTCTCTCTCTCCACGTGGAAACACGACAGTATAAAAAGAAAAAATGATGGTGTACGGTTTAAAGAAGTCCTCCTCTACAAAACTCATAAGATGAAATGAAATGTGACTTTTGTTAAGGATCTTAACTGGGATGAGACTTCAGTTCTACCTTTGTGTGTTTACTTTGAGTACTATCGGCATTTCTGCTTTGTTTGAAAACTCTCTCTGTTTCTCATAAAATCTTGATTTCTTCAGATTCTGAGTGTCCAGCAATTGTATAGAATATGCACTTTATACTGGGATGACAGCTACAATACACGAAATGTATCTCAAGATGTAAGTTCTGTGGAAAAATCATGTCTATTGAAGTTATCAGCAAAGATATTCTTCTTAGGCAAACATGGACTGCAAATTCTTTTGTTATTTTTGCACAGGTCATTTCCAGCATGAGGGTACTAATGACAGAAGACTCAAACGATGCGGTCAGAGGACTCAACAATTCCAGGTACAAGTTATACCTCTCGTCACACATGATCTGTTTCGTACTTAACCAGGCCTCATTTGATTTCCAGATTACTTTTTAAGGGATTGGATCAATGGTGGGAGTGGATTGTATTAATTATGCGGTGGGATAAGATAAATAGTGAAAATGGATTGTATTGGTTAAATTAAATCATGAGATATAATTATTTTTAACCATTGTATAAAGTAAAAAAGAGTTCAAAATTTTTAATATCCACAATACCACAATTCCTATAGTATTAGTTATCCCACCCATTTAATACTTTATATACTGTATAACTTATGTAATAGTCCAATACAGAGGATTAGTCGGCTAAATAAACAAAGGGGACTAAACTGCACTAATTTTTATTGGGGATTTCAACCAAAGATCCAAAAAATAAGTTTTAACGTACAAGGTCTATAAACAAAAATTTTAGCGTGCAAGGTCCATGCTACTAGTAGCCTATTTATTCTTATTATTGTTATTATTAGTGGTAACTTATTATAATTATAATTATATGTGTGTAGGTATATGGATGTAATAGTGTTCTCTAGTGTTTAATATAAATAAGATTGCTCGCCTACCAGTTTGGTACGGCTTTCTATTATTCTTAATATGGTATTAGAGCTACCGTAAAACCCTAGCCTTTACGAAACCCTAACCTTAGCCTCCCTCCTCCAGCCACAGCCACAGCCACAGCCACCAGCCACCAGCCACAAAACTCTTACTGGTGCCTCCAGCCACAGTCACCAGCCACGCCACAGCCCCCCTCCTCCAGCAACAACCACGCCATAGCCACCAGCCACGAAACCGAACCAGGCCGAAACCCTAGCCACTGTCCTCACCGAACACCGAAACCCTAGCTACAGCCACCACCGACCACTTTTGCCCTTGTTCGAACCCCAACGACCTCCCAAAACCCTAGTCGCACCTTCGACTGTCTCCACTAGACATTGTCGCACATCCCAAACTAGTGCCGACAACCAACGAAGCACCACCACCAACCACGTTAGCCCTTCATTGACCACCGACGACCCTTCTCCAGCACCGGCAACCTCTGCTCTCTCTCTTTCCGACGCCGACGACCCATGCTCTGCCTATTTCCAGCACCGACGGCCTCTGTTTTCTCACTATCCAGCGTTGCTTGTCCTTGCTCAGCACCTATAGCATCTTCTGTTGCTTTTCTGGCGACCGGCGACTTTTTCGGCGACTTTTTCGACGACCGATAACTGTTCCGGCGACTGTGTGATTCTCAGTTTGAAGGTCTTTCACCGACTGCTGGTTTGAGGGTCTAAGGGCTACTGCAGTATTTCTTATTTTATGGAGATGAGTTGATGGTGTGATTCGCGGTCCATATATGACTGATTGAAGATGTGGGTGCGTCCTTTTGCTTGTTGGTTTGTTTCTTCGTGATTCCTTGAGTGATGTCAAAGGAAAGCTCCAAAAGCATTGAGGATTCTCCAGTGAGACCTGATAGACAAGGAGGAATCACGGATGTGTTTTCGTCATCCACATGATTGGTGGATTCGAAGTTGACTAGACCGCAAACATATGTATTATGGAAGAAAAATGTATTACTAACAATTGAAGGTATGAAAAATGAGGATTATTTGTTCGAAGATCCTCCTGAGAAAGGAACTGCCGAGTACAAAAGATGGAAGCGTGGCGATACCCGATTACAAAGTAAATTGTTGAATTCAATGGAGTCTTCTGTTGAGGTGTTGGTGGCCAATTCCACAACTGTTCGTGAGGTGTGGACCATACTCAAGGAGACATTTTTCTCGACTAATGATTTGTCCAGGCTATACGATGTGATGCGGGGTATCTTTAGAGTACAACAGGGAGAGCGCCCTTTCTCCGAATATTTTACAGAATTCAAGGTTTTAACAGATGAGTATGATCGGTTGGTACCATTTACCAATCAATATGAGGTTTTCAGAGAGCAGCGAATGCAGTTCTTGATCGTTTGTTTTCTCGCTAGAGTGAACCAGCAGCTTGATTCAGCACGTTCCCAAATCTTGGTTGGGTATGATATTCCCTCCTTATCTGAGGTCTTCAGAAGGATGAGCAGAGCACTTAGTCATGAAGAGCCTCGTATTACCGCTATGACTAGGGTGTTCATGCAGTCCTAGGTGTATCTCGTGGAGGAGGTCGAGGAGGATTTCGAGGCAAAGGTCGAGATGGGGGTCGTGGTGATGGTGGCC
>JAOTRH010000006.1:9993482-10005618 GCA_034768845.1 Heliamphora exappendiculata | reverse complement strand
TTCAATGATATAAGCCCAAAACATAAAAGAAAATAAGCAACAGAACCTCGATTGGCAACTACCTTCAAAGTTAGTTTTTTTTTTGTATTTTTACTCAAAAAACTTAATTGAGTTAAAAGTATGTTGTTTAATAATTTAGCTTCTAAACTATTTTTTTTTTAAGTTGGTTGTTTGGGTAAAAAATTAATTTTTTTATTTTTTTGTCTAAAATGTACAATTTTACACTTCTATATATTAGATATTAACAATTATTTTAGTTAATAGTGGTAATAAATAAATTATAAATAAATGATATTATTATATTTTAAAAATAATAAAATTTTGAATAAAATATTCTAAAAGTGTGTATTTTAATTTGAGTATTTGGCTTTTTAATTTTTTTTGGCTAAATGGACAACATTAATTTTTTGGTATTTTTAACTAAAAAGTCAAAGTTGCCCATCAAGATTTTTTAGCTTATTGATTTATTTTTTATTTTTTATAAAAATTTTTAAAATTTAATTATAAATTTTTATTTTTTTAACTCATTTTGATAAAAAATTTAAAAAAAATTAAATAATTTAACTAAATAAAAAAATTACTAAAATTTAAAAAAAATTAAATAAACATATAAGTAATTATCCCAAAAAAAGGCCCAATGTATTTTTTTTTCTTTTCACCTCACACACTCGCTCGACGCTCACCATGTGTTGTACTTTGCTAGACTTTATATATATATATATATATATATATATATATATATATATTTCTGTGTCTACGTATAACATAATCAAGTGATAAATGAATCAGAACAAAGAAAAGCAGTTCGCGTCCGACACTCCAGTCCAGTCGGTGGGTGGAAGGGGACCATGACAGCTCCCATCGGTGCCGGTTAATACGTCAAATCTCCGGCACAGTCCTCACTGCCGGATGTCATTTTCCGGCGACATCACCGTCCCCACGACGCCGGCTTGGTCCCCGCTCTTTACAAGGCGCAATCTCCTCTCTCTCGACTCTCTCTCTCTCTCTCTAGATTTCTCCTCATTCTCTCTTGAAGAAACGCACTCTCCCCCTCTCTCTCCCTCTCCGGTGAAATCTTTCGCTTTGCTTTGTCAGTGGTTTGCATTTTTCGTTCCACGACGCTTTTAGTCTTCGCATTGCCTTTTTCCGTTTCGCCTTTTTGCGCTCTGATCTGATCTCGCTTTTCGAAGGTAATCGAATCTTATTTTCTCTCTCTCTCTCTCTCTCTCTCTCTCTCTCTCTCTCTGTATTTTCTGTTCCGCTGCTGTAGTCTCAGCCTTTTGAGTGATTTTTGAATACGATTCTTCTTTTTGTCTTAATCATTCTAGTCTTAATTTTCATGATTTCTTCACGTTCGGTCTTCTTTTTTCTTTTAGTCGAATCTTGATTTTTTTTAAAAACTTTATTAGTTGTTGATTTTGCAACAATTCAGCCTTTTCCTTCATGCATGTAGCAGAATTTGTTGATTTTTAGGCAATTGGTTCGGAGATTAGGGATATTTTAATACGATTCTAGGAAGGACACTTTGGTGTTTGCGTGGATGTACGCAGTAGTCGTGTTTCTGTTATTCTTTATATTTTCGTCTAAATCTAGACGGTATGAGAAAAATCCAATTGTCTGTCCTGCTGAGCAAACAGTCCTCTCTCTTTCTCTCTTCCAATTCCTCGCTAACTTTGTTGATTCGTATTGTGAATGTGTTCATCTTTGTATATAGGTCCTGGATTTGAGGTTAAAGCTTTAAACTTGAAGCGCTTTAGTTTGGTACTACGTCACTGATCAGTTGTCCCTGGCTATTGCTTGGGGTAAAATGCGGAGCATTTAAACAAGGCCTTGCTTCTCACAGATTTGCATTTATTTCGGTATTTTTTCATCTAAATTTTTTCTTCCTGATGTGTTTGTACAGCAATTTTGTAATTTTAATCCATCATTTCTGTTTTGCTCTGGTCTGTTCTTTTTATTTTCCCCTTTTGTTTCTCGTTGTGCCTTTATGTTTATTGGCATGACTTTAAATGGAATCACCTTTCCCCCTTGTTCATGTAAAAATACTGGTGTTTTTACCCTGTTCTCTGTCTGTCTGTCTGTCCGTCTCTCTCTGAAAAGAAGGGAAGTGATGGGTACTGGAGCATTGGCTAAAATTTAAAAATGCTAGTTGATTCTGTCGTTGTTATTTGTTGGCAATAGAAAATATAAATGGGATTAATATTTGAAACATGCCATCTCAGGTGTTGAAATGAATGGGATTCAGAGTAGCAAAACTCTCAATCTTGAGAAACCTTTTCCTGGATGCTTGGGAAGAATGGTGAACCTCTTTGATCTGAGTATAGGAGTAGCTGGAAACAAGCTGCTCATGGACAAACCACATCGTGATGGTGATTTCCTTTACTAATCATCTTCAACCTCAAACTATTTTATTCTTATCGTCTTAAAGGTTTATTGATAAGTTATATTTCAGTTATCATTTAGGAAAGTAAGCCTTTCGAGATTGAGAGGGCGTGAAGGAACTATTAAATTAACTATTTGCTAGTAAAATTTTTGTTTTGGCTACTTTCCCTCTGCTTGTGCTTGATTGATTGGTTGATGGCAATCTGGGATGCACCAGAAACAGGACCATTCTTTTCCCGTTATGGTTGGTTATTTCAACTTTGAGGCTTTTGGGAGATAAAATCATAGCCGGGCGTAGAGGACACTGTAATACATCACACCCCTTTTGGTTGTTACTATACGAAATCCATCCTGATCTTGTGAGTCACAAACTAACATGAAACCTTTGACAATTGGCACTCAAGACGAATGCCATTGTCCAGTGTCTTGTATTCATATTTCTTTTTTAATGTAGTGTCATTAAACCGCCAAAAGGCAAAATCATGTACACGTCCTGTATATGAACCGCTTGTATTCTTGGATGTGTTGAAAGCTGGAACATTGAAAATAGCCTAAGCCTGGGGATGTTTCAAGTTTGCTTTTACTCGTCTTTCTCCTCTTTGGTGATTTGTTTGCTCCCAAGGTTTCAACAGCGGTTGCAGTTGTTGCAACAGTGACAGTGCCGTAGGGTTGTCCAATATACTCAAAAATTCCATGAACCAACCCAACCCGATCTTCATAGATCGGATTGGGTTGGGTTGGTTCGGTTCTGTCAAGTAATTAGTTGGATCCTGAGTCTTAAAAATATTAAACCGATGTAGTTGGTTCAGTTATCGAGTTAAGAGTTTTTTAAACCGATCAAATTCGAGACCCGAAAGATAATATATAAATCACATAAAATTATTATTTATATTATTTGTGCCCTTAGTTATAGTTAAAAATTTGTAAATTAAAAATAAGAGGAGTGGAATTTAAGCCACTCATTTTGGAATCTTATACAAAAAATTAAGCCGCTAAAAAAAAGACATATTATTACTTTAGAATATTTTATTAAGAAAAATATTTAATTTTATTGAACAGCGATTTCAACTCAACCCAACCCAAGTTTGTTTAGGTTGAGTTGGGTTGGTTCTAAAGCGTGGATAGTTCGGTTCTGAGTTCAATATCTTAGAATTGACCTTGATCGGGTCGGTTCTGGATTAAATCTCAAACCGATCTAAACCGACTTATACCCACCCCTAAACAGTGGTAGTGATGTAGTTTTGGAGTATAAAAGTTGTGGAAGTAGTGATGGTAACTGAAGCCGTAATTAATTTTTTTATTTTCTGCACAACAACTCCAAAACTTACCAATAAGCACATTTTTGTTTTAGGATCACATTTCTTGAGGTTTAAAATGATTATTTTGTGGGTTTATTGATTTTTAAAGATGTTGTAATATATGTATTAAATTTTATCACTTTTGTAAATTCTCTATGAGAGTCTTACATATTTAATGACAAGTAATGATTTCACTTGTCATAAATTTATAATGCATTAATTTATTGTTATCTATGCATTTAATAGCTATAGACTTAACAATGTAGTGTTGAATTTCAAACTTCTATATTACATATGTCAAATAAACAAAATAAGTAACATATAATGAAAATAGAATATAAATACTAAAAATGTAGCCATTCATTTATTTTAATATAGATATCTTGAAGTTACACAAATTACTAGTTATAACTTTAGAAAAAGTTATTCTTTAAGATTCAATGGAAGTGAATAAATACAAAGCAAAAGCTAAAAAGTAGAAGATGAGTGTACGTCGTCACCATTATTAACGGCTGCAAGCTTATAACAACCGTAATGGTGCTATTACAGCCCGTTATGGGTGTTATGGGTGTTAACAGTTGCGGATGTTATGTATGTAAAATTCAATTTCACCGTGTAGGAAGTACATACACTCCAAAATAGGTGTCGTAGCCGTGACGGACATGTATAGGATTCCAAACTTATCTTACTAATAATAAAAAAGAGGTAAGCCAATCCCTACTCCTAACAAGTTGCTTGCTTTTCATAAGCCATTGCGCGCCAGCGCGCTTCTGTTTTTCAGCAGGATTCTTCCAATATCCCAACAAGAGGGGTTATAAATAGAAGTAGCTAGCTAGCGCACTAGCGTTCTTTGCCCGCCTTACAGTTGAATGCTCCGGGTTGAGTGCCTGAATTTTAACCCCACCTTTTAGTTTCCAAGCTTGGATACGTCAGAACACATGTCAAACACACCATGTGGCGTGTCCTAATTTATTATTATTATTTATTTATGCCACGATATAGACATGCAAAGGACATGTGTGTCCAATAGTGGACACGCTGCAACTCTTGTGAAATTAAAGAAAAAAAAATTTGGGGTTCAAATAATAATAATCTGAAATATGTTGGCTGAAATAAAAAAAACGAAATCAAGCCCTAAATATACCAATTATTGTTAAAGCCCTAAATATACTTGTTCATCCCTATACATGGGGTAAATATATAAATAAAAATTTATTTTTTTGTTGTATTCTTGTCGTGTTCGTATCCTAATTTTTTTGAAAGCGTTGTGTCCCATGTTCTATCCCATGTCCATATCGGTGCTTCATAGATCACTGCTATAGTGGCAGTAACGGGTAGCAAGAGGGATCCACTCCATTACGTAACACTTGCGGCCCATTTTCAAAATCATGATCTGCTCTACTCACATAAAATCAGTAAGCGGGCTATTAATAGTTACTAGTTACATATGCAAAATCCAAACAAACGAATGATGAGTAGATCCCGATTATTGATTGATAGAAATTGATTGATAGGTTCTCAACTCTCAAGGAGGCAATCAGATGCAGCAAGGATGAGTCCTATTGGTGATCCAGTAGAGGATAAAGTGGTAACGATTTAAGTACTGGCTTCTTGTGATGCAATCCATTCCCTTCAAAACGCGTCTCCAATGCTTAGATCTCAATTATGATGTTATTGTGTTACTCTGATCTTTGTTGTGTTTGTGGATGGCATGCAGATAGTGTCCGAGCTGAGGAGCAGCAGTTCAAATAAAAAATCAAATGGAACGCCTATGAAAATGCTCATAGCCCAGGAAATGTCGAAGGAAATGGAGTCCAAGCGTAATCCTCCCAGTGTAGTTGCTAAGTTGATGGGACTTGATGGCCTCCCACGGCAACAGTCTAATTCAGAGGCGCGAAGAAGCCATTCAAGGGACTATTCACGATCTCATTCAGGCATTCCTTTGGGTTATTGGCAGCGAGAGCATGGATTGGATATGCAAATGCAACATGAGACTTGTCTGGTTCCAGAGCAGAATGAGTATAAAGATGTTTACAAAATAGGGCAGCAATCGCAGAAAAGAAGTTACGTGAGAGATAAATCACCACAGAAACGGAGGCATAATGAGAATACAAATGAAGAAAAAATGGCTCTCATTCGCCAAAAGTTCATCGAAGCAAAACGCCTAGCCACAGATGAAAAACTTCGCCAATCCAAACAATTCCATGATGCATTGGATGTTTTGAGTTCTAACAAAGATTTATTCCTCAAATTTCTGCAAGAACCAAGTTGTCTGTTCGCTCAGAATCTGTATGATTTGCAACCTATTCCTCCACCTCATGAGACTAAGCGCATCACTGTTCTTAGGCCTTCTAAGATGGTGGATAATAACAAATTTTGTGGATCAGGGAACGAGAATGAGAAACAGATAAAGAAAGCATCCCACACGGATCAGGTTATTGGACAGGATAAGACCAACATTGGATTTTCTCCTCCCAAGTGGCGAGTTGATGATAATCTTACTCAGCCAACTCGAATAGTTGTATTAAAGCCTAGCCCTGGTAAACCTCATGACGTAAAGGCCGTGGTTTCTCCACCTTATTCATCTCCAACAGCATTACACCATGGAGATTTCTGTGGGGAAGCAGAAGATGATGAAGCGCGAGAATCAAGACAACTGGCAAAGGAGATCACACGGCAGATTCGTGAAAACCTGAGTGGGCATAGTAGGGATGAAACCTTTCTTTCTTCTGTGTTTTCTAATGGCTATATTGGTGATGAAAGTTCCTTTAATAAATCTGAAAATGAATATGCATTGGGGAACTGCAGTGAATCTGAAGTCATATCACCAATTTCTAGGCATTCATGGGATTACATCAATAGGTTTGGTAGCCCTCACTCTTCCTCCTTCAGCCGTGCATCGTACTCTCCAGATTCGTCAGTATGTAGAGAAGCAAAGAAGCGACTTTCTGAAAGATGGGCCATGGTGGCTTCTAATGGAGTTTGTCAAGAACAAAGACATATCCGGAGGAGATCTAGTACTTTGGGTGAAATGCTTGCCCTTTCTGATGTTAAGAAATCCTTAAGATCTGAGGAAGAAGGCATGAATAAAGAACAAGATCCAAGGAAATCAACTTCATGCTCGGCTAGTGAATTCAATAAAGATGGCAATGTTGATAATCCTTCTAGGAATCTTTTGAGGTCAAAATCTGTACCTGTCTCTTCCACTGTGTTTGGGGGCAGGCTAAATATTGAAGTTTCGGATCCAGAGGTTAGTAAATCTGATATTCCTAATGAGGAGGCAAAGACACATAATGCGAAATCATCACTCAAAGGGAAGATGTCAAGTTTATTTTTCTCAAGGAATAAAAAATTTAGTAAAGAAAAATCTAGTGCTTCTCAATCCAAAGATGCGTCTCAAAAATCTTCTGGAATGTCTGTACACTCCGAAAAAATCAGTGATGTTACATCCCAATGTTCGAATAATACCGAGATTGAAGATTGTTCATTGCCAACTTTTCAAGGATCATCGAGCAAATTATCGTTGCCAGATTTGATTGGCATGGGGCCAAAGCAGGGCATGATCTCTCACGAGGTAAGTCAATCACTTTAGCTAATCACTTGTGTTTTTATGTAGTATAGCATATTTATTGAGGGATATAAGTCCTTTTGGTTTTGCACTGAGACTTGCTAATATTTGTGAGACATGTTAAACCTTTTTCTTTTCATTGGTGCCGGGTTTGTTTTCAGAATTTGGTGTAATATGACAATACGATCCATTTGAACTTCCTCCCAATTGTGTGTTTGACTACTACTCTTTTACAAAATTATCCTTTATGTTTTTCTTTTCAGTTTTATTAAACTAAAAGGTTCTGTTTAGCAGTTAGATGGTAGAAAGAGCCATAATGGAGTACTGATACAGGGTTGATGCGCATTATCAACACACAAGAATTTCCTTCAATATGAATCCGTGTTGGAAACACCGATATGGAAAGCACATAATACTATGGTTTTATCCTTATGGAGAGCCAAATGCAGAATTTTGCATAGGTCAATGAGCTAGCATCCAAGACTTGTTCAAGTGCTGAAATACATTGCTTCAAGTATACTGGTAGTTTTTCAACATACCATGTAACTAGTGGTAGAACATTGAAATATTTATGCCTATAGCTTAGTGCTGTAATTGTGGCTCTGATTAATCTAATTCTCGTTGCCTTTGCAACACTAAGATATTGATTGCAATTATTTAACAGGAATTGTCTATATTAAAAATGAAAAGGGTTGATGATGACATTTTTGTCGGATCAATATTGTTCTTCGCTGCCCTTCAAAATTTTGAAACACTACTCTCTCCAACTCTCATTTTCTGCCCTATACTCTCTCCAACTCCACACTTTGTAACTTGAAGCCCTCTCAATTACATTAGGCCTGATCTGAAATCTCTAGGAGACGATCACAACCTTGTTATGTACCAATATCCCCACTCTTTCCAATGAGTTTGCCAATTTTCATAAGAAGTGGGCTTCATTTCATGTTATGATACTTTAAGCTTTTTTATGTATTTAGATCTGTGTTTTTGTGATTTTTGATTTGGTATTGAGCATCTGGGTTTTATTATATATCTTATCAATTTTGTAATTCTTTTAGGAGCATCAAAATACTTGATTTAGATTATGAAGAATGATTGTTTTTAATTTGGATTATGTTTGTAGTGACTTTAGTCACGGATTATAACTAGTTTCCATGCATGCAGGCAGTATTGTCTGTTACAAAGCCTGTGGTGCCTGGAATCCCCACTGAGAACCAGGACCAGCCAAGTCCAATCTCAGTTTTGGAACTACCGTTTGAGGAGGAGGATAATGTAACAGCAGATTCCTGCAATGTCAAGCTAGACAATAATGGTATATTCTATCAAAGTGGTTCTGAAAATTTCTCCCTTCCATGCACTTCCATTACAATTCTAATTTGCTTATTTTCGATAAAAATAAGCAGGAGCAAAGCTGGCTGCTCAGTCTATTAAATCCAACCTTATTGACAAATCACCACCCATAGAATCAGTTGCTCGGACTCTGTCCTGGGATGATTCCTGTGCTGGGAGAGCCACTTCGTATCCTCTGAAACCTTCATTGGCCTCTCAAGGACTGGAGGAAGAAGGGGAATGGTTCTTCTTTGTCCAGTCATTATTATCAGCGGTTGGCATTGGTGGGAAATGGTACTCGCCAGAAAGCCCGTTGGACCCATCATTGAGGGACAAATATGTTGACGTCAATGACAAGGAGACGATCCACGAAGCTAAGCGAAGGCAAAGAAGATCAACCCGGAAGCTTGTATTCGATTGCGTAAATGCAGCTTTGGCGGACATGACAGGATATGGGTCAGACACAAGCCTCAGGGCTATCCCATGTGGTGAGATCCACAACAGGTTATCGGAGAGTGCCTCACCCACATTGGTGAATGAGGTGATGACCCGGGTGAAGGAATGGTTTTCCTGCGAGGTGAGGTGTGTTTCGCGTGGTGGTGGTGGTGGTGGTGGTGGTGGTGTTGGTGGTGGGGACAGCAACGGCCTGGTAGTGGAGAGGGTGGTGAGAAAGGAGGTGGTGGGGAAGGGTTGGGCTGAGCATTTGAGATTGGAAACAGATAATGTGGGAAAGGAAATAGAAGGGAAGTTGCTGGAAGAGCTTGTGCAAGAGGCTGTGGTTGAGTTGACAGGTAAGGTTTGATGAAGCATTTCTACTCTCTCTCTCTCTCTCTCTCTCTCTCTCTCTCCCTAATTTATAACTTCATTATTTGTGCATTATCATGTTCTGCAACGATGATCGTCCTGTCCACGGTTATTTTTTTAGTGCTTCAAATTATTGCAAATGTGTATTTGTTTTATATCCTGAGTTTCTATACGAATTTATTCTGATTTTTTTTTATTTGACAGCCAGCCACAAACTTAGGGAGTTGGGGAGTCTGTTGTGAGCTAAATCACAGGGTTGCTTAGAAGGCAATTATTTTTTATTCAAGATTTTAAATTTTAATAGGAATTGTTCTTTATATTTACTCATTGAGTAGGTAATTCTCATGAAAAATTTGATCAATCGGACATTACTATCTATTTAATCAGAATATGTTTGTTCTGAAAAAATTAATTAGTTTATAATATTTTGAGAATAAATACCTGTATTATATTGCTAATAATTTTTTATTGATTCAATTTTTTACAAAAATTATTTACTCGATTAATTTAACATAATAAATGATTCTGATTAAAATTTAAAATTTAAAATAAAAAATATTTATCTTCACAACACTCTTCTTTGTGCATCATTAGCTTCACGGTAGAGTCCCAACTCCCAAACGGAGATCTATAAATATATCAGCACTGAACGCTTAAACCTGTGTTTTGTGTCAGAAGCTCCTCTTCGTACTACTCTCTCCTTGATATTCTGCAATGTTCCGTTTTGTGGGTTAAGGTGCTCTCACAACTGTAATTCTAATCATTTATTTTGTAGATTTCGCATAAACATCATGTAAAAAATTTAATTTGATTTGATCGAGCAGTTATATAGTTATATATACATGAACAAATTATGCCCTGTGTTACAAAAGGAATAATTTAATATTAAACAGTTAATTTTAAACAAAAATTGTTTATTTTAATTAGCTTAAATGCAACTTGCATTTATTGATGATGTTTGATTGAGTTGATTTTTTCATGAATGATCTTCTATGAGATTTACGAGTTGAAAGGTTCAGGCCATTGTTGTAAATTCACCCAGCCATCAAAATGAGTCTTTGAGGATATGGAAGGAGCTCAACCCGTGTTTTGTGGAGCCTCTTTCTCCCCCTATAAGTTTTAGCCTACTCAACATTAATGCTTGATAATTAGCTTAAAAGTTGATTTTTGGGTTTTTGGATCATGTTAATCATTGTTCATCGGACAGTGTAATTATGATCTTCTTTTGATCTTAAGTCAACATTAATGCTTGGTAACTGGTTTAAATTTTAAAAATTAGTTTTTTTTATAGGTAATTTGGTGTTAATTGTCGTTTATTAAAAAATAGATAATAGAGTAATGAGAAAAAACAAAATCAATGGCAATTCATTTTGTTGGTGAGATCAATTATTTTTACAAATATTAACACAATTGTATATATATATATATTTGTGTGTGTGTGTGTGCGCTTGTGTGTGTGTGTCTCTATTATTCACCATATGTAATGAGTGGCTGTTAGCATTTTCTTTTGTTTTTGCTTTTTCAACCAAAAAACATGTTTGAATTGAAAATAGGTCTTTTGGTAAATGAGTTTTTAAGTTTTTTTTTGTAGAGTTGGTTAATTGTATAAAAAGTTATCTTTTTTGTTTTTTTTTTTCAAATTGAATAATAATTTTTTTATATAATTGATTATATCGATAGTATATAGTTGTATATAGTTGGCATGATAATAAATGAGCTATTGAATAGATGTATTATTGTCATTTGAATTGATGTGGAGATTTAATATTGTTTCAAGAATTAGGATTTTGATTTAATTTTTTGATTTTTTTTGGTTTTTTAAAACTATTTTTTGGGGTTCAATAAAAACCAAAACTATTGTGTGCCAATGAAGGCCTAAATTTCGTATCTACCCGCTGCCCACCATTATAATTTTATTTTCCCCGATAAGAAAGATAGCTAAACCAGCAACCAGCAAGAGATTCAAGAAATGGCCTCAGCAGCCACCAACTGTGCCACGGAACTCTGGGACTTCTTCGATCCAGACTAGCTCCGGTTTGGCTTCTTTTGCCATTTTTGCCAGATAATGAGCAATCTCATTCCCGTTTTTGCCATCCTTGCAATACATCGAGTAATCATATTCCCGTGTCTACGAACATAAGATGCGGTTTCTTTGGACATCTTTGCAGGACAACGAGCAATCATATTCTCGTGTCTACAAACATAAGATGCGGTTTCTTTTGACGTCTTTTCAAGACAACGAACAATCATATTCCTATGTCTACGAATGTGAGAAGCGATAAAAATGAGAACTTCGACAGGTCCTCTCTGATTCGAGAGATCACCATCCTCGCAACAAACTAGTCGAGAAAGATAGTGGATACCCAAAATCACTCCCTGCAATCAACTCACTAGTGACCAGCCAAAGGAAGTACACATTAGAAGAACCTTGCCCTCTAATCGGCATAGCAGCCATGACCTCACCCTTACGTGCAATTCCTCAAAATTGCATGCGGACCCGAGGTTTCCTGAAAATTGCACCCAGACCATTCAGAATATGACCAGCATCAAAACTGATCTTAACCACATGATCAACTCGTGGCCTCCAAGGGAATACCGTGTCCCGAAATCCACGGGGACCTACACTTTCTTGCAAATCACGAAATTCTTGAGTAGAATTGACAGCAAATTTAACAATCTCACCAGGGGGCAGGGTCCCATTGCTGCGACCCAAACATAGCCGCTTCTTCAATCTCCCGTTTCTCTAATTTGATCT
>JAOTRH010000006.1:9964158-9984287 GCA_034768845.1 Heliamphora exappendiculata | reverse complement strand
GGGCTATATAGGTGAGTTCACTCCCTTTTATAGTAATGCCACATTTAAAAGCCGTGAGGGCTTAGCCTTTGGCTGACAATATTCTGATAAATACGTTACACCATTGTTCCTCAATTTCAAAGACTTACTAATATTCTGTTGAGGCACCAAGTTACTCCTTGACTTGGATTATACTATAATCTGTAAAGCTAATCAATTCGTATTGTCTTGAACAAATTAAAAAGAAAAATTAATGTTAGCTTTATTATGATTAGTATCCGGTGATTAGATATATATCGTATTAGTATTATTATTATTATATATTTATTATCAAGTATGTGTGGGTGTATGGTTGTAATGGTGTTGCCTAGTTTTAGTATAAATAAGTGGCTCGCCTATTCTTTTGGGTACGCCTTCTTACTATTTTCTGTCTAATAACATGGTATCAGAGCCACCATGAAACCCCAATCTTAATCCTGGCTTCCAACAGTACTGACAGTCCTTCAATCCTCCTCACCAGCGCCGAAACCCACCAACATCACCACCAACAGTGCCGACATCCACCCTAACCCCTTCCATAGTCGCCGAAACCTCCTACAACCACCACTACTAGTGCCGTCCTACACCCAAACCTCCGTAACCCACCCAAATCAACACCACCAGCGCCGCCATCCACTCAGACCTCTTCCACCGTCGCTGAAACTCCCTAACACCACCACTACCAGCGTCGAAATCTCCCTCCGCCTCCTCCACATGCGCTGACAACTCCCAAACCAGTCCCAGATCAGTCAGCACCACCACCCAGTCGCTACAACCCATCAAAACCCACCAAACAGTCACCGGAACCCCCCGATCGTGTCCCAAACACAATCGCCAGCCATTTAAACAGTCACCGAAACCCTAGCCTAGTCGCCAGAAAAGTCGCCGGTCGCCGGAAAAGTTGCCGAAACAGTCGCAGCAATTTTGTTTTGTTTCTCCTCCCTCCCTGCATCATTTTATTCATCCGTGCAATGGCTTGCTTTCCATTCAACATGAAGTTCTATGTTGTTCGAGTTTTGTTGATGCAGTGAGGGGTTGCCTACTTGTGGGTTATCTGATAATTGAAAAGGAATGTCATCAGAGGGCGATAGGTCTGCTACCCAGGCTTCTGGGACTGCTGAGTCTCCGACAGATACCGGGCAACCAATGAGAACTAAGGTGTTCTCTTCCTCTACTCGGCTTGTCGATGAGAAGCTTGACGGTGTTTCTGCTTATCTATTGTGGCGGAAGAATGTGTTGAAATCTTTGCAAGGTATGGAATTAGATTCCCACTTATTTGATGATGCTCCTGATCCTAGTTCTCCTATTTATCGTACCTGGGTACGAGACGATGCTTGTCTCTTCAGTCAGCTTATGAACTCTATGGACCGCAGTGTCAAGCTTTTGGTTGTCAATGCAGATGCGGTGAAAGAAATCTGGAGGGCTCTGGAAGATATCTATTCCTCCACAAATGACTTATCGCGCCTGTATGATGTGATGCGAGGATTCTTCCGCTCGCAATAGGCTGGTCGTTCTCTTCAGGAGCACTTTATGAGCTTTAAAGTGTTTGCTGACGAACTCGATCGACTTCTTCCATTCGCCAGTTCTTTCAGTAAATTTTAGGAACAACGGATACAGATTTTAGTCGTGTGTTTCTTGGCCAGTTTGGACCCTGAATATGACATGGCCCGTTCACAAATTCTTGCTGGGCCAGACATTTCTACCTTATCTGAGACTTTTCGTCGAGTAAGTCGTTCAATGCATCGTGACGACACCAGGTCTACACCTGATTCTAGTGACCTGTCTGCACTCGTTGCTTCTCGTGGTGGCAATAGAACTTAGGGCCGTGGCCGTGGTAGGGGCAATGAGGGAAATCGAACTTGTGGGGGGCGCGAAGGGGGTGCTCGTGAGACCCGTTATTGCCACTGTTGTGGGATTCAGGGACATATTCGCAGTCAGTGTTATAAATTACATGGAATATCGTCCCTCGTAGCCAATGCTACTGTTGATTACTCTCAGGCAGACTCATCTTCCTCTTCTCAGAAGTAGCTCGCTGAGATGACCTCAGTAGATTATGAGCAGTATATTCAGTTTCAGGTTGCCAGTTTTCTCGCTCTTGTGGCTGCTACCTTTGTAGGTAATCCTAATGCCTGTTTGGCGACTACCCCGTCTGCTTGGGTGATTGATTCAGGTGCCTCTTACCATATGGCTGGTTCTGCAAGTATCTTATTTGACTATCAGGTGACTCCTAGACATCGTAGTGTTTTTGTGGATAATGGATCTTCTTTACCGGTTAAGGGGCGTGGAGTTGCTACTCTTGCGCCGTCCTTAACCCTATCTAATGTCTTATATACTCCTGGGAATCCATTTAACTTGTTATTAGTCAGTCAACTTACTAATGATCTCAACTGTTGTGTGACTTTTTATTCTGATGGTTGTGCTTTTCAGGATCTTACGACGAAGAAAATTATCAGTAGAGGTCGAGTATCTGATGAGCTATACTTGGCGGATGAGGTGGCTGCTATGGCCTGCGCCGCAGTTTTTTCTCCTAGTTTTGAGGCTCATTGTTGTTTGGGGCATCTCTCTATGGTGGCGAGTATATTTCAACCCAGCTGAAAACTTTCCTGTCCACACATGGCATTATTCATCAAACTTCTTGCCAAGCTACCCCACAGCAAAATGGTGTCGCTGAGCACAAGAACCGCCATATTATAGAAACTGCTCGAGCTCACTTGTTTTAGATGCACGTACCTAAGAAATTCTAGGGGCATGCCGTGTTAATTGCTTGTTACTTGTTCAACCGGCTCCCCTCTCAGGTACTTGGTGGACAAATTTCGATGGCCGTTCTTGCTCTCGGGCAGTGCCTTTTCTCTCTACCCTTGAGAATTTTTGGGTGCCTTTGTTATGTTCGTGACACTCATCCCCAACGGACGAAGTTAGATACTCGGGTTGTCAAATGTATTTTTCTTAGTTATTCGAAGACTCAGGAGGGGTACTGCTGTTTTTGTCCATCTCTACACAAGTTCTTTGTCTCTCAGGATGTTGTCCTTGTGGAGTCTATTCTCTTTCTTTTCTGCGTCGGATTCGGTTGTGTCGGGGGTTGGGAGTTCTGATATTCACAGTCTTGATTTTTTAGTGTCTTGCTTGCCCTTGTCTTCTTCTGCAGGTGCTTCTCCTACTGCGGGGTCCTCGCCGCCTTCTCCATCCAATTTTTCAGGTTCATTGGACCTCTCCTCTATTGAGCCAGTCTCCTCATCTGCAGATCCTCTTTCCATGGTAAGTGCTCTTCCTCCTGACAATACTGCTCCTATTGCTACTCGAAAATCTTATCAGATTTGCAGGGATCATCATCTCTATACCACTTCTTGCAAGGATTTTTTCGCTTCTTTACAGACTTGTATTGCTACTCTGGATTAGGCCGTTGTTCCTCGTACTGTTACCGAGGCTTTAGCCGACCCTGGCTGACAGGGTGCTATGTTGGAGGAGATCCAAACTCTTGAGTCCACCTCAACTTGGTCTCTTGTTTCTCTTCCGGAAGGTAAACAGGCTATTGGCTGCAAATGGGTCTTTACTGTCAAGCTCAATCCTGATGGTTCTTTTGCCCGCTTGAAAGCCCATCTTGTTGCCAAGGGGTATGCTCAGACGTATGGAACTGATTATTTTGAGACATTCTCTCCTGTTGCCAAGATGGTCTTTGTTCGCCTATTTATGTCTCTTGCTGCTACTCGCCATTGGCCCTTGTATCAGTTTGATGTGAAGAATGCTTTTCTTCACGGCGATTTGCAAGAGGAAGTTTATATGGAGCAATCTCCCGGTTTTGTTGCTCAGGGGGGGTTTCAACTGGTATGTCGTCTCCATCGCTCTATTTATGGATTGAAGCAGTCTCCAGGGGAATGGTTTGGTCACTTTAGCATGGTTATGCTAAAATTTGGTCTTCTACAGCATGAAAAGGACCACACTGTGTTCTATCGGCGTTCTTCTGCTGACTGTATTCCATTAATCGTCTACGTTGATGATATTGTTATCATATGAGATGATACGGTAGACATTCCTGAGTTAAAGCTATTTCTGAAATCTCAATTTCAAACTAAAGATTTAGGGGAATTGAAATACTTTCTCGGCGTTGAGATAGCACGCGATAAGACGGGTATCTTTATTTCCCAACGAAAATACGTGCTGGATATTTTAGTTGATGCGGGGCTTTTGCAAACAAAGGCGGTCGAGTCACTTATGGACCCGAGTGTCAAACTCCTCCCCGATGAGAATGATGTTTTTCCTCATCCTGACCGATATAGAAGAATGGTTAGGAAATTGAACTATCTAACAACAATGACAAAACCAGACATTGCCTTTCCTATGAGTGTCGTGAGCCAGTTCATGGCTGCGCCTCAAGTCCCACATTAGAATGCCATGGTTCGAATTTTACGATATCTCTATAGTAACCCTGGTAAGGGGCTACATTTCAGTGATCATGATCACTCTATGATGGAAGGGTATTCTGATGCAGATTGGTCCGGATGTCCCATTGATCGGAGATCCACTTCTGGATTCTTTATATTAATTAGTGGCAATCTTATCTCTTGGAAGAGTAAGAAGCAGGACGTGGTTTCTCGGTCGAGTGCCGAAGCCGAATATTGGGCCATGACTCTGGTAACATCTGAGATTTTATGGCTCCGTCAGTTGCTTAGTGAGTTGGGTGATTCATGTCCTGACCCAACAAAACTTTGGTGTGATAATAAATCTGCAGTGTATGTTGCTACATACCCAGCATTTCACGAGCGCTCGAAACATATCGATGTGGACTGTAATTTCATTCGGCGCGAGTATCAGAATGGTGTGATCGTGTTTGGCTCCGTTCGTATTGGAGAGTAATTGGCGGATATTTTAACTAAATCAGTTCTGGGTCATCGGGTTCGATACATATGTGACAAGATGGGCATACTAGATATATATGCTCCAACTTGAGGGTAGGTATTAGCTTTATTATGATTAGTATCCGGTTATTAGATATATATTGTATTAGTATTATTATTATATATTTATTATCAAGTGTATATGGGTATATGATTGTAATGGCGTTGCCTAGCTTTAATATAAATAAGAGTCTCGCCTATCTTTTTGGATACGACTTCTCATTATTCTCTGTCTAATAACAATTAGTTGTCTTCTCCATACCTGGCAAATCCATTTCCTCAAATTCTGACTTGAAACTTATGAAGTGAGTTTCTGAGACTGTAATTTTTTGATGTCGAAGCTTGGTGAGGAATAATGTGATCCACGTTGGTTTACCTGTATGTGGTAAATTTTTTCAGTCCTCATCACATTTCGTTGTGGTTTCTATTTGTTTCTTGCATTGTCCTTATTTGTCTCATTGTCAGAGTATATGTTTATATTTCTTTTAGGTATCCGCTTCCCTTTAATAGAAAGAATGCACCTGCCTAGAATTTTTATGTTAGTTGGTGATGAGATATAATGTTCCTTATATTTCATCTACCATGGCAGTGGCCTGGTAAACATAACATGGCTTTGTAATAATATTTGAGGAAGGTATACTGATATATCTGTTGTCATCTATTTTATTCTATCAGGAGCAACTGACTACCCGTGTTTCCGTGGACTTCTGAAACAACTTGTTGCTCCCCTGAGCACACAATTGTCTGATAGAAGATCTAGCATAGTAAAGCAGGTGTAGTAGCATTTTCCTTAATTTCAAATGTTATTAAAATGCTTTTCCTCCTATTTTCAAGGATGTGTTTTATTTATTTTGTTACCACCTGCCCCCTAGGGGGTGGGGATTGCTGATTTAAATTAGCCACTGGTAGCCTGCAACTTCATTTTCATTGTTTGACCTTTCTAATTTACTAGAATCCAGTTGAAGTCCAAATTTGGTGTTGAAGTCGAAATTTGGTAGTCTGTGTCAATTAGCAAAGTTACACTGTCTAGTTTGTGGCTTCGTTTTCATTGTTTGTCCTTATTGATTTACTGGAATCTAGTCAAAGTAAATAATGGGGAAGTTATCATAATTAGTAAAGATGCATGATCTTAAATTGTGCCGACAATTTCCTGATTATTTTTCTGTTTTCGTTTATGTAATCTTGTGTCAAATATTTGTCATTTTGCATTGTGGAATTTTGATAACTACGAGAGGTTATATGAATATAAAACCAAGGAATACACAAAAGATTATTTAGAGGAAGTAGCCAAAGGGACAAAGTGTTGTGCTGTGGCTAATAGCTGTAGAAAATAAGTAAAGGATGCACTGGTATAATTTATTGATCTAGAGGAACTAGATAGCAACCTGGTAGCTTAAGTTTGTTTATATAATTATATTATTTCCTTTTTTTTTGTTTAAAATGTTTGCTTCTCTTACCAAACCAAACCAAACCAAGTATTTGTTTCAATCAATTGGGATCGAATACATGAATCCTTTTACGTCATTCTGCTCAGTTAAGGGTCATATCTTTAGTTAGTTTCAATAACTCATATCTTTTTTTAATACAACATCTCATATCAATTTAGGTCTACTTTTTCTTCTAGTGTTTTCATTACTCGTGATCTTGTTATTTTTCTTTACTACTGCATGAACAGGTCTACGTTATATGTGTCCAAGCCACTTTAATCTATTTTCTCTTAACTTGTCCTCAATTGGTGCGACCCCTACTATTCTACGAATTTTTTTACTCTTAATTTTATCTTTTCTAGTCTTACTGCACATTTACCTTAACATTCTTATTTCAGCAATACATATTTTATTTATATGATCTTTCTTAATAGCTCAATATTCTGCCCCATATAGAATTGTTGGTCTAATAGTTGTTTTATTAAATCTTCTTTTTAATCTTTTAGGTATTCGTCGATCACATAAAATGCTAGAGGCATCCTTTCACTTGAGCCAACCAACTTCGATTCTATATGTTACATCATTTTCAATTTATCCATCTTTTATAATAATCGAACCTAGATAACGAAAATATTTACTTTTTGGTACCACTTGATTTTGAATTGTTATTTTTGTACTATTAATACTTCTATTACTACTAAAATTATATTTTATATATTCGATTTTGCTTTTACTTACTCGAAACTTTTTTTACTCTAAAGTTTCTCTTCACATTTTTAACTTACGTTTTCTCTACTCTGAGTCTCATCCACTAAGACAATGTTATCTGCAAACAACATACACCACGGAACATCATTTTGAATATGTCTAGTTAGTTCATCCATAACTAAGGTAAAGAAATAAGGACTCAAAGCCGATCTTTGATGCAATCCTACTACAATTAAAAACGCATTTGTTTCTTTTGCGGGTGATCTAATTGTTGTGGCAACTCTATCATACATGTCTCTTATCACATCAATATACTCATTTGTCACTCTTTTTCTCTTTAATGCCCACCATATGATATCTCTCGGCACTCTGTCAGAGGCCTTTTCCAAATTTATAAAAACCATATAAAGATTTCTCTTTTTTTCTCAATACTTTTCTATTAATTTCCTCGGTATGTGGATTAGTTTTATAGTTGATCTACCAAGGCATAAAGGCAAATTGATTTTCAAACATTGTTGTTGTTAACCTTAAACGATGTTTAATAATTTTTTTCCATAATTTCATCGTATGCCATTAACTTAACATCTCTATAGTTGTTATAATTTTGAATTTCTCATTTGTTTTTATATATATGTACGAGAATACTATTTTTTCATTCGTTGGGCATTGTTCTAGTTATTATGATTTTATTAAATAACTTTGTTAACTAAGAAACTCTCAGTTCACCTAGGCATTTTCACACCTCCACAGGAATATCATTTGGTACTTAAAGCCTTATTTGATTTTATTCTCTTCAGTGCAACTTCCACTTCAACATTTTTTATTCTGCGATAGGACTCATATTCTCTAGTTTCATCCGAGTTAACAGATTCTTATCCTCCGGATCTTTTTGTGTTCTTCGTTTAATAATTTTTCAAAATAGGTTTTTCATCTTTTCTTAATCTTCCCATCCTTCATTAACACCCTTAAATCCTCACTTTTAATGCATTTACTTTGAGTAAGGTTTCTTGTTCTCCTTTCTCTCCACTTAGCAAGTTTATAGATTTTTTTTCTTCTTCATTACTATCTAATCTATTATAAAAATCATCATGAGTTTTCACTTCAACATCTTTAACGGTTTTGTTTGCATCCTTATGACTTCAATTTCGATTCTAGTTTTCAATTGGACCTTGAGATTCACTTGGATTCAATTTTGACTTGCGCAATTGGACATATCAGTTGGATTTCAATTTTGATTCTGGTTCTTGGCTTGCGATTTTAATTTTCGGAAGCCTTGCGATTTTTTCTTTCCAAAAGCCTAGCGAGTTTTGATTTCCATAAGCCTTGCAATTTTTTAATTCTCATAAGCCTTGCAACTTCGACTTCTCTTTTGGCTACCATTTTTATACGCGGGATGAAACTTGGTATTATGTTATCTACTGATTTTGGGAGCTTCTAAATGCCTACACTATTTTATTTAGTACACCTCTTAGGATGCATTGAACATTTGTACACAATGCAATTAGGATGCATTGAACACTTGTACACAATAATTTATTATGTATATTAATAATTATTAATTTATATCTAATTCTCTTTCAAATTATATGAATATTTATTATTTAACTATATGGAAACGACGAAACGTATTAATAATTGTGATATTGTTAGATGTTTTATAGCATTTATTTATGACATAGTATTTATGGGATTATGTCGACAAATATTATCTTTTGTTTGTTTTTATTGTCAAAAGTTATCTATTTTACTGGTATTTCTAATATCATAAATAGTGCTATTCTTTTGTCATATTTAGTAATATTAGATTTCTTGCCCTTAAAAACAACTTAAGTGCAATACTATTTTAGAAAACATGTTGTAGGTGTCAAAATTCAATTTAAGACAATTACAAACATTCATTTTGTAGTAAATAAAACTAGAATATGCTTATCAATGAGTTTTATGCCATTTGCTAGCACTTGGAAAAAATTCACAAGTGCAGTTACTGATTCCCATTACAGGTTGACCGTGATACTCATTGCATGTGATTGTAACTGTTATATGGGTCGATACCGCGATTTAAAACCCTGATTGTTGCGCTTATTGGGTTTCTATATGATTTTAGTTTTTGGGGAAACTCCTTTCAAATTAGCTTTATAGAAGACAAACTAGGGGTGAATTATTCCTATGGAGTACTTTTAATTTTTAAGTAAGATGGAGGAGAAAAAGTCAGCTAGTTTAAAAAATGGCAGGATCATTGGTTGATTGTGTACCAAGAAAAGATGTTCCAGACACCTAAGCAAGCTTTAGACATGTTTGAGTTCTCCAGAAACTGTAATATCTGTTTGTTGACACCTTTATATTTCAATAGAAGTGGAAAAATGTATTCTTGTCAGTAAGCCCTCTCCTGAATAGGTGGGTTGGAATTTATTTTAAATGGCATTTTGTCTAAATAAAGTTTATTACACTGAAAGGAGGTGGAATATTTGCTGTTCCAAAAATTAGTGGCCCTTCTTGTGTGTGTGTGGAAGATTCAACTATTATCAGGCTATCGCGGGGTATTAAGTATTCGGAATTAGCAAAATACATTTTTTTGTTTTCCAATACTTGACATGCAAATGTATATTTGTCCCCGTGTTCCAATCCCTTGAATCCCGTTTAAAAGCATAAGTATATAATTGAGATGGAGGTCCAGCATGCAGTTTTTATTATGTTATTGCTGTGCCTGAATCATGTGGAAAGGATCATTTGGAGCTTGAAAATGATTCATTAATTTCAGCTGTGAATAAATCTTTGGCCTTTTGTATTTGTGCATGCTCTTCCAAATTGCAGCTCTTGTGAAGTTGTTTTCTTCTTTCTTGCTAGGCCTGCCACTTATTGAGCTTTTTATCTAAAGAGCTACTGGGAGATTTTGAAGCGTGCGCTGAAATATTTATTCCAGTCAGTACACATTTTTTTCTTGCTAATTATTGGGTTCTTGATATGCTCAAACATTCTTCTGGCTAACTGTGGTCTGACCCCAGGTCCTTTTCAAGCTTGTTGTGATAACTGTCCTTGTAATTGCAGAGTCTGCAGATAACTGCATCAAAACGGTATTTGTTAGCTCATTAAATTTTATTAGGCACCTTCTTTCTTTATGGATATTCTTCCTTCATTTGTAACTGACTTGATATTCTAGATGTTGCGTAACTGCAAAGTTGCTCGTGTTCTTCCTCGTATAGCCGATTGTGCGAAGAATGACCGTAGTGCAATACTTCGTGCGAGGTATGATTCTGCTTCTACATGGTACTGCCAGTTTGTCATTGTTTCAGGCAATGCAGTTTTTCATTTTTATTAATTTCCTCTATTGCAGGTGTTGTGAATATGCCCTTTTAATACTAGAATACTGGGCTGATGCACCTGAAATACAACGAGCAGCCGATCTTTATGAGGACCTTATAAGGTGTTGTGTCGCCGATGCAATGAGTGAGGTATTGATGTTAGAGATTCTTCCTGTCTCTGATGATGTATGAATAAAACATGTCTCCAGCATGTTATCAGTTTGCACTGATTTGGATGCCAGCTAATATTGTTATATTTGCACACATGGTGGCCACGTGTTTATATATTTTTAAAAAATGTGGAGCTCTTTATGCTGCACACCTCCAACTTGCTCAACTTCTGGTTGTTCTATGCCACCTGAGCGCATTTTACTAAAATATTGGCATTGCAGCCTTATAAAAGGGATTTAATCTCAAATTCGGGTGTCTCAATGAAAAAAAATCAAATTCCTTTTGCTCTCTCTCTCTCTCTAATAATTACACAATGTCCTTGTGGTGTCTATGGAGAGCTAGATAATATATAATGAAATATCAACTGTTGTTAAAGAATTTTGAGCTTATGCTTTTGAGTCAAGTTAGTAGGCTCATTTTCACAGCATATTGGGCCAACAGATGTCTTGCAACTGGTATTAGAACTAACTTTGGTCCCGAGATGTGCTTCATGGCGGTGTGATAGAGAAGTAGAGGTCCTAGGGCAGAGTACTCTGTGTCGGTGTTTGGGTTGTTCTTCACTGGCCAAGCAAGGGAAGTTAATGGCACATAGGGTGCAACGAGGACATTGCATAATTAAAAGAGGGGAGAATGTAATAGCCATCCCATCTCAAGTTAGAATAATATATAATGAAACATCAGTTGCTGCCAAAGTAACACAAGCTTAGTTTTTGGGTCAAATTGGTAGGCTCACATTCACTTCACGCGTTACTTGGCCAGTAAACAGTGTGTCATTTCAAGCGGACCACAACATAGTGAATGAACACGATTATATCAGATAATCTGACTGACTTCTATCCAGAGAAGCTCAAATCCACTTTGGCCAGTTATGAGTAACCTTCCCTATCTGTCTAGAACTTTCCTTAGGTTATGACTTCGTAACTCATCCACATAATATAGAACAACGGTTTGAGATTAACCAACCAAATGGGGTCCTCTCTCCCCCCCCCCCCCTTCCTTCTTTCTCTCTGGTGTAGCATTTAGGTCCAATTTTTGATTTCGGGGCCTCTTGGCTAATGTTGTTTATGATTTTCTTTGTGTTTTCTTTTTTCATTGTTTACCCTCTGCTTGTTCTTCTTTCACCTCACTCCCCTCTGTCCACTGTAAGTTAGCTGTCTAGTTGGTTAAATATCTGATTCTTTTCCTAATTTTTGGTAAACGCGTATTTTTGCGTCATTATGTTAAATATGAAACTATAATTGTGGACGTGGTCTGCAAGAGTGAACTTTTGGTACACCTTGTGTTATGATTTGAATTGTGACTACTATAGAGAAGTGGGTGGAATTGTTCGTTCAGACATTCAATGAGCGTTGACCTAGAACTGCTGCCTGGCAGTCGAGAAACTTGCTGTTTCTTATTTGTATCTCTTGAGGGTTCTCGAGATGTAATTGACACAATAAATTCAACAGGTACGAGCAATTGCAAGAACTTGCTACAGGATGTTTGCAAAAACTTGGCCAGATCGTTCGCGCAAACTTTTTGCATCATTTGATCCTATTATACAAAGGGTATATATGTTTCTCCTTATTTTTGTCCTGACTTCCCATCATCCCCTTCCCAAAGAAGAACCTCATGGAATCATTGGTGGCGTTGTATAATGATCTATTCATGTTTGTGTAGATAATAAACGACGAAGATGGGGGCATGCATAGAAGACATGCTTCTCCTTCCGTTCGAGAAAGAAGTTCACAAATATCTTCAGCTCCCCAAACATCTGCCCCTTCAATTGTACCTGGATATGGAACTTCAGCTATAGTTGCAATGGATAGAAGTTCAAGTTTGTCCTCAGGTACATCTGTATCTTCTGGGCTGCTGTTATCCCAGTCAAAACCAGTTGGTAAAGGTGCAGAAAGAAGCCTGGAAAGCATGTTGCATGCGAGCAAACAGAAGGTTACAGCCATTGAAAGCTTGCTTCGAGGTTTGGATGCGTCGGAGAAGCATAATCCTTCAATTCTCCGATCATCTAGTTTGGATCTAGGTATTGTAATAATTTTTCCAATCAAATGGTGTTTTCATCACATATTCAGCTAAAATCAATTGATAGTTGATACAATGGTGAACAACTGACTGAGTGTTTATCTGCTGTATCTCTTGTGGACGGCTAAATTCTCTTCTCTTCCCCCCTAGTGCAGGAGTTGACCCTCCATCATCTCGTGATCCACCATTACCTCTAGCTGTTCCTGCTTCCAATAATCTTGCAACCTCTTTAGGACTGGATACAACTACACCTGGTCTTTTTAAAGGTTCTAATCGCAATGGTGGCTTGGCTTTGTCTGACATTATCACTCAAATTCAGGCTTCCAAAGATGCCAGTAAATCATCACATCACAGTGCTGTGGCAACTGAACCTTTGTCAACCCTTTCATCCTACTCTTCTAAGAGAGCTTCTGAAAAACTACAAGAAAGAGGTTTTATTGAAGCGAATGCTGATGCTAGGGAGGCCAGGCGACTTGTGAACTTGCACTTTGATAGGCAATATGATAGGCAATATTTGGATACACCATATAAAGATGCAAATGTCAGGGATTCACAAAATAATTATATACCCAATTTTCAGAGGCCACTTTTGAGAAAGAATGTTGCTGGACGAATGTCTGCTAGCAGGAGGAGTTTTGACGATAGCCAGCTGTCATTGGGGGAAATGTCAAGCTACGTGGATGGTCCTGCTTCTCTCAATGATGCTCTGAGTGAGGGACTGAGTCCCACTTCAGACTGGAATGCTCGGGTTGCTGCATTTAGTTATCTCCACTCTTTGCTTCAGCAAGGCCCCAAAGGCATTCAAGAAGTTACACAGAACTTTGAGAAAGTAATGAAGTTGTTTTTCCAGCACTTGGATGATCCCCACCATAAAGTTGCCCAGGCAGCTCTTTCAACACTTGCAGATATTATTCCAGCTTGCAGAAAACCCTTTGAAAGTTATATGGAGAGGATCATTCCTCATGTTTTCTCAAGGTTAATTGATCCAAAGGAATTAGTAAGGCAACCTTCCTCGACAACATTGGATATTGTCAGGAAAACTTATGGTATTGATTCGCTTTTACCAGCTTTGCTTCGTTCGCTGGATGAACAACGGTCACCAAAGGCAAAATTGGCTGTCATTGAGTTTTCCATTAGTTCTTTCAACAAACATGCAATAAACTCTGAAGGCTCCAGTATTAGTGGCATTCTCAAGTTGTGGCTTGCTAAATTGACACCATTGGTCCATGATAAGAATACAAAACTGAAGGAAGCAGCTGTTTCGTGCATTTTATCAGTTTACTCCCACTTCGACTCGGTGGCAGTGCTTAATTTTATTCTTACTCTATCAGTTGAAGAACAAAATTCCTTGAGACGAGCTCTTAAGCAGTACACACCTCGTATAGAAGTGGACTTGATGAACTTTTTTCAGAACAAGAAAGAGCGACAGCGTCCTAAGTCCTCTTATGATCCATCTGATGTTGTTGGAACATCTTCTGAAGAAGGATACATTGGAGTGTCAAGGAAGAATCACTTATTTGGAAGGTGCTCCGGTGGTTCTATGGACAGTGATAGTGGCAGGAAATGGCGTTCTACACAAGGGTCAACACAGGTCACGGATTCTATTGGTCAAGATGCATCTGATGAAAATGAAATCCAAGAGCAAAATTTTCAGGGTCTTGGGGTTGGTGTCAACAATGATGTTCTTACTACCAAAACGAAGGACCTGAAGTATATGGACAGCAGCGTAAATATGGAGGCTTCTTCCTCTCCACGTTTGGATGTGAATGGACTGATGAGCTTTGACCACCGGCAAGTCACTGCAGGCATTAAGCATGATAATGAGCCTGCGCCTGAATTGGACATTACTCATTCAAATCTTGCGGCTTCGAAAATTAACTCTGCTCCAGACACTGGTCTGAGCATTCCTCAACTTCTTCACCTGGTAAGCTCTTTCTAGTCAACATTTTCCCCTTACATTATTATCTATCAATCAATTTCACATGCTATATTGATTTTTCATTCACTTACTGTTGTACAACTGGCATTGATATAATACTTTCCTGCACTTGTCTTCTTTGGGTAGATTTGCAATGGGAATGATGAAAGCCCTACTGCTAGCAAGCGTAGTGCACTGCAGCAGTTAATCGAAGCTTCTATTGCTAGTGATGAGTCTGTTTGGAGTAAGGTATGATGAGTTTCTACATTGAAGTCATCTTTCTCTCTTTGTTCTGGTTGAAGAAAATTGCACTTATATTTTCATTTTGTTCTTTAATTTTTTTGGGTTTTCGATTCTTACAAATTATTCAACTAGTTTGTTAATTCCAGCTGAACCAAGAACCCTATTAGGAATCCATTCCTATGTTCTTGGAATTTATTTAGGTCTGCAATCAGGGGTTGTGATTTGTGAAGGCAATCAGTCTCCTCTTAAACTTTCTCTCAACTATTATTCTGCATTTCTGTGAAGTATTGCTGTTCTAGGTGTGATTTGTGAACAATAGTATTTGGTCATCATACTATTGTGTGAACAAATTTAAAATCTCCATTTGGGTGGTTTTTGATCCATAACTGAGGGAGACAGAGTTCCAATGGCAGCTAAAGTATCAGATACTGTTTTTTAGTTTGGATGATTGTGAGGCTTGTTCCCAAGGATCTGGTGTTTCTGCTTTGTCATGTTTATGCCCGTTTCACATTTATCAGTACCACTTGGTTTTGGGAGTTTTATGGTGTTGTGATTAGTTTCATGTGTTATGACCCAACTAAGAGATTGTGGTATTTCTGATATATTTTTATTTTTATTTTTATTTTTTGAGGATTTCAAGTCATCAATCTTGAGACTTATACCAATCAGGAAAGGGAAGAAAAGATCTAGGTTTAGATTGATATATTTGGGATTCTTGAAGCTCATATATGCTTATATAAATTTTAAAATTATGTTCATTTGATGCATCGATGTCCATTTGTAGGTGATGCTTTCTGAATCTCTCCTTGTAGAAAAGTTCTGTGCTGAGATATGTACTAATACATGCTTGTATTCATTGGATCATTAGTTGAGATGACCATGTTGGCAGCAAACTAAAATTGGATTAAGATGAAATTGATACCTGAATAATGTGATAGGCATACTAATAGTGTGGGACCTATGTTTTTTTGGATTCCTTCTACTTGGAAACTTTTATAAATGACACAAAACTTTGTTGTTACTAGCTTTCACCAAGTGCTCTGTTTGAACTAATGTCCTGTTTTTGAGAGGATTGATCCACTAGCTAGTCAATTCGAACTCTATTCTTCAACTTATGCATGGAGTTCAGTAGCAAACTACGTACACTTAGATTATACATTGTTTTTATATTTATGTATAATTTTTTGGTTTATCTGCAGTACTTCAATCAGATTTTGACAGTTGTTCTTGAGGTTTTGGATGATTCTGAATCATCAATCCGTGAACTTGCTCTTTCGTTGATAATTGAAATGCTAAAGAATCAGGTGTGTGCTATGTCTTTCTTGCAATTCCCCTTCCCCCCAGGGGGGAAAAACCCCCCCAAAAAAACTAAAGAAAAAAGACTGGGAAGAAATGTGTTATTGTTATCTATCTGCATCCCACAAGGTTCTGTTCCCTAACTTCTGTCTATTATTTGCAAACTTATTTGCCGATATTTTTTGTGTTTTGTTATCAGAAAGACGCCATGGAGGATTCTGTGGAGATTGTAATTGAAAAAATACTTCATGTTACAAAAGATAGTATTCCAAAAGTAACAATTCTTTAGCTGAACCACTTCATTTATTGTTTTCACTTTATTTTTCATTGTCTCATGGTATTGATTGTCCGATTCAGGTTGCAAATGAAGCAGAACACTGTTTGGCTATTGTGTTGTCACAATATGATCCGTTTAGATGTCTAAGTGTAAGTGATCCGTTATCCCAATTTACTTTCTTGAACATCCAAAGATATTCGAATGCTTTTTGCTTTTGTTTCTGGGTGTGGAATAATGTGTGCGCTAAATATTCTCATTTACTTGAATCGCAGGTTATTGTCCCTTTGTTGGTTACTGAAGATGAGAAAACTCTTGTTACTTGCATAAATTGTCTAACAAAGGTACGTCTGTCAAAATCTCTGCCAAAATCCATTTGTTGAAAGGAGATATTTTGATTTTGGATACACTATATTATCTTTTTCTGGTAGATATTAATTGCTTGTTAAAAGTTTGATTGGTTCCTAAACAATTTCAATGTTTTCTGAGAATCCCTTGACTCTGATGCAATTTTTTTGTTGAAGTTCTTTGAACTCTTTTTGACAGTATCTTTCATTCATTGCAAAAATAGACAGTAATTGAAAGCTGTTGTGTGTTTACAAATGTATTATATAATAGGATCGAAATATAGCTATACTTGTAAAAAATGGAAATTCAAACTATAAACTTATTGCTTTGCTGCCTTATCCACAAACATTCGTGTTCTTTTTAGTCTCTGGGCTAATTTAATTAACTAGAGTTAGGTTAAGTAAAGAAATCAAGCCCCCTTCATACTGCACATTTTATATTTAACCACGCTATGGCAAATTGTTCCCTGTTGTGGGAAGAAAGAGTATGATAATAACAAAAAATGGGCAACCTGGCTTACCTGGGATGTTTTGCAAAGTTGAATGACTATGATTGTTCTATGGTTTTCTGATCTGGTATTTGTTAGTAGCTTATTATTATTAGTATTGTATAATTATTATCTAGTGTGTGTGGGTGCATGATTGTAATAGGGTTCTATAGTTTTATTATAAATAAGAATGTTTGTCTACCCATTAGGGTACGGTTTTTCATTATTCTCTGTCTCCTAACATAGTATCAGAGCCACCACTATTTCCTCCTTCATGAAACCCTAACCCTAACCCTAAACAGCCACCATTCAGCCGCCAGCTTTCTTCTCTGTTCAAGTGCCGACAACCTGTTTTCCCCTTCCCTGCAGTGCCGTAGCCCTCCTTCTCCTTCCCTGGAGTGCCGCAGCCCTTCTTCTTCTTCCCTGAAGTGCCGACAGCCTGTTATCTCCTTCCCTGGAGTGCCGACCGCCTGTTTTCACCTTCTCTGAAGTGCCGACAGCCTCTTTCTCCTTCCCTGAAGTGTCGACAGGCCTTCTTTCCTCTCCCTGCAGTTGCCGGCAGCCACTGATGCAACCCTAGCTGCAACCAGTCTACGTAGTTGCCTACAGACATTCTCTTCTCCTTCTTCTTATAGCCAGTCTCTCTCTCTCTCTCAGACAGTCTCTTCCTTCCTGGCGGAGGTGCTGCCAGCCCCTAGAGGAGCCCTAGTCGCTGTTTTGAGGCTCTAGGGGCGGCTGTGGTTATCTACGTTGATCCTGTGAGTATCGATATTTCTGAGGTGAACCCTAGCCGCTGTTGTGAAGGTCTAGGGGATTGTCACATGGTGGTGGAGTCTATGGAGTATGGAGATAGTTTGAAGGCATGTTTAGTAGTCCATTTATGGTTGTTTATGGTTGTGGCTGCGACCTCTTTTGTTGTTAGAGTGGTTGCCGGTGATTCTTGAATATTGATAGATTGTGATGTCGACGGAGAGTTCGACATGGGTGGGTGACTCTCCAATAAATACTGATAGAAGGATTGGTGACCCTCAAATGAGTACCGACAAACAAGGACTCACACATGTGTTTTTGTTATCCACACGGTTAGTGGATTCGAGATTGACTGGACCACAAACATGTGTTATGGAAGAAGAAAGTATTACTAACAATTGAAAGTATGAAAAAAGAGGATCATTTGTTGAACGATCCTCCTGCGACGGGATCTAATGAATACAAGAGGTGGAAGAGGGATGACGCGAGACTACTTAGTCGAATGTTGAATTCAATGGAGTCTTCCATTGAGGAGTCTTCCATTGAAGTCTCTCCATAGCTTCTCCACCCTCCTAACTACAGCTCAAGATGGTATGGACAGACATGGAATAGGTCGGAAGGCTAGATGAGGTGCTCTTGAGAAGATTAGGCCTACACCTTTGGAGAGGTACTGTCGTTTCCACCCAGCCAATCACCTCTAAAATCTTCTCCAAAATCCTGTTGCAGAGAGATTTCGTATTAAAAGTTACTCTAACGGAACTCCTAAGTACGTAACTAGAAGAGCTCCAATCTTGCACCTCAAAATAGCAGGCAAACTTCCTATACCTAGAACATCGCCAATCAGAATAAGCTCTGATTTAACTAAATTCACCCGAAACACCGACAAAACCTTGAAGCAAAAGAGAACACACCGGTGATAGATGGCTGAGCTCAGTACCTGCAAAGACCAATGCATCATCTGTGATATGGTGAGATATTGACAAGGGGCAGCCATGAATTGTGTCAACATCAAACCCGACCAGTGTACTGCTCGTCAGATCAAGCGTCTAAGAGCCTTTTCGACAATAATCAAGAGACAAGGAGAGAGAGGGGGTCCCTTTGCCTCGGGGCTCTCAAAGTTTTAAAACAATCGACAGGAAACCCAGTCATCAAAACTGATATAGAAACAGATGCTATACAAAATTGAATCCACGCTCTGAAGCGCTCACCAAAGTCTATCTCACATATCACCCTTGGGACCCTGCATGTGAGTCTAGAGTCGGCACACTTGTTAGCCACTAACACAACATTCATGATCTGTTTAGCACCTACAAAAGAATTATAGGAGCCAAAAAACCACAGGCTGAAGCACTTAGGACACCCGCTCTTCTTCTATTCGCAGATGCTTCCTTGAGCTTCGAAGCCAACCAGCCAGCCTCTGATCGCAGCAATCTCAAAAACCTCTGCAGCCCATGGCCCCTCTCCGTTACCAGAAGCTTGTTTCCTTCATCAACTAGGTTGAATGTCTTCATCTCGACCTGAACTATCCTCCTCGTCAGAGGAGAAAGCTTCTTCATTCCAATCTAAGGAGTTCTCCCTGACGTTATAACAGCAAAAGTCTTTGTTATCACTATTATTTTCTTTTTGAATTGATTGCTCAATTGAATATAATTACGCACTCCAAGTTTTATAGTTTTTAAGTTATCTTTCAGGCATGGAGTTGGGAAATGCAAAAGTCCTTTTGTATGTTGTTCCTGACCATTAGAAAATCACTTGATATATAATGAATAAGATATATGAAATTATGACTATTGATACCTTGTTAGCTACTAGAGGGTAGTCAGACTTGGAAAGCATTTAAATATCTAGGGACCTTCTGTCCACTGCTTTCTCTGTTATGGATTATTTTGGAATCTTTGTAACAGTTGTTTGGGTGACATTTGTTTCTAATTGAATTCTTTGTGCTGTTTTCTTTGTTAATTACATAGTATTTAGCTTAATGAAGACGCGTTAACCCTAATAGGGTACGCAACTGTTTCTTTATAGAACAACGAAGGCACATAGTAAGATATGGTGTGCCCAACCACACCAGATAATAATAATTATTATTATAATAAAGCAAACACCCCCCCTCAAGCTGGTGCATATATATCTAACATGCCCAGCTTGTTACATATGTATCGAACTCGAGAACTTAGAACAGACTTAGTAAAGATATCTGCCAATTGCTCTCTAGTACGAACCGCACCGAACACGATCACACCATTCTGATACCCATGCCGAATAAAATGGCAGTCCACCTC
>JAOTRH010000006.1:9931882-9951434 GCA_034768845.1 Heliamphora exappendiculata | reverse complement strand
ATATATATATATATATATATATATATATATATATGTATTCATTTTTTGCTTGTTGGGTTGGAGTTGAGGGAGAGGCCTTTTGGGTGGAAGCAAATATTGGAAATTGTATTGTTCCCATATATCTTAAGAAACATTATCCTTTGTTGTATCATGTATGTAGAAAAGAAAAGAAATCTGGCTTTCTGGAGAAATATTCATGTGTGGATGGTGAAATATCGTTGTCCTTGATCTCTCTGGTCCACTTCTGTTCTATTTCCCCAGATCGTCTTCACAAAAAAAGTGCACGTGATAGTCACAAGGGTTCGAGCCTCCACGGTTGAGTGAAGTTACTAGTATTTGAGATTTAGAATTCGATGCTTCTGATTGTGTTGTATCATTTGATGAATTTATTTGGTATAATAATTTGATCACTGTAACATTATTTTATGACAAGTCTTGTGTTCAGGTTTTACTCTGAGCATAAAATTAGAGGATTAGGAAACAATGATTATTAGGCTAGCATGATTGATGGATTATTTTTATGGGATAATTAGCGTATTTGGATTAGTTTAAAGTAATAATGTCTTGATTATTAGTGTAGTGTTTTTTTTTGTACCGATTGATGTTTGGTTGGGAGTAGGATTATCTATGGATAAATAATATGTTGTTTGGTTTGACATATTTTTAGTAAGATTAAATTTTTTTATGTACAAAAAATGATTAAAATAGTTATGGGACTACCAATCTAGCCTTTTCATGGGCTTACGATAGTTTCCACAAGACGGATTAAGTTAATTGGGAGATGAGTTTTTAACCTCCCTTCAAAATTATTAGTGAAATAATTGATTTTTAAGTCTTAATTTTGCAACCAAACGAGGCCATTAGATGATGAAGATAAGAGGAACTCTATTATTATCTATTTCCGTACATTCAATGTATTCTATGGATACAACAATAATATATAGAGTTGAACATAGTAAAATAAGAATTGAAAATTTTTGTTGAAATTGTTTATTTGAAATTTTTTTGAAAAGCTAATCACAGGTTTTATGCAACGGCATTGTATAGAAAAGCAACCTGCTTTCACCCCCGTGAAAATTTTCCTTCTATTATTTAAAATAGCAATTTGTTGACGTGGCAATTTTTTTGCATAATATGTATTTTATAAATTTTATTACACTAATTTATAATTAAATCACAGAGATTCATAATTAAAAAGATTATATAGATTTATAAATCAACATTTATAAAATTTTATAAATTTAAATATAAACATTTATAATTAAAAATTAAAAAAAGTTATAATTCACAATTTTGATTTGACATTTAAAATAATTTATAGTTTTAATCATAAAAGCTCATAATTTTAATTATAAACTTTTATAAGTGCATACTATACACTAGACAAATAGGGTGTTTATTAATTTTCTTTTTCCGAAACTGCACTTACTATTCGTGAAGTTTTAGTGGCCATCGTTCCGGTCTTCTTGGGTGTTGTGAATAGTTAAAAATAAAGAGTAATTAACAGAATAATTTTGAAATAAAAAAATAAAAAATTTTATTTAAAAATTTGGAGTTTGGAAGACATTCTCACAAAAAACTAATTATATATATATATATATATATATATGTATATGTATATGACCTGGATAATTTTAATTGATCTTCTTTGCAAATTGTTTAATTAACATTTATAGTAATTTTAGATATAGATACAATTTATATAGGAAAAGTATTTTAAAAGATATTGATTTGGATTTAAATTTAGTAAGTTATATGTTTTATTTTTTTAAGTACTTTATAAGTTATAATTATTTCTTAATACATAAAAATATTTTTATTTAATTAAAAAGATAAATTAAAGGAGTAGATGAAATAATCTAATTCTAGCTTAAACATGAATAAGCTAATTTCTATCCAATTTCAATTGGCTATTCTACACCAAAAAAGTAATATATTTATACTATAATATATGAAAATTTTTTATTTCATAATATTAATCTCATCCATTATATGCAAGTTGAGTGAATGATAATTTCTCCCGTCACTATACGTTTTTCTTGCTTTCATTTAACAAGAAAGAAAAAAATAAATATTTATTTATTTATATGTGTATCCAATTGATACAAAACAATATGATTCTTTAAAATCACTTTTCTTGCTACAAACATTTTTATAAGATAAATTCTGAAAAATAAAAATAAAATTATACATTGCAAAAATACTAAAAATTAAATTTCTATCAAATTTCTTACAAACTAAATAGATAACAAAAGCTAATTTATTCACATTTTTATTTATATATTTTTTCACTTTATTTTCGTTGTAAATTATTTTTTGGTATAATTTCTTAACAATTGAGCATAGCTTTGAAGCTTAGAAGTTATTTTTAAAATATTTTTATTCTCATCATATTTTCGCCTCCAATCAATTAGAGAATGAGATGGAAAATCTTAAACCCACTTTCCATCTATTTCTATCCTTAACGAGTTTCATATATATTAAGGACTTTATATGTTATTATTTTTAATTAATTTAATAATTCTATATATAACTATAAGAAAAAAAAAAAAACATACACACGAGCCCGCCCCATTGGTCACTGTTTGTGGGTGAGCCGGAAAACCCTAAACCCTGCTAAAAACTCTCCTTCTACTTCTAGACCCTTCGCCTCTCTTTCTCTCCCTCTTACAGAACATTCGCTTCTCCAATTTAATTCAACTCAATCATCACAAAACCCTCTCTCTCCCTCTCTCTCGAACACACTGCTCTGCAACTTCAGAATCATGTATCGCTTCGCTGCCAATCTCGCTTCCAAAGCCCGGTAAGAACAACTCAAGAACAAGAACAAGAAAGGAGCGAAATGCTCTTGAATCTTTAGTGGTTTTGGTTTTACTCATTCATTTGTTTATTGATTCGTAGGATCGCAAGAAACGGCACTCATCAGGTACTGGTTTGCATTGCAGTTCATTGGATTCGATGACGTTCTTTGCCAAAAAATTGGCTTCATTTTGTTCTTTGATGTTGCTTCTCTGTGCATCTATTTGTGTTTGTGTTTCAGGTTGGTAGTAGGTTGGCTTGGGGAAGAAACTATGCAGCGAAAGACATTAAATTCGGAGTGGAAGCGCGGGCTTTGATGCTTAGGGGTGTTGAAGAGCTCGCCGATGCCGTCAAAGTAACGATGGGGCCAAAGGTGAGTGACTATAAATGTTTGGACTGTGTTCTTATCGTATGTTATTGTATGCAATGTCATTGTTAAGTTCATAATCATGTCGGTTAGTTTCTGCAATATATATCATTTCCCCCAAGTTTGATATGGAAAACTATACAAATGAAAAAAGGAAATCATAGTACATTGAAATCAAGTAAGAATAATGTGTGTATACTTATAATATATTTCCCTACGTCTGATCGTTATTTGTGAGCGAGCATGTAAGTTCTGCATTATATGTTATAAAAACGAGAAGGGTTCAAGATTGTTGTAAATTGCCTGAACATCCAAACATAACAAAGCCAGAGATGCATCTAAATGGATACACACAGTTGTTTCCTTAAATACTATCATTCTTGTCAACAATAGGTATGTTATTTGAAGGGTCCACCATTATGCGAT
Source organism: Heliamphora exappendiculata (assembly GCA_034768845.1). Lineage (NCBI taxonomy): Eukaryota > Viridiplantae > Streptophyta > Magnoliopsida > Ericales > Sarraceniaceae > Heliamphora > Heliamphora exappendiculata. The sequence continues at coordinate 9,947,842 of JAOTRH010000006.1, read as the reverse complement.
GTGAAATTTCTGGTCATCTCAGAGTATTGTCGGCTCTCGGATGAGGTATCTGGGGGCCTTAGCAAGAGTCCAAAAGCGGTATGTTGAAGCATTGGTGCGAGCTTTTGCATAGTTTGTGCATGTTGCCTTACCAACTTATTGCAAAATATTTTAAATTATCCCCCCTTTTCAGTAATATTTTAGCATGAACTATGCTATACAGAAATGTCAGAACACATCGTGGCTGATACGTACAACATGGGTATGGATATGGGTATAGGGTATGTATTCTACTCTTCTAATTAGTTATGCAAGCAGCAAGCATATTTGGTAATTTGAAAAATAAATGCGTCTATTACATGGTTGCGAATCATGGAAAGATATATGTAGTACTTATAATGTTACTTAAAATCGCAATTTTTCCCCTGTTGGCACTTTCCACACTTTGACACACTTGTCTCAATCCTTGCAATAGATTTTGAGCTTGCAACACCAGTTGATGTCTTTTACTGTACCTAAATTTCAATTGACAGCTGCGATTCTAGTACTAATATTTGTTATTTATTCACTAGCAGCCTGGCAAAAAAAGGAACTTTACTAGGAGAAGGATATGAGAGGAGAGGGGTTATCAATTCATCACCTTCTTCGTGTTATTTTATTTATCATCAATTCACATACTATAATCATCCCAATGCCAATGCATGATTGTCTTTGATAGGACCTTGGCCAAACGTAAAAATAAGAAAGAATGACAGCACCCACTTTTTAGGGGGTGAAGTTTTGATCTTGCCGCAGAAACATGTGCGGATGCACTTCTTAAAAGATAAACTCAGATTTTATATGCGCAAAGAGGCTCCCATTACATTGAATCCCCTTTCTAGTGCATCCAAACATAACTAAGCCAGAGCTGGATCTAAGGGGATGCATACAGTTGTACGAATGCATTTAGGTGTGAAGCTTTGATCTTGCTTGTGTATGGATGCGCTTCTAAAAAGCTAAACTCAGATTTTGTATGAGCGAAGAAGCTTCTGTTACATTGAATCCCCTTTTCTAGTGATTTAAAAAAAAAAAAAACTGTGGTTCATTTTCTTTTTTCACTTTTTAGATTCCTCTAAATACATGAATGATAAATGTAGAAAATAGCCTTAAAACATTCTATTATTCTTTGTCTTATTTGTTTCCAATTGTAGACAGCATATATGTATTCATTCATTTCTGCTATGTTGTAATGGGGGCTATTCGATGTTTAACCTATTTAGCATGTGCCCAATTTCAAATTCTATTTTAAGATTCTCAATGCATTCAGTTTTTGTCCTATACAAGTTCAAGAAAGAAGCATTAGTTTATGCATTGAGTGGGGGCGATCTGGAAACAATGCCCTTGATGAAATGTTTTGCTACTGTATACACAACTCATGGAATAACCAGTGAATTGCCCAAAATGCAAATTAGCAATTGAAAATATAGTTTTAAGTTGGAGTGTTTCCTGATTTAAAATGTTTTTTATGTTTCTATGTTAATCAAACAAATACAATTTAATATGACATGGATTTAGAGGTGCTTACGGTTCAGTTTGGTTTGGTTTCAATTTAAACCAAGAACCAAACTGTTCTAAACAGTACCAAGAATTTAAAAACCGGACTGAAACGAACCAATAAAGAACGTTTTGGTTCCGGTTTGGATATGTGGTTTTGAGATTAAATACTTATTGCCTATTTTATGTTTAAAGAAATTATATTATTAATTTGTTTTTTTTCTATTCACTTCTTTGTGTATTTTAAATTTATATAATTTTAATTTATATTTTTTTTTCACTTGTTTCATAATATTTGCAAAAAGATATTATTGTATTTATAAACTATGCATTATATTTTATCCCTTTAAATTTTATTATTTTTTATCAATTATAATAGTTAATGAATTACATAATATTACAATGTTATAGAAAAAAATAAAAAAATAAATTGTAAAAAAAATAAAGTAAAAGACAAGAGGTATGAGAAAGTAATTAATATTTGGAAGTTTTTTCTTTATATATAATACCTTATAAATATAAAAATAATAAAAGTAATGAATGGTTTCTAGAAGCTTAATCCGATAACCAAATCATTATGAATGGTTCCAAATAATTTGGAAGTTTGGAACCGAAACCAAATCATAAAAAAAAAAAAACTGGTTCCAACCTTTATGGTTTGGTTCGATTTGGACCGGTTTACCGGTTCCACCGATTCTTTTTGAAAACCCCTTGATGGGTTTAGATCAATTGTACATAACAGTTCATAACATTTTTTTAAAATTTTTTTTTTAGCAATAAGTATACAAAACACGTTTTATGTTTATGTTTTATATTTAATCTAAAGAGTTTCTAGCCAATTATTTCTTTTGTTCTACTCTCTTTGTGGTTTGTTGGTCTATTTTATGAATTTCAAAAGAGAATTTATTATGAATCGTAAGGAATTGTATGGCTGGTTGGATTAATATTTTATCAATTAGATTATATAATCATGTTTTTATTGCATAATTTGTATCAATATTTGTTTTATTATTTTATTTTTCATACATTGAAGTGTTTAACATCGTCTTTATAGTTTATGTTAAATCTTACGATTCTTGATCCGATTCACGATTGAACAAATTAAGATATTGTTTCACGATTTAACAACTATGCTTGCAGAAGATTATTGCTTATTGAAAAGTTACTTATGTGCTTTGATTTTAAAAGATGATTTATTATATAAGGCCAATATTTTGAAGGAAGCACCGGTGTTTGTTGTTGCAACAATTCTTGCTGTTTATCATATATTTTCAATCAGAATACTATCAATGCCTGGAAAATACTATTGAGTTTTAGACTATAATAACGCTTTATACAAATTCTGAATCAATTGCCATTTAGATGCTGGTTATTAAGGAAATCTCTGACATTACCAAATTGCTCCTCTTAATTTTTATCCAACGTTGCTATATAATTTTGGTAACTATTATCCTGCCTCACTTTTCCATTATGCTGTACTGTGGAGGACACTGCAATTTGCCATATTATATCACTTCCATCTTCAGTTTTCTTGGATTGTGATGATTGACTAGTTTTTTGTGGGTGTTTAACTCTTTAAAAGGGTAGGAATGTGGTTTTGGAACAAAGTTTTGGTGCTCCGAAAGTGACAAAAGATGGTGTTACTGTGGCAAAGAGCATTGAGTTCAAAGATAGAGTTAAAAATGTTGGTGCAAGCCTTGTAAAGCAGGTTGCAAATGCTACAAATGATGTTGCCGGCGATGGTTAGGTTTTGTACCTATTAATAAAGGCTTCTTTAGTTATTTCACTTAGAGTGCTTTGTTCTTAATGTGTGCCCTGATCATTTATTGAATAGCTCACCATCTACTAGAAGTCTAGTGAAATGAAGGCTCCTCTGAGTTGGGACATATTGATGATGAAGCTTGATTGACATGTTTTCAGGTACAACTTGTGCTACAATCCTTACTCGTGCCATATATTCTGAGGGATGCAAGTCTGTGGCAGCTGGAATGAATGCGATGGACCTGAGACGTGGGATCACAATGGCAGTTGATGCGGTTGTGACAAACTTGAAGAGCAGAGCACGAATGATCAGCACATCTGAAGAAATAGCACAGGTTTACTTTATTCCTCTTTATATTGGTACTCTATAATGAAAGGCTTCGTGACTTGGAATTTAAATATTTCTTGATTTACTTCGTTAGTGATAGAATTTTGTTCAATAAGGTTGGTACAATATCATCAAATGGGGAGAGAGAGATTGGCGAGCTTATAGCGAAGGCTATGGAGAAAGTTGGCAAAGAGGGTGTTATTACGATTTCTGTAAGTTGCCATTGGTCCATTTTTTCTGTTCTTTTCACTTTTGAGCTTTATGCAAAAGGATGTTCAAGGAATTCTTCCACCTTTGAGGGTTTATTTTGGTCGCTTACCACCTTTGCGTTGAGGCTGAAGCTTTCTGAGTTTTGAATTGTATTTCCAAAAAAAAGAGATCATGTGTTAAATCAAAAATGGAAACACAAATGATTGAAAACTTTATGATATTACTTGAAGAGTTTTAAAGCCTTTCAGGCCTACTAAAATACTGATCATACTTAGGTCACATAAAAGACAAAACATGCAATAGTGAATCATATGCGAATAAACAATTGTGAGAAAGAATGCAAGCCATATCTCATTATAGCACCCACACTAATGTAGTATGGACTATGGAGAACAAAGTATAATCAACCAAAAAGAAAAGTATAAAGTTGATAGGTAGTAAATACAGAACTGGAAGCATGGTCCAGTAAAGGAAAAAAAGAGGTTGAACATAGTGGGGAATAGGATTCTGGACATGGGAGGAGGAGAGATGGGGAAAAAATGTGAAAGAATAGAATGTTGGACAGACAAAAAGAGGTTGTTGTGACTTTTGGATTAATAAAAGAAGCCAATGGAAAAAATAGAGGAAAAAGAGACTTAGGAAGCAGAGAAAAGTAAGACTGTCGAAAAAACCGATAAAACCGAAGAACCGGTCCAAACTATGCGATTGGTTCGGTTTTGTATTGAATCGGTTTGATTCCGGTTCTAAAAATATGTTAATCGTAGACTACGGATCGGTTCATGGGTTTAAAGCCATGGTTCCGATTCCGGTTCCGAAACGAAGTTTTTATTTATATATATATATATGTGTGTGTGTGTGTGTGCAATCTATTTATAGCATATGTTGGTTCCCCACCATAGCTACCATACCATAGTTACCATAGTTACCATAGGCTAATTATCCTAAAACAAAAACCTCATATATATATATATATATATATATATATATATATATATGGTTTTGTATTGAATGGGTTTGAATTTTGATGTTGAATCTTAAAATTCATTTGCTTTTGTTGGGTTTTAATGCGATTTTTGCTAGATTTAAGCACTTTATGTAGGTGCATTGTCTATTAGTAGAACCGTGGTTTTGAACCGGGACCGAACGTTAGTAATAGATTCGGTTTGGTTCGGTTCCACGTATCACACAGTTTGGTTTGGTCATGAAATTTTTGACTTCTTGTTTGTTACCTAGATCTTTTGTTTCTCTTTTCCTACTTCAAGTTTTCCCTACAGTGCTTTAGATCTTGTACAGGCAAAATTTTATATGGTAATTGTTATGCTTTGATGATTCTATTTCCTTTTTTGGCGCCTTTTATAGACTTGCTTCTTTAACCTTATTTGTATCGTATGTTGCTGTACTATTTGCTTGACCATGACATACCATTAGAAGGGCTTAGCTTTGGATGTCAAGTTTGTTACTTTGCTGAAGTTTATTAGCTGAAGTGATTCCCCAAAGGTTGATGTTGTGTTCATCACCTTGCTGATTGTCTTATTTTGTTACTTTCATTTTGCATTGTACTGCTGTGTCCTTTTGTTGATAATATGTGCAGAGCAGTTCTTTGCTGTTTCATTTTATGCGAGTATCTGTCTTTTCTACAAGTTTCAAGGATACTCTTTTCTACAAGTTCCAAGCCATTATTGTTTTTTTGCAGGAAGAGTTGTCATTACCTTTCTTTTCTTTTATTAGGAAGTATTCAGCTACTAAGCTTCTGAATGATGTGTATTTGGTGTCTCTTACAAAAACCATTGCAGGATGGGAAAACACTGTACAATGAATTGGAAGTGGTTGAAGGAATGAAGCTCGATAGAGGCTATATATCTCCTTATTTCATTACCAACCCAAAGAACCAAAAATGTGTATGCAGTGCCATTTTCTCTATAGCATTTAATTCTGTTATCTGATTCCATGCATGAAGCATCTTTGGAGCACTAATGATTTCCTTATTTTAGACACTTCTTCATTCCTCATGCTGATGCTTGCAGATTTCCACGATTTTTTTTCTTTTTTTTTTAATACCAGGAATTGGAAGATCCACTGATATTAATCCACGAGAAAAAAATTTCAAGCTTAAATGCTGTGGTGAAAGTATTGGAGTTGGCCTTGAAGGTAATAGTTGTACTGTGATGCTTTAATAAAATTTATATCTTATGTAATCTGGATTATGTACCAAATCACATTATTTTTCTCAGAGGCAAAGACCTTTGCTGATTGTTGCTGAAGATGTGGAAAGTGAAGCATTAGCGACTCTCATTCTAAACAAGCTTCGTGCTGGAATCAAGGTATTTTTGAGTTCTATAATTAATATAATTTTTGTGAACCAGTTAGTTGAAGTAACTACCATTGATTTGGAGGTACAACTTTCTCTTGATCTGATTGGATGATGAACTTGTTGAAGGTTTGTGCCATTAAAGCTCCTGGATTTGGAGAAAACAGGAAGGCTAATCTACAGGACCTTGCTGCCCTCACAGGTGGCGATGTATGTTTGCTTATCGTTCTCATATTCCACGTATCATTATTATTGCTTTAATCAATTTTATTTTATTCTGTTTCTTTTGTGTTATTTATTGTGGAATATTGGTTACATCAGTTTCCATATGAAGAATTTCTGGTCTTTTTTCCCTTCTAATCAATCGTAGGTTATAACTGATGAGCTGGGTTTGAACCTTGAAACGGTTGGACTCGAAATGTTTGGAACATGCAAAAAGGTAGGTTTTATAACACAACTTCTTTTTCCTTATTAATGTATAATGTTGTACTGCATCATATCAAGTGGCAGGTTCTTCAGCCCCCTGCTCACTCGTATATGCTCTCCAATAAGCTAGTTCAGCAGAATGGGTTTAGTTTTTAACCGGTGGCTATATGTTTTCTATGTGGACATGTAGGTTACTGTTTCAAAGGATGATACTGTTATTCTAGATGGAGCTGGTGACAAGAAAGCCATTGAGGAGAGATGTGAACAGGTTAATACCATTAACGTATTTTAAGTACTCATCCGGTATTCTGTCAGACTCTCATTGTGCTTATAACTAATTAGGTTTTGGTCTACCATTTTGCAATAACAGCTGAGAACTTCAATTGAATTAAGCACTTCTGATTATGATAAGGAGAAGCTACAAGAGAGACTAGCAAAGCTTTCTGGTGGAGTAGCAGTGTTGAAGGTTGTTCATTCTTTCTAAGACATCATTATTACTTCTATCAAAAAAAAATTGACAAGGACAGCAAGTCTTATCTAGGCTAGCGTAGATGCTTTGCTTTCTTTCTAAGACATCATTATCACTTCTATCCCAAAAAATTGACAAGGACAACAAGTCTTATCTAGGCTAGGATAGATGCTTTGTGTCTTCCATATCAACATGCAATTTAAAATGACATAGCATTTGTAAGAAAGAAATGAAGTGAAAATGTGTTTCTTTTCCAGATTGGAGGTGCAAGTGAAGCTGAGGTTGGTGAGAAGAAAGATAGAGTTACAGATGCTTTAAATGCAACCAAGGCAGCTGTGGAGGAAGGGATTGTACCTGGTGACCATGTCATTTTATGGAAACCTTTCCCCTTCTTGTTAGCCTGCTACAATCAAACATTGATTTTGTGACTTTATTTGTCCAGGTGGTGGTGTTGCTCTTCTTTATGCCTCAAAGGATCTGGAAAAGCTACATACTGAAAATTTTGATCAAAAGATCGGTGTTCAGATTATCCAGAATGCTCTCAAGGTTTCATTCTGTCATTGATCTCTTTAAATTGCATCTCGAGCTTCTGCTGTGATGTTTTAGATCGTTAGTTGCTTGTTTCTCAAGCCCTTGACAGTTATAGCTTTGGCAAAAGAAGTCTCCGCAAATCCTTTTGTTTACATGAATTTGATGCTGTAGAGTATTACCTGGTTGATTGAATAGGTTGATAAACTTTAAAAAATTGTCTTCAAATCTTATTTTGCAGAACTTCCTTTCTTCTTTTGCTTCTTTTGGGTTTGGCATAAGGACAATAGAATCTTCACTATATTTTTATGTTCATTTTTGTAGTACTGTTTTCTCTTGAGGTACATACAAACTAAAAACCAGAAGTTCACAGATCCAATTGCAATTTAAAACCTCGTGTCAGGCTCCGTTTTTATTGCTGGGGAACCCTTGGAAATGTTATTATTTGCACTGTTCATATTTGTTTGTTTATTCTTACAAAAGTAAATTCGGTCGTATAATCTTGTATTATTATATGGCTAATAAGCCAAGACTGCAAAGTCCTACTCATTTAAGAATCCGTTCTCAATATATGAACATTGTTTCTTACAGGCACCAGCGCACACAATTGCTTCCAATGCTGGAGTTGAAGGCGCGGTAGTTGTTGGTAAGCTATTGGAACAGGACAATCCTGATCTTGGATATGATGCAGCTAAAGGTTTGTTGTCTCCTCTCTGTATTCTCGCCCCTCTCTCCCTGTCTCTCTCTCAAATACGACAGAAGTTTGTGGCTCTTTTTCTGGCTTTTGTAAGCTCTTTCACTTTCCACCTATGCGGCACGGGGAGGCATGTCGTGACGGATACTGACACTCCTTGGACACCTCTATAAGCGAATTCGACACTTTTTAAACATGTCTTATTTTACAAAATTAAATTTATCATGTTTTGGATTCTTTTAAATTCAACTTGTACACTAAATATGTTTTGAAATATTTATAAAATAAAATACATAGTTTAATTTAATTTGTGGTATGTTTTAAATTTTTCATTAATTTTGAATAAATTACTCATATTTTGACATATACTAAATATATTAAAATATGAATATCTATCGCGTTCCAAATGTTTCGTGCCATGTATTTTAGAACTTGACGTGTCGACGTGTCAACGTGTTACTCAAGAGTCCGTCTCGTGTTGGGTCGCGCGTCCATGTCTATGCTACTTAGCTCTCCACTGGTTTGAGCAGGTGAATATGTAGATATGGTCAAGGCAGGAATTATTGATCCATTGAAGGTCATCAGAACAGCCTTGGTAGATGCTGCAAGGTAATTTCTGGGGCCTTTCAAAGACTTTTCCTTTGCAAAAGCCTTTTCTGTTTCTTAAGTTTCTGAATAAGCTCTTGGTGATCTCTTTTTTATGTAGCGTGTCTTCTCTGTTGACTACAACGGAAGCCGTTGTCGTCGAACTTCCGAAGGATGATAAGGAACTTCCTGGAATCGGTGCGGGAGGCATGGGTGGCATGGACTATTAAGAGTAATCGTTTTGCCCTAATCCATTCATTGTTTTCGACTAAATTGTTTCGCATGCAACATCTACATGGAATTAAGAAATAAGTTAACTTGTTCGAGTTTTGCCTCTTTGTGTTCACTTAAAACTAAGACCGGCATCGGTGTAATCATATGATGAGAGAGAGGTCAAGATTGGAGAGTTTCTTTACAGAATGCATCAGTATAAGCAAGCTCTCACCTTCGGGTCCTGCTGTTACTTTCAAACAAAAGTATCGATATTTATGTGAGTCTTGTTCCTAAAATGCAATCCATTTTGAGTTTCACGGGTTCAGCCCTAGCTCAGTTTGTTTTTTTATTAAACGTGTTATTGGGTAGTTTTAGTTTTTATTTTGTGTCGAGAAATAGCTAATCCTAACGCCTTAACTTTGTGTAGGGTTCAAGTCGTGTTAACGTGTCGTGCCAAAAATCTTCCCCCTAAGTCTGATATCCGCTGTTTGTTTGTGGGGTTGGAATATGGGCTGAGTAATATATCTAAGGGACTACTTTTTTACTCCTTATGTGGGAATATATTAGTTTCCTGGGATACTGAATGATGCGAATAATAGTGCCAATCTCAGTATCACATCTCACTTTTTATTTGGAAAGGGATAACCTCTATCTAGAGTTTGGTTGATAATTTGAATTGTACTGAATAAAACGGGAGGAATAAGTAATACTGTGGGTTGCATATAATTCTTTATAGTAGGAGATAATATATAAGATTATATATACTGTATATAAGAGTTTTTGGAATCATAAAAAATAGTGTGGTAGTTAAAAAATGTTAAAATGGTTACCAAAGGCATGAGTTGGCTTTTTTCACACTAAATGGGGTGGTGGTTTTATATTCTAGTTCATATATATATCCATGTAGTAATGTAGGTATACGACTTAAAATTTTACAAGAGTATATTGCACGAACTACCATGGTTACATCACCACTGCCTCGCCACCACCAATATTACCACCGCCTCACTATTATCACTACAGCCACCATCATTGCTGCCGCCATTATCTCTTCCACCATCACCACCATTGTTGTCATTGCTACCTCACCACCACACTACAGTCACAATTATCATTCCCGCCATCGATGTCGCCACCACCACCCCACCATTGCCATCACACCTGGCCTAGAACTTGCAATTTTTTTAATACTATTTTTGGGTTGAGCCTTTCTTATATATTTATTTACATTTTAAAGTATGATAATATATATATATATATGCTTATATTAGAAGTTAAGAGAAATATTACACCACTACATTGAAATTGTAATTTTATGTGAGCTTTATTACATTCTAGGAATTATTTCAACATGTTAAACACACAAATTGAAAATAATAGTCCTATTTATGAATTAATTTTTATGTTGTCGCCAAATATTAAAATGAAAATTATTATTCTTCTCTCATTTTATTGTAGAGTCATTCCAATTTCAGGTATATTATTACTCACCGAAATCATTTTAAACACTACCTAGTGATTTGAGAAAAGATAGAATCCCGTGCCCACTTGGCTTTAACTTGCGCGGACCTGGTTGAGCCCACCACCTGGGTCAGCTCCATTCATTGAAATCAAAATTGTAGGTGAGAACTGAGAACTGTGGGATGAAGATAAGTGGGTCCCTGCCCAAATGGATCCCTAATTTGTCGGTGTGGGGCCAAAAATGTCCAGTAATTATTGGAAAGTCCCTTGTCTATACAGTATTATTACTTAATACTATATGACAAAATATTTTGAATAGTTTAAAGAGCAATTATTTGGTAATTTTGAGGTATTATGTAGTATTGTTTATATGATGCTCTATTTATTAATGTAGTTAAAAATATTTAGAATGAAATAATATTCACCAACCTTTGTTGGTAGGTTGGAGAGAATAGTGACCCACATAGTATGTATAAATTATTTTTATTTATTGAGAATATTATGTAATATTTTCTATATAGTATTTTGAAAGTATTTTAATAATGTTCAATGTTGGGGTCTATTTTATTGGACAAGTGGAGTTGTTCAACGAGTAGGAAACGAAACAATATGCTGGTTGTGATGTGTCCTATCAATATATGAACTCAATATATTTATGAGTTTAGAGAGCATTTGGTAGGCCCAAAGTGTTATATGGGTTGCCTATATTATGTTTTAATTTGATTATGTAGTAAAAAATATTTTATATAGAATAATATTAGCTTATTTTTATTAGATAAGTATGAGACAATAATGACTCACTTAGTATGTATTGTATATTTTTAGTTGTCGGCAGTATTGCATAGACAATACTACATGGTATTTTAAAAAGTACCTAATATTTTTGTAAAATAATATTTTAAAAAGTACCAAATATTATTTTGTATGGAATAATATTAGTTTATTTTTATTAGATAAGTATGAGACAATGATTACTCATTTAGTATGTATTGTACATTTTTAGTTGTCGGCAGTATTACATAGATAATACTACATGCTATTTTAAAAAGTACCTAATATTTTTGCAAAATACCACACAATACTTGGAAATGTACCTAAAGGTTTTTTTATCTACAAGCGGAGATTGACAGTTATTCCACAAGTATTTGAAAGTGTTGAGAATGATCTTATAATAAGAGTTTATTAATTATTATATATCAACATAATAATATTAATATGCTAATATGGTGTTTTTTACCACTAAAATAATTTCTCAAATTTGAGAATGACTTTACAATAAGTGTTTATCGATTACACATTAAAATAACATTAGCATATGACATAATATTTTTTAATTATAAAATAATTTTCTCAACGTGGCACGCTAGGCACTTGCCACGTCTGCACTCCTCACGATGCGCACTTATTGACGCGTGTGTTTCTTATTGCCAACAACGTAGGTGGCTACTGTTCCGAGCTAGATTAACTTTAAAAAATTAAATTTAGTTTTAAATAGGTTGTTTAATAATTTAAATTTTAAATTAATTTTTTTAAAATTAGTTATTTGAGTAAAAAGTTATTTTTTTTACTTTTTATTTAAAATAAATAATTATATTCTTGTATATATATTTGATATTAATAATTATATATAGTTGATAATAGTAGTAAATAAATTATGAATAAATAGTATTATTGTATTTTAAAAATAGTATGAGTTTAAATGTAATATTATAAGAGTTTGTATTTTGATTTAATTTTTTGATTTTTTTTAAAATTTTTTGCTTTTTAATTTTATTTGTTCCTCTCGTTGCATTATATAATATTATTTATACAGTGCTTTTATTAATCATGTACCGAAAAATGAACCGCATGCCACAATATTTGCCCTTTTTTTTTTTTTTTTTTATCGACAAATACTGACACTCTTTAACAAGGTTTGAGCATTCAACCTCTCATTTTGAAAGAAAATACTTATATTATTGAGTCAAAAATCACTTGGTATTTGTCCATTCTTATTGAGTTAGTTAGAGACAATGATGGTGCACATTGTTATTTGTCGAAACTACTTACACAAACAATGTAAATAATTTTTCATATTTTTTAATGTTCCTCCTATTTACATCTATTAAACAGTGATTCATAGTCTAATAAAAATATTAAAAGCTTAATTAGTTAGAAGTTTTATTTAAATTTGATCTCATTAGTCTAAATTTTAAATAGAAGATCCTATTTTAAAATGTAATTTGGAATTGTGACATGTTTACCCTTATTTAAATAGTTTATGACAAGTTAATTACATTTTTAATTTTTTATAATTTTCAACATATAAATTTATTTTTAACAAAATTAATATTTTAAAACTTATGATTTATCAAGTGTATATATATATATATATATATATATATAAATTAATCCAAATACAAGCCCAGTTGACTTACTTTTGGGTTTGTTTTTTAATAATTAATAATTTAAATCCTCCCAAAATTATTAGAAATTTTTTTATTATTAATTTTAAAATTTCAAAATTAATCGAAGTGACTATAAATTTACAAGCACACCAAGTTATAAAGGTACCATTGTACTTGGTCAGTTACTGAGTATTTTGTTGGTATTGACGATCAACAAAATGCCAAATTGTCAACAAAAACCTGCCCTTTCATACTCTGTACCTTCTCTAGATTGACATTATTATTTTTGATTATTTTTTATAAATAAAAATATTTTACATATATTAAGTGAGTTATTTATTTTTTTATTAATATTTTATCTATATATTAAAAGTGGATTAATATTGGTTCTGTTTGGGCTAAAATTTAAACTTTTTACTTATTTTTTTGTCTTTTTTAAACTTTCTTTTGTTATTTGACTAAATCTTTGTTTTAAATCTCTTGAAAAGATGAACTGAAAATTTAAATTTTTTTAATCAAAAATTAAAATAAGTTTGTTAAAAATGAAAATAAGTATTATAAAATTTTATTGGCTTATTTGATTTATTTTTTATTTTTTAAAAAAATTATATTTTGGACAAATTTTTTATTTTTTCGATCCAGCTCGATAAAATGAGTCGAAAAATTTAATAATTTGACTAAATGATAAAAAAATTCATAAAAAATAAATAAATAAAATAAAATAAATAAATAAGTATTTATCTTGTAAATCCAATAAAAAGTTATTTTGTTTTGTTTTATAATATGCTGCACGGTTAGAATCACTTGAAGCCTTAATCTTTTTGATTTTTTTTAGACCAATTACTTTGGGCATGTTGGTATGGACAATGTTTTGAGTATTAATTTTTTTTTGGGTACGCTATGTATTACTATGGATAAAATATTAAGTTTTGTTCTAAATTTATAGCTATAAAATATTACATATGTTTGTTTTAAAATATTATTGATAATAAATAATTTAATATAACATGAATACTTATTTAAATAATGTTTTAATTAGTCTAAATTAATTTTTATTTTCATTGTTATAGCGATGATAGCTAACTTAAAAATGATATAAATTTAATATTGAATAGCTTTATAATAAATTAACATTGACGAGTTTTAAAACTCTTCCTTTTATAAAATATTATCGGTATGGTACGTATTAATACTGATAAAATAGTAGTGGTGGTGGTGTATGCGGTGGTGGGGATAACGACAATAGTGGGGGTGGTGACGACGATGATGGGAGTATTAGTGTGGGCGAGAGTGAAAATAATAACGTCGGCATAGCAATGAGTGATGGTGGTGGCAGGGGTGGCAATGGCGATGGTGTAAGCTATGATGGTTTAGGTGGGGTGGTAAAGGTGGCGGGGGTGGTAGTGTACGTGGTGGTAGCGGTGACAATGGTGTGAGTGATAGGCTAAGGGCATCAGGTATAAGATAATCATTCCTAAGACATTAAAGCATAATGGAGTGACAGGAAGAATGAACAAGACAATTATAGAAAGAGCCAGATGCATGTTATCACATGCAAAGCTATTGATGACTTTTTCGGGCGAGGGAATAAGGAGAGTAGTCAATCTAATATATTTGGCGAGGCAATGAGGAGAGTAGTCAATCTAATATATTTATCTCAATCAGTTCCACTTGAGGGTGATGTGTCAGACATAGTTTGTTAAATAATGGGATAACTTATAGCCACTTAAGAGTATTTGGGTGCAAAGCATATATTCACATTCTTAAAGATAAAAAATCAAAACTTTATCAGAAGTCAAATGGGTAAATTTTTATGAGATATTATCGAGAGAATTTTGGGGATAGACTTTGGAATCTTATTGATAAGAATATCATCAAAAGCGCAAACATCATTTTCTTTGAGGACAAAACTCAAAGATAGTGAAAGGAGATAGGTAAAACACAAAAAATAATCTCAATGATGGTGGTCAATAATGGTGAGTGGAAGTGGAAGTCGGTGAGCGGAGGCATCGACCGGTAATGAGGTGGTTGGTGGATGTGGTGGCTCATGGAAAGAGTTGGTGGATGAAGGTAACGACGAGTTAAATAGAGGTGGTAGATGGTTGTGGCGGTCGTAGGGTGGAGGTGGTGGTTAATGAATGAAAGTGGTGGCCAAAAATAGTGACGATGATGGTGTTTAGCAATATGGATAAAGATACACTGGTTGCTGAAAGAGGTGGTGAGTGCAAGTTGCCTCTTGTGGGAAAGGTGTTTCGTGGAGGCGGATGTGGCGGCGAGAAAGGTGGTGGTCATAGGTGATGGGCATGAGAGTTTGCAATTAATTGTAGCAAGATATAGAAAATGAAAAATTATTTGCAAAACAAGTGAAAGTTACATATTTTTTTATTTACATAAATTTAGTAAATTTTAAAAATTATTTCCATTTTCTATAAAAAGTAATTATTAAATGTATTTTTATTTTATAATTTATAAAAATCTTAAAAATAAAAACAAATAACAATGAACATAAATGTTATCAAAACAAATTGTTCGATAAATACCATTTTGTTAATTTTCAACCGGGAATTCTGTGTTTTGCTTGAATATAGATCTAATAGGATGAAAATAAATAAAATTATTTTCCTATTATCTATATATATATATACCCTTGTTTAGGAAATTATAAATGGAGAAACTTCTTCCAAGATGAATTTAAGATATTGAGAATTTTATTGAGAGTTCGTTTTAGAATATTTTAAATATTTTTTTAGTTAATATATTTTAGAAGGCAGCTAGTACATTTTCTTATGAAATGAGTATAGAATATTTTTTAAATTTGGTCTCCTAAGTATTTTATTTTTTTTCAAATAAGTTTCATGAATTATTCAAATACTTAAATAAAATTACGTAGGTATCACATTATTAATAATGGGATTCCTAAGAATGGGATACCCAATCTTATTCTTCGATTCCAATCTTCCAAACGTGGCCTTATTGGAGTTGTCAAAAAGCAGCAACAAACTGTTGGGAGAATATTCAATGCCAAAATAAAATACATGCTCGGGGATCTAGAAAATACATCTTTATTAAACTTTCAAC
>JAOTRH010000006.1:9895295-9923013 GCA_034768845.1 Heliamphora exappendiculata | reverse complement strand
GCGTCACTCTCCCAGGATAAAACGGCTCCACGATCTTCGGAACACCACCAAGGATCGACTACGAACGTTCTTCGTCTATCTTTCTCTCTCTTGCAACTTGCTCCGTAATCTGATAACTGTATCTCTTTTTTCTCACCTTCTGTCTCTCGGTATATCTGCATATCTCAATCTCTTATGTATATATCTTCTGTATATATCTTTCTCAGAGGAAGACGACCTTTATATAGCCCCTCACAAGAAGAAGAGGGGTTACAGAGAATTCAATTGCCACCGAGAATTCAATTGCCACTTATGGCTATTGAATTCCAGGCAGACCCTCAGAGCTCCTGGCTCTGTTTCTTCCTCTTCTCTGTCTCTTCCTCTTCATCTTCTGAGACTCTGTCTCTTCCTCTAACCCTTTCATTATGGAGGGTTTTTTCCTGGAAATCAATAGCCACTCATGGCTTTTGGTTTTCAGGCTTCAATTGCAATTGAATGACCAATTCAATTGTAATTGATCCAGCTATTGAAATCTGCATTTCAATGATCAATGAAATTTACAGATTCCAACACAAAACTCTTCTTGACAAATAACATTATTAGCATGATTTTTTTATATTATTATTGTTAGAAGTATAGTTAATTTTTTAACTAAAAATGTTATAGTATTTAACTTAAAAAACCTAGTGTGTTTGGAATAATGTGACTAGATTTTAAAAAAATAATAAATAAAGAAAATTTATCAAGTGTTTTAGGGATGCTGAACACTAAAGATTAAACACTAGTTTTTTCTCCAAAAAAAAAAAAAGATAGCTTTCTAGTAATTCCAAACGGGCAATATAAAAGAAGGAAAAACCCAAATAAATAAATAAATAAATAAATAAATCGTTTCCCTATTCTCCACTTGCCAGAAGACAGTTTACCGTTAATTGTCATTTTCTATAAAAAGAAATCCCACTTTTTTACTCTCAATGTCTTTTTATAATAGAGGATATCTTACAATCATTAATTAAAGACAATAATTAAACGCTATCAGCCACTAATGTTGCTTCTTAATCCCCTACTTTTAGACTTTAATATATGATAAAGGACGAATTAATTAACTTATTTACCATTCTTTATTTGGTCATCACATATTAATTATGTACTCTCTAACTTAATTAATTATGTACTGACTATATTAAAACAGTCCTTCAAAAAGGAGATGAACCATAATAGGTCTATAATACATAATTTTACTTTATATTCATAACATATTATTTTTACACTTCGAACTCGTAATTTTTAGATTACTTTCTAACTAGCTATTTAACTTTAACTTGAATATTTTATTTTTAATTTTTAAGTTAAATAAATAAAAAATTTATTGATTAAAAAATAATTTTAAGTCGACTGTTCACAAATAACAAGCGTCTTTTTTATCGTTAATTACTATTTACTAATAATTATTTGCACCTAAAAATACTTTGAACATAACTTGATATTGTAAAATTAATTTTAAACAGTTATCAATTTCCTCAAGTATTAGTAGTAACTATTAAATAATTTTTAGTAAGTTCACCGCGACATTTTAACATCAGTGATAACTGGTATTATGGTATCTGGTTTAAAGTTAAATTTTTTAATTTTTTTTTAAAATTTAAAAAGTAAAATAAAATCTTTTTCAAAAATATCATAAATTAAAATTTTTTTATATTTTTTTAAAAATATCATAAATTTTATCATATAATTTTATTTTTTATAAAAATTAAAATTTTAAAATATACCGGTTAAAATTAAAGTGACTTTAAATAAAAAATTTAACTTAAAGTCAAGTTGCCAAAGACACCGTACTATATAAAAGGGGTGTTTGGGATTGCTATTACTAATAGATTTTTGTTTTTTTATATTAATTTTAGTTATAAATTATAAATTTTTTTAAATACTCACAATTTTTGTAATAATTTATAATTATTTTTTTATTTTAATTATAAATTATATTATTTATTAAATACTTACAATTATTACTATAAATTATAATTTAAAAATAACTAACAAAGCATTCCCAAACACCGCCAAATACAGAAATAAATTTTAAAACTTAAAAAAAAAAAATACAAGTCAAACGAATGAATGATAACGTAATCATTTATAACAAGCAAACACTAAATAGAGACCCACCCCACATGTCTTGGTGTAGGGTCCAAAAAAGAATATTAAATGCAAGAAAGAAGTTCTCTTTGTTAGATCCCGTTTGGCACAATTTTAAAAAAGCTGTTTGTTTTTGTGATTTTGCTTTTCAAGGTTTTAGCAAGAAAGAAAATAAAAAAATGCCAAAAACCTTAAAAAGTTGAATATGCTTGGTTCCCAAGCCTTTATTAAGCTTTCCTTTATTTTTTTTTTCTTCTTTTGGACTTTTTTTCCCTTATATTTAGGTGTTTGATAAAGACTTTTATGTCAAATTAGCATCTTTGTATTTTCCTTCTTTTTTTTTGGTTTCACAAAAAAATATATTTAATTTTAATTTTTAAAAAAGAAATAAAAATCACCCCTAATTACTTATCATAAAACTTAAATCTGCAATTTATACGGTGAAAAGTTAAAATGATTCCATTAAATTACACATGCAGCATCTTCATATCTTCAAGATGGCCATTTTGACTTTTTAGTGCAAAGTAAATTATAAATACAGTAAATTAGTTAGAGTGGTGTTTGGAAAAATTATTGTTAGAAATTTGTATATTGTAATTTCCAGTAGAAGTTGTAAATATTTGATAAAAATTATAACTTATAATTAAAATAAATAAAAAAATAATTATAAATTATAATAAAAATTATAATTATTTAAAAAAATTTATAATTTATAATTAAAATTAGTAGTAAAAAACAACAAGTTACTAGCAGTAGTATTCCACCTTTCATAAAATGTGTAAAAGAATTAGTCTTGCTACTAAATTTTTTAAAGCTCATATCCTAATTTTAAAATGACATTTTTTTAATCCAGTTACTTTTTTTTTCTTATAATTTGTGCATTAAAAAATAATTAGTGTGCTTAAAAGAAAAAACTTTTTTTGAGCATCATCTCGGGTCCAAGCTCTAAATTCTAAGAGGGTGTTTATTAAAGATTATTTTTAAATTTTTTAATTTATAACTTAGTAAAGAAAAAAAACTAAACATTTTTACTTATAACTTTGAATTCTAAATTAATAAAGAAAATTGTTTAAAAACTATTAATTTACAATGGTAACAAGAATTTATAACTTTTCTAAGTCATAATCATTTTTTTTAATTGTAATTTACAAATTTATAATTTTAAAAGTACATTAAGATCCTATTTGTTTCAAAGTATTAGGAGAAGAAGTTAACTTAGAAACAAGAACCGTCTACCAAGTTTTGTTGTTCTTTTAATGTTATGAGTTTCACGTTTATATTACGGAACTTAAAAAAATAAAATTGTTAATCTTTCATATGTAGTATTAATAATATGAGATTTTCTTGATATTATTAATACCATATTTTAGATTATTATTTTTTATTTTTTAACGGTAAAAAATAACTATACAACTCTTATTAATTTATTTGTTTCACTTTAACCAAATATGAATTAAATTTTTTTACAATTTATATAATTCTATTTAATTATAATCCAATGATATAAATAAATAAATAAATAAATAAATAAATAAATATATATATATATATATATATATATAAGACTTTATTATTACTAATCCCTCTCATAACATATTTAATTTTGTCCAAAATAACTTATATTTTTAAAATCAGATCGAATCGGCAAAAGAACCACTAACCGGTATGCTTAACAGTCTTGAATTACCCAATGAACTGGTTAACTATAAAAACCGTTTTATTTTAATAAAATTATCTTAAGTCAACCGTTAACCCAATCAAACCGGTAACGAGTTTAAAGATCCGAACGATTCTCACACAATCTCAAAATCAAAATCTTGGTCTACAATTTCACTTTTTTACTTCACACAGTACCTAATTGCTAATTCTATCCGGTAATCCTAACTCTTTTATGCTTTAATGTTTGTGACTTATATTTATTTTTATCTTTTATCAACCATCAGGGATACTTTAGACTTTAATTAGTTTTGGTCTAAGTTCTAATTTTAAATTGGAGTCTTGCTTAGATTACGAGATGCATTTATTCTGCTATTTAAATCGTGAGGTGAATGTTATTTTTATGTTGTTTCTATTATAAATTTATTAACAACTAAATTATAATGTTACGATTCGATTGAACCAGTAATTCATTCGTTCGATCTCTTTTTCAGTTGGCATAACGGTTTGATTTTTAAAATATTTTTTCAATTTGGGCTAATTTCTATAATTTTTGCTTATTTTTGAACTTTTTAAAAAAAATTTGACTAATTTTTTTTTACTTTTTTGAATTATCTCAATGGAAAGAATAAAAAATATAAAAAAAATTGATCAAAAATTAAAAAAAAAATTATCAAAGACAAAAAAAATGTAATTTAGCTTATCGATTTATTTTAATTTTTTTTATTTTTATAAATTTTTTTTAAAAATTAATAAAATTTATTTTGTTGACTCATCTTGATAAAATAAGTAAAAAGTCATAATAATTTAATTAAATAATAAATTTTTTTATTAAAAATAAAAATAAATAAATAAATAATTATCCCAAACATGTCATCGAAAATTACAAACCACCATCAAATATGACAGACGAGCTGAGCTTGAATTCGCTTTAATATAGGCCTAATTGGCAACTTACTTTTTTTTCTTTTCATTTTTTTTTTTTGCTAAAAATACAAAAAAAAGTAAATTTTACTAGTTTGACAAAAAAAAATCAAAAAATCAAAAAATTAAAAAATCATACTAAAATATAAAATTTCAAAATATTTAAATTAAACTTTTATCACTTTTAGAATGCAAGAATACTTTTTATTCATAATTTATTTACTATCACTATTAATTATATATAATTATTAATATCAAATATATAAAAAGATAAATTTGTCAACTTTAAATAAAAAATAAAAAAATTAATTTTTTATTCAAATAATTAACTTTAAAAAACTAACTTAAAATTTAAATTATCAAATAACATAGTTTGAAGTCAATTTAATTTTTTATTTGACAAAAAATACAAAAATAAAAATAAAAAAATTAATTTTTAAACTAATTAACAAACGAAACCTTAGACTCGATCAGATCCTATCCGATCCGACCCAACTCGAAATTTAGCGTCCGACCACCCCTACCAAAAATGAGCTGTATCGATTTGGGCGAGTAATTTGAGATTAATCCGGAATGGGGGAATTGTGTGCGTGAGACACTGAGAGTGAGAGAGAGAGGATTTCCGTCAAATCCATTTCGTCTCCTTTCATATATTTTATTCGCTGAGAGAGAAAGAGAGCCTTATCTTTGGTTGCAAACGACATTTTAACACAAAAGGCAAAAGCAGAGGAAACCGGCAAATGTTCTGAAATTGCTCCATTTCCCCATCATCTGCTGCCAGAAGGTGTCACAGATTCACAGACGAGAGAGAAATACAGAGATAGAGTTTATGACGAGAACGAGAATACATCAGAGAGGTAAGAGGAAGAGGGATATTTATACATGTTACTGACGATTACAGAGGAAAGACAGTTCTAGAGATAGAAACAGATTCTAGGGCGAGAAGTGAAGAAGAGGAAGAGGAAGAGGAGGAGGAGGAGGAGGAGGAGGACGCTCAAGCTCCTGTTGATTAGAAGGTCAACGGAGTTGAGCCGGTGATTCAATGTTATCTGAATTTGGATTTTCGACTGCTGAATTAAACCTGTAAGTTGGATTACAGGTTTAATCATCTCGGATTGATACCGTGAGTTCTCTAGACTTGAAGAGGTTTCTGTCTTTATTTTACTTTCGATTGCGTTGATGGTTAGATTCGATTGATTCTTCAATTAAGTTTGATGATTCTGCTTTCGTGCTTCGATTTGTGCCGCAGAAGATGAATCGCTGTATTCCACATTTCGAAATGGAAGAGGATTTCTCAATCCCGTCTTCTGCAGGTTTAACTCGGCCGAAGAAATCATCAATGTAAGTTCTACACTCTTCCTCTTGTTGTTGTCTTTTCATCGATTCTTCTTCTTCTTCTTCTTCTTCTTCTTCTTCTTCTTCTTTTCAATTTTCTGTGTCTATATCTCTCTTTGTTATTGCTTGCACAGAGCTGATGAAGAGATCATGGAGCTACTTTGGCAAAATGGCCAAGTCGTTGTGCAGAGCCAAAACCAAAGATCTCTCAGGAAGTCTCACATCGGAGATGCCGTTATACCATCCGAGCACTCTGCAGCCAGAGAGACTCGACCAGAAGATGAATCAACCACTGAGCTCTTCATGCAAGAAGATGAGATGGCCTCCTGGTTACACTACCCTATTGACGATTCCTCCTTCGACCGTGGCTTCTATGCTGATCTAATCTATCCGGTCCCGTGCACTCCGGTTGCTCCTTCCACCCGTACCGCCCCAATTCCAGATGTCCGGACATCGGATGTACGGATTCCGACCCCATCGGCAGCGGCGGCGGTTTCTCGGCCACCAATACCCCCTGCGAGGTATCCGGACGTTGAATCCTCAGCGCGGTTTCAGAATTTCCTTCACTTCTCCAGGCCATCGGGGAGGACAGAACCAGGACCGTCAAGTTCTAACAAGGCGGCGAGGGAGTCGACTATCCTCAACTCGAGCGCGACGCCAGCTCCAGAATCTAGGCTTTTGCGTGAGGCGGCACAAGTCTCCGGCGCGGACGTATGGCGCGGCACCATGAGCGGTGAAGCAGTGGCGGGGACGTCGTCTGCTGCGATTGGAGGCGGAGAAACGGAGACCTGTGAACTGGCGGTGAGTTCATCACCTGACGCCTCAGGTGGCAGCGTCAGTGCGAGAGCCGAGCCGGTGCATAAGCCGCAGACGACTGAGGATCGGAAGCGCAAGGGAGTGGAAGCCGACGACGCTGAATGTCGGAACGAGGTAAGTACTGGATTGTTCCTCATTCCCCAGGTACTCGTCTCGTCTATCGTGCGCAGGTCCGGTTATGTCGTGTTGCGTGAGCACCTCTAACTCTTGTTAGCCGATCAGTATCTCAATTTCGGTGAACTAGCCATTTTGTTGCATAACATTAGCTTCCTCTACCGTACACGTGGCAAAGATCTCGTCCGCTAACTACTTTTATGGGGGAGATTATGCCACGTGTATGGTCGTCACGAGTTCCTGTAAATGTCGTGACGTTGATTATTAGACCAGTGATCCCGATGTTCTGTGCATTGCAAAAAACAAATCGTGGTGATGATGGAAGTTCTATTTCTGGTCGTACAACGGGGTGATTCTAAATTAACACTCTTTTTGCTGCGTGCATTCACTTTTTATGAGTATTAATACACTATGTGCTTTGGTTGTTATTTTAGATATATTAAATTAGACATGCGAGATTAGTAATATAGATGATTTTACATGTTTTTTTTGTATATTAATAAATTATGAATAAAATTATGTATATAGTAAAAAATTTGTGTCATGTTTAGTTAAATAAGATAAAAAATAGTATAAAAGTTACAGATTTATTTTTTACCAGTAGATAAGAAGGAAAGATAATTCAAAATCTAGTACTAATAATATCAAGGGCGGGGTTGGTATTACTAATCCCATGAATGATGGATTAACAATCTCTCATTCGTCAGATTGTTAGTTCGAGTCCCACAATACAAACGTGAAATTCACAATATCAAGTGAGTAAAAAATTCTTGATAGGCCACCCTTGTTCCCTAATCCAATCTAACTCCCTCTAGTTACTCGTAACAATCAAGGCCAATATATAAGCATCTTAATATATAGGGTGTTTCTAAGAAAAATGTGAGTGCACTTAGAATTGACTTGTGCCCTAGTCTGGGTGCTTGTGTTCTTTGGGTTTTTTTTTTGGATTATCTTGGTCCAAGATCTTCCACCACCAGTAATAAAATGAGATAGCCTGCAATTGACGAGGGCAGATCGGGATTGGTGTTGTGCCACCGATTTAGGCTTTGATAAATAGGACATCGTTACTATCGAATCACATTTATCTAGTTTTTTTTTTTTCAAGTATGATTACATAATTATTGATGCAAGATTAATTTGATTTTTTGAACAACTAATTTATTTCGCAAACACAATAATTTGAACAATTCGAATTATGAAAATTTGTTGGAGACCAGTCCCACCAAAGAAGGTATGCCTTGCTTTTTTTTTTTTGATAACATTATTTTCTTCCATTAATGAGAGAAGAGTACATCATTCAGATTACAAAGGGCCGGATAAAGGACAAATCGGCACAATGGCCCTTTACAAGTTTTTAATAGATCATAAAGACCTCTAAATTCAGTTGAAACCCAAAATGTCGCATTTGTCGACGACGTCCACCGGAGGAGAAGCGACAATTGCATATTCACCTTACTTTCCTTGCGGATCTAACCGAAGAACACCCTGAACTCCGACTGTGAGAAGAGAAAAAGATCGCACCATCGACGGGAAAACAACGTGCATACAAGAAAAGAAAAGTGCAAAGAATACCAAACAGACATGAAAAATAAAAAATAAAAAAAAATAAAACAAGATAGATAAATCACAATATAACAAAAACACAAAAAAAAAAGACGAGCAAGACACCTGTCCAAACGGGAGAACGAACCACCACGGAACAGATCTAACCAACCTACAGAGCAAATTTGGTCGGAGCATCTCTCTCGGAGTTGATCTGGCCAAAAAACCACGCGCATAACAGATTTAGCTACTATAGCACTCCGTCGGAACAGATCTGCCCAACACACGCACAAAAAAAGTGTAATTTATTTATGTACTGAGAAAATCACGAGCGTTAGGGGTTGGGATGGCGGAAGGAGAGTTGGCTTCTCCTCCTCCCACCGGTCAAATCTACTGATAAAAGAGAAAGCAGAGAGAAAGGGAGAAGAGAGCAACTTGGTATTCGCTTTTATCTTTGTTCACTGCCTTGCTTTATAGTACCTATTAATACTGGACTTCCACCAGAAAAAACTAAAGCTGCATGTAGGGATTGTTAAAAGAAATTCTTAGAGCACCATGTAGTCTTGGCCTGTTGTTTACTCATTATGCAAATGTAGTCCATCTCTCTATATATTGCTGCGTAAAAGGCTGTTCTGCAACTCAAATCTTTGTTGCAGAATGAACAAATAATGAACAAATTGAATTGACTTTTGGATAATAAGGCCTTGATTGACAATTTTGGCATTTTGACTTTTTGGCTAAAAATCGTCAAAAAGCCAAGATTACTCGTTTGGCAAAAATGCCAAAAAGTCAAATCAAAATACAAACTTTTAGAATATTTTTTAATTCAAACTCCTCTCACTTTTAAAATACAATAATACCCTATTATTCATAACTTATTTACTATCACTATCAAGTACATATAATTATTAATATCAAATATATAGAAGGAAAAAATTATCTATTTTGAACAAAAAAAAAAAAAAGCTAGCTTTTTGTCCAAACAACCTACTTTGAACCAAATTTAGTTTTTGGGATAAAAACGCAAAAAAGCAAAAAAGCTAGTTTTTAAGCTAGTTACCAATTGGGTCCTAATTCCTAAACCTATTGCTTTAATAATTCCTAAATTAACTATCATTCCTTCCTTTCACATTAATTGTCCTACAATGCACCAGATATGATGTGGATACAAATATGTTGGGCGCATACAAAGAGATGATTATTGTTAGGACATCATGGCGGAGATGGCCTTTTTCCATTGAGTGATATGTTTGATTGTATACATATTCACTAAGAATGGTAGCCTTATTTGGATTTGAACAAGTGCTTGCATGGATTAGTTTCGTTGGGATGTGAAACATTGGTCTAAGCCTGTGGAAAATTTGGACTGTTCAAATGTTGCCCTTTTGGAAAAACTGCCAGAATAGGGACCTATTAGTCATCGTTTTTTGTTGGGTTGTTTATTATTTGAGTTCAGAGATCCAGCATATTCGTTATGCATGGTTTCTCCCATTAAGCTCATTCAGAAGCTCAGGTGCTCTCCTACTGCAACAGGATGTTGAGCTCGAGTCTCTTGATGCAAAGAAGCAAGTTCGTGGATCGACATCCACAAAGAGATCTCGTGCTGCAGAGGTCCACAATCTTTCAGAGAGGGTCTGTCCTTTTACTGGTGTACTGATGTTGTATTCCTTTTTGTTGTTGCTCTTCTTTATGGATCTAATATTGCTTCTCCTGCAGAGACGTCGAGATAGGATAAATGAAAAAATGAGGGCTTTACAAGAGCTCATACCTCGTTGCAACAAGGTTGCCATGATTCTACCTACGTGTTTCTTGTGAGCATGGAGGGACTATTTCTAGACTAATGCTCCAGTTAATTCTTTTATGAATGTTTCCATCGCTTTCTGTGTTGCAGTCAGACAAAGCTTCAATGTTGGATGAAGCTATTGAGTACTTGAAGTCACTCCAATTGCAAGTGCAGGTATATTCCTTTTTTCCCCTTATCTTATGATTTAGCACTTTCATTATTTTCTCCTCTACAATTCAAATATTAAAGAACTTGGCACAAAATTTTAAAGAGCCAATACAGTCAGCCGCCTAGGTCCTTCTACTATGTAACTATTATATAATCACCCAATGTGGTAGACACTTGTTTGAATGGTAGTTACATTTTCAGGTTCTTCGTGTGCTGGCACCTCACTCTTCCCGGTAACCCCTAATCTAGGACAAAGTTCATCATACACTTCTTTTGAAACCTGGACTTTATGATTCCTTCTGCATAACAACAGACCATTTTTATATTTCACTCTCCCCTACCCCCAACGGAAAAAGAAAATAAAAAAGAAAAAGAAGAAGAAGAAAAATAGAGGAAAGAAAAATGTAGAAATTTCTACCCTGCTTAAGCAGAACGTAAATATAGAAGTTTCCACTAGCATCCATCTCTCAGATGATTGGAATCCATAGGATTTACAAAGGAGTTGCAAGATCTCCTTTATGTGAAAATTAAATTTAATTCTGCCTTTCTGTCATGTTCTCTATGATATCTTACTTCAAATTGTGATATACTTTGGTGGAAATTTGGCACTTATCCACAAAAAAAAAAAAAAACTAGAGATTTGGTTGACACAAAACAGAAACCGACGTATGACTGATGTTCTAGGGCTTAGAGGTCCTAACACTAGCTGCTTGTGAACAACATATGTCCCCCAAGTCTCAAGGTCATTGAATTGCTTCTAGGTTCTAACCTAGATAACGGTTAGGCTTTAGAGTTTAGAGGTTACGGTTGATAAGGCATTATTGAATGCCATAGTAAGCTTGGATTATGACGCCATATTAGCTTGGAAAAAAGAATTGGGTGGCATTCCTATGGAGATTGACATTCGCTTAAAAAGATTGATGATGTGGTTCCTATGTCACTGGTTGTTTGAGAAAGCATTTGCTTTCCTTGTCCGCGTATGGATAGGACCATAGTAGAATTTAAGTTTGGTTTCAGTTAATTCGAGCTTATAAATTGGCCTGTTATTGTATATTTATGTACAACTCAACCTGCATTCAGTACAATTGTGTACTGAGATTGTTCCAAGCCACCAGATCATGATGTTCATGAGTTGCATTTCATTCATTTTGTTAGCTTTTATATGTATTTTCTTTTTTTGGCACAAATCTCGATTTCTTCACCTGCTTTTTTTTAGATCTTGTATTATTGATAGGGAAAACTAGATTTAATTCAATTTCTGCAGATGATGTCCATGGGATGCAGCATGGTTCCCGTGATGTTCCCTGGCGTTCAGCAGTACATGCCACCTATGGGGATGGGAATGGGAATGGGAATGGAAATGGGCATGAATCGCCCAATGATGTCGTTTCCATCTGTAATGGCTGGTTCAGCATTGCCAAATCCTGCTGCAACGGCACATCTGGGTCCATCATTCCCTATTCCAGCCTTTCATATGGCGCATGTTCCTTTACGTGATCCATCCAGAACCCAAGCAACTAGTCAGCCCGAGCCCGCACTGAACTCAATGCGTGCCCAGAACCTCAATCAATCCCGAATGCCAAACTTGGTCGATCCACATCAGCAGTATCTTGGTCTCCACCAAGTGCAATTACCATTGCCTGAAGTATGTTTGGGCTCAATTAAATTCTTACCTTTCAACTGGAGCTTGTATATGCTATGCAACAAAATATGATATCTTCATATAACCACATCATTGCTACATCTTTAAAATGAAAGTTTCCTTCCAAATAATCATTCGAAGTTGTTTCGAAGTATGAGAAATCATCTAGGTTACTAAAACACCATGTGTGCACTCCTATGAAGCACAAATACTCCTAAAATGGCCATGTACAAATATCGAATACGTATTGGATACCAATGTGCTATGATAAATGAAGATACGTATCAGATACGGTTGAGAAGTATCTCAATTTTTTTTTCAATTTATGATACGCTTTGTATACACGGCAAGGATACCTTTTAAATACATCTAAAAAATTATTTTTGTTTTTAGTATTTTCAAAAAAAAAAATTTACTTAGTTAATGATTTGATTTTATTGTTACGAGTGTACAACCATCTAAATATTTTTTTTTTATGCTTAAAGAAAATTTATTTATTTTATAAGATGCTCTTGACTTGGGTAATTATTTAATTTTTCAAAATAACAACAAATTAAATTGGCCTTTTTTCTTGTTTAGTTTTATAAATAATACATAATTAAAAAGTAAAAAAAAAAATTTGCAAACGTATTCTAGTTGTATTCGTATTTTGTTTTTTTTTTTTTCAATTTCTCCGTCTTGTATTGGATTGTATTGTATTAATATCTGTGCTTCCTAAGTGCACCCTCAAACATTAATACTGCTAGAGATTTGCCAAATGTGCACGGCAAAGCCTCTTTTAGCTTGAGCCAATTCCCAAGCTCATTGGTGTTTATCTTGTTTGAACATTGTCAAAAGTTTAAAATTTATTTATGGGCGTGGTCCCTTGTTCTTTGTACAGAATCAAGCAATGATGCAGCCAAGTGCGAGCAAGCCAAGTACAAGCAAACCAGTTGAGAATCATGAAAATCTCCAGTCTGGTATGTTTATTTGAGTTATTTCTCTTGTAATTTTGTTGGGTTGATGGCTGATTCTGTAGAAATATTGTTTCAGTTAGATTGGCACGATGAATGATTTCACTAGTATACTTGAACAAAGATAGAAGGTAACTCTTAGGAGATGAAGCAACCTTAATGCCAAGAAAATAACGAAAATGACCTAAATCTCTTATATCGAACTTACCTCGTTAATGGCTACAGAGTCAGAGCTAATAATGATCATATAATCCTCATATAACAAGAGGAGAACTAATCTAGTAGACGTGCGCCGAGTAAAAAGAGCAGAGTCATGGGTACTAGATTGAAAACGCTCATATCAAGTACGAGGGGACTGCATAAGGTCATAGATAGCACGGTGAAGGCGGCACACTAGACCAGAAGGATAAGAGAGGTCTAGGGGGCGCATATACAGTTCTTCTAAAAGATACCCATTAAGAAACGCATTTTTAACATCTAAATGGAATAGAGACCATTTGTCCACAATAGCCACAGAAATCAATGTATGAATAGTGATCATATTTGCGACAAGAACAAAAGTCTCATCATAATCAATCTATATTCTTGAGAGAAACCTTTAGCAACAAAACAGGCTTTATATTTGCTCCAAAGATTCAGCAGAATGAGTTTTCACCTTTCAAATTCACTTGTAACCAATAAAGATTTTTACTAGCTGGCAAATGAACCAACTCTTAAGTTCGAGTTTTTAAAAAAAGTAGTCAGCACATCATTCAGGCATTGACCCAATTGGGATCATTACAAGCTTCTTTGTTGGACCTGGGTTTGACATATGTATGGATACGAGATAGAAAAGAGCAGTAAGAAGAAGAGAAAAAGTACTAGTAAAACCAAGGAGCCTTATTGATGGGTGACGATAACAGAGAGGATAGCGACGTTCAGACAGATTAAAATCCAGAAAAGCAAGCTAAAGGTAGTAAAACTAGAAAGTTGGGGTTAATGAGCGTCACCATGATGAGAGTAAACCGAAGAGAAGGGTCAAAGAAGAGTAGACCTGGGGACGTTAGAAAGATTATTAGAAGGCAAAATCATAAGGAATGGTAGATATCTCACGAGTAGAAAAATACTTGTTAAGACGAACATCAGAAAGAAAAGAATCAATATGGATCAAGCCTATTTGGTTACTGGTGTTGTTTTGGAAGGAAGATTGGCAGAAGGCAGGCACTCAAGAAATGTAACATGGCGAGACCTGTATAATTTTTTAGTCGCTGGATCATAACATTGATAGCCCTTTGGATTGAGACCATAGCCCAAGAAAACACACAAGACATAATCGGCACTAAAGCTTTAATATGTTCTCACTTCGAGAGGAGAACAAAATTTGTAGAACCAAACACACGAATGAGAGACAATTCAAGAATATAGAAGACATTAGGGATAGATAGTAAATGTGAGGATGTGGGAAGAATTGAACCCATGGAAGCAACATGTGTCGGGAACCCATTTGCAGTAGTAATGGTAATAGGAGATGAAGGAGAAATACAGTCACTAAGAAATGATAAATTGGGAGTCATATGATGGGAGAAATCAAAATCGAAAACCTATATAGTAGATATGGTACCTAAGGTATGAGAACCATTCAAGTCTAACTGAGTGGTAGTCATAGCAAAAACTCGTGATGCTATAAAAGACTAGAACTGCTCAAATATAAAATGCGTAAGGGAAGAGAGAACACCGTGAGAGGTAGGTGCTGTAAGAGTTGTGGCAAGGCAAGACAGTTGCTGTGATTGCTGATATAATGAAGAAGTGGATAAATGAAAAAGAAGTGCATTCCTTTGGTTGTAGATGCTTAGTGCACACGTTCTTCCAATGTTCTTTTTGGTGGTAAAAATTGCACTCATCCATAACAACACGAGATTTGGGCTTACGTGGGACGTGAATCAAACGTGATGCTAGAGTAGGTATGAGAGGTGGCGAATATAAGATTAAGAGGGGCAGGAGTGGCAAAAATCGATTGTGAAGAAGATGTAACATAAGTCACTACGAGTTTCGACAACAAGAAATTCTTGAACAACGCCATCAACCAAGGGTAAGGGAAACCGATGATGAATAGCACCATGAAGAGCTCACTCTGATCTCGAAGAGCCATGAGGCCCATGAGAAATGGTAATAACTATTGTTTTTCTCGGTATTTCACATAACTTTCGAGTAATTATAAATTTGAAAATTCCATAAAAGCTACCTAATCCCAATAAGCAGTTATTTCGATTAGACATCTCAAACTCATATTGCTTCGTAAAATTGGATTCAAGTTACATATTTTTCAAGTAGTCCCACACTTTCTTTGTTGTATCACATTTAGAGATATTCATACCTTTACT
Source organism: Heliamphora exappendiculata (assembly GCA_034768845.1). Lineage (NCBI taxonomy): Eukaryota > Viridiplantae > Streptophyta > Magnoliopsida > Ericales > Sarraceniaceae > Heliamphora > Heliamphora exappendiculata. Next base: position 9,907,611 of record JAOTRH010000006.1, on the reverse strand, counting down.
TGGCTGGACATGATTGTGAAACCAAGTAAGAATTTGGACATTTTCTTTTCCCACAAAGCAGCAGATGGCCTCGTGCTCTATTTCTTTGGAATCTGAAGACCTTGCAATTGAACCAATCACATAACCCTACATTCCTTTGCCTACAATGAAGTTTTTCATAACATTGGACCAATATGAATAATTATCTCTAGTTAATCGATTGTTAATTGCTTGGATCTTATCGTCAGTCATCGTGAGGAGTGTGGCCAAAAGGATGAACTTAAAATATGGACCGAAAGAAAAAATAAAACCTGAATAACCAAAACTAGAACCAAAATGTCGAAGAAGGAAACCAGTAGCAAGTGCTAAAGAGTCTAAAGTAAAACGAAAGCAGATGACTGATACCAGCATGACCTCTGGTGCACTCTGGTGAGGATCGCCGGTGATCGAAAAGTGGTTGGCAAGGGTCACCAATGTACTGATGAATATAGCGGCTAGGGTTTGTGAGATGCGATTCTAGCGGCCAAGGTTTATGGGATGCTGATGATGGTTGGAGCTTTAGGAGTTGCGACTAGGATTTGCAAGAGAGGCTACAATTTTTCCATTCCGATTAGCGAACAAATTTTTTGGAAAGTGACCATATATGATACCATGTTCAAACCTTATAATGAAAATTAACATCGTATTATTACTGAAAAGATTACGATTACAATGCTAAAGATGAACATTATATAGCCCGGCCTTATTAACCAAAAATACTAAAATACCCTCAAGATAAAATAAGCATGAGGACACTCACCGCTAGTACCTTAAGCCACATTTATATGTACTTTGAAAATCTCTCTATATTGCAGGTTGATGTAATGGCAGATGGATTACACAGATCCTGAGGTTTATGAGTTTTCTAGAGAATCTTTCTCCTTTGCGGGAATAGCTGCTGGAATCTTGCCTGCTGAGTTTTGTAGTGGCATAAGAACACCAAAAATAGTGCGGTCAGTATCGGGATGGCTAATACAATAAAACGCAGGCTAACATGTAATTATTTCTCCCATAGCATTAATTTCCTTTAATTTCGGTTTTGAATCCCCCTTCTTCTTTACATTAAGGAGCTGTTAGATCATTTTTTCCTTGTTTTTTGGGGGTGGGGGAGCCATCTTTGTGCCAGACTGATTTCTTTTTTCTTTTCTTTTTTTTGCTTTTTTGGGTACAGTGCCAGATTGATGTTGATTAATGCACAGGTAAATGGGGTGGGTGTTGTGCCATTTAGTCAATTTGAACATATTCTTATGATTTGAACATGTTTTTGTGATTTCATTCGTTTAGTTTTTTTTTTTTTATGGCTATTAAGTTAGAATATTTATATAAAAAAATTAAGGTAATTGAACATCAGTAGTTATAGAATCAATCACAGTTATTTAATTATTTTTAAAAATTTATATTTATTATTTTTAAACAAATATTATTCTATTACGTGACTATTGATATTTAACCTAAAAAGACTTCGTAACCAAATTATAAAAATATGTGAGACATGGACTTACCAAAGAAACACTGCACCTACAGCCTTTCCTGCTGGGGATCTTCGTTTTTCTTTATTTAGTTGTGCAGGGCCACCTCAATTATTGCCGGGCAATTTATGTTCCGACTGCTCTCCAAATTTCTTGCATATTTTTGTTATTGATCGTAATGGAATGGCCTTATTTTGGACTACCCTTATTTTGTTTCAATTTTGCTATTGAAAGTAATTTTTATTTTTTAATTTCAGTTATAAGTTATAATTTTTTTTAAAAATATTTACCACTTTTACTATAAGGTATAATTACTATTTTTTATTATATTTTTTCTATAAATTATAATTTTTATTTAATTTTTATAATTTTTATTAAAAATTATAATTTATAAACTATTAATTTTAATAATATCAAATACCGTAAAATTCAATTTATTTATTGCATCATAGAAAGGCCTATTGACCGTCTGTCTTGAATCTTCTATTTGCGGAGACACTTGCAAAAGGAAAAGAGAACCATAGAGAAAAGAGATTTATTTATTTATTTATTTATTTATTTATTTATTATTTTTACATGTTGCTTTCTATTTCCTCTTACTTAAGTTTAAGATCCAAATATAGGGAATGGGATCTGACTTCAGGCACAGCAGGGTGTGCTTTTCTTTCAAATTGATATTAAATTTTATGATATGAACCGTTTTTCATAGTAGAACTTGCCTGAGTACATTATTCCTACAGAAATTTAAATTTATTGGACATTGATTTAATCATTGATTCGCTGCTTATTTTCTAAAATGATTTATTTTTTAAAAATTAAAGTTAATCAGAGATCATATGGTTAACGATCTTCAATAAATTTCATATTTTATTTAAATATTTTACTTGGTGAGATCTACAAAATAAACTGTTTAAATCATAAAATCTTATTAAAAAATTTATCAACTTGAACCAGAGCACACCTTACCGTCCCAAGATAGGCACAGCAGAATGAGTCTCCTCCATGTTCGTCCTCTACTAATTAGTGTCTGTTTGAGATAATTTTTAAACTTGAATTTTTTTAAAAATTATCTTTTTTGAAAATAAAAAGAGTAACAAAAAGTAAGAATATTTGGGATAATTTTTTGTAGTAATTTTTTTTATTATTTATTTAAATATTTAAAATATTCTTATTTTTAAGAATAAATTACACTGATATTTTCTGAAATTTTGGTCAATTACAGTCAATTTCACAATTTTGAACAAATTACACTGACTCCCCTATAAGTTGAAATGTTTTTACATACTAACTCAAATCGTTAAGATTTCGTCAATAACCGTTTGTGTCATTAATTATATGAGATTTTATTTTTATTTTACCCCTCAACATAGAAATTTATTTATTTTTATAAAATTTATAAAATAATAATTCTTCGATTTAAATTTATCAAAGTAATTTACCTGCGATCGAAACCGTTCACTAGTGGCACTAGGTCGTCAAAAAAATAGTGAACGTTGTCGATCGAGAAATAATAGCGTACACAGTGATAATTATGTGTATACAATTAATGAAAATAAAAATTTATTAATGGTGGTGGCCATAGCGGTTATTCCATGGTGGTTTAAATTGTTTATGAGGTGTCGAGAGTAAGTCTAGAGGTGGTGGGTGGTGGTCATGATGGCCCGAGGTGGCTGTGGTGGTGTGGAGGACGAAAATGGAATAAGGTGAGAGAGAAATTATCAAGAGAGAAAAACGGTGGTTGATAACAGCGACGAACAGTGGCAGAGGAGTTGCCGGTGGTGGCGGCAATTGGGCGGCAATTGGCTCCAGCAGTGCTGGGCTCTATAGTGACGTGATGGTCACGCAATTATGGCGTCAGTTACAGTGTTGTGTATGTGTGTTGATATATGTGTTTATGTATATAATATAACATGTATAAATATACTCTTTTAGATTGAGTTTTTGATTTTTTATAAAAAAAAATTTCATAATAAGGTTTTAAAAAATCTTCAAGTGATAAATAATATATTAAGCTGAGTTTATAAAAGTTAACCCAACTAATTCAAAGACTAAACTATCTATAGTAAATAAAATATAAAATAAATTAATTTATTACATTATTATTCTTCAAACTTATTAGTAGTCGTTTTTAACTTTTTGTATTATAATATGTATTAAATTATTTATTACACTTTTTATTTTCATTTTTAGTAAAAAAACCAATAGAATAAAAAGTTAAAAATGGCGTTAACTGCTAAGAGGCGTAAGTGGAATTTGTCCAAAAATGTGGAATTGATTGTATTTGACCAAAATTTCAGAGGAGGTCAGTGTAATTTATCTTATTTTTAGTTTTTAAGTTGTATTGTTTGAAATATATACACATTTTTTTTTTGTTTTTGCTAATAGTGTTGACTTTTTATGTACTAGTATTATAATAATTTTGTTTGAAAAAATTTTTAGAGTGTTGGAATATCTATTTATTTTTTTATTAGATTAAGAAATAAACAAAAAAATTAAATTTTTTTAAAAAATCAAACAAAACAGTTTAAAAGTCAATTTTTTTATAAAAAATTAACTTAAAAATTAACCCAAACAGGCCTTAAAAATATTAGACTAAGATTCTTACGTGTAAAATGAAACAAGCAAAAGAGAGAAATCATGTTGCTATCTCCCCCATGGGCAAACACAGTAAGCTGCCAAATTATGAGGCTGAACGTAAATAATATTATATGGTATTAATTTTTAATAAATAAATAATTGTAATACAAATTATATGAGTTACTTATTATTTTTTTAATTATTCAATAAAAATAAAATATTATATTCTTATTATAAAATTTATTACCATAAAATTAAGTAAAAGTATAGCGTATAGTCGTGCATGGGACATCGAATAAGAACTCCACTAAGTGTTGCTCTCTCTCCCATTCATGTGACGTCAAAACCACTAAGTGTTGCTAATTATTGCGTAACTCCGGATTTTAGTCAGCATCCAAAATAACAAACAGATGATTTCTAAGCTAAAATTCAAAACCTAAACAATTGTCCTAATTGACTTTGAATTCGAAGTCGCCAAGCCATTGTAATTTAATAGTATTTTCTTAATTTTTTAATTATATGTGTATGAAAATATTTCGTAAATTATATTTATTTGATAGATTGAACCCAATTTGACTGTACTTGTATGTGAATTGACACATACAAAAATAAATAAACATAAATTACCCGACAATGCCCCCATCAAAAGTTAGTCAAACAATCAAATTAGACAATGTTTTGACCATATACCCCTCGAAAGAACTAGGCTTTTAAGGTTCAAATTCCCTCTAAAAAAAGAAGCATACCGTTAAGCATTATCAGCCATTTTTTTTTATAGTGTTGAAAATTTAATCTCTCTCTTCAATTCTCATGATGACTTTACTATCAGACGTCCATTCAAAACGATTCTGCCTCCCCTATTGTTGTGTTAGTAGCAACTGTAGATCCTCCACAATTACATCATCATAAATGATTTTCTCTTGGCCTGTCTTTTAGATCGAACTCCCCATATTAAATACTCGTCTCGAGATTGCAGGACACTTGAGGGGTGAGAGACACTCGATCTAATCGCATTTAATATTACTTTTGTCTCGGTCACATCGCATTTAATGCGATATTAAAGACCGATCCATGCACCGCCGTTAGCACAATCTGGTCGGCCCCAGCGTAAACCCTTCTATCGGCCGAATTGACCTTTCTTTAATGGGCTTCCTTTCTTTGGGTCTTTATCAAGTATTAACATGTTTGAGTTTGGGTTTGGGTTTGGGTTTTGGGTTATAGCATTTTTTCTTTTTGGTTATTAACCAAAAATACATTTATAGGTTTCTAAAAACATTATACTTTTTTTTTATAAAAATTTATTTTTTATAAAAATAAAATTTTTTGAACGTATTTATCAAAATCTATCAAACAATATCTATATTAAATATGAAAATATATATAAAAATAGAAAACATATAACAATTTTTTTGACTTAAATTTTTTTAACTTATTATTTTATTGCCTTTTGACTTAAAATTGCTTTAAACTAAATAATTTTTTAATTTTTAAGCTATTTATAAATTTTGCAAAACTAACTTTTTACCTTTTGGGAATTTAAAATGACTTTAAGTAAATGACCCAATTTTAAATCGGATTACTAACGGAAAACAAAATTATTCAACCATTGTCACGTGATATTATTAATAAATAAATAATCATAACTCGTATTATATGAATTATTTTTTATCTCTTAAGCTCTAATTATTTAACAAATATAAATTATTATATTCTCATCGTAAAAAAATTTATTTTAAAATTAAATAAAAATATTAAATAAAATTATTCAATAGTATTTCGAGCGCAACGAATAATTACTCAGCACATATGTCCCTAATCCTTGATTAGGGATTGACTCTGAACTGAAAACTACAAGTCAAACAACAGCCTAGCAGTGGGGGAATACATATTAGCCTTTTAATATATTGACGTGAAACGGAGGACGGAACACTACTCCTTTAATGCATTCAATTCAGCTCTATCGCCCTCATGGTTGCTACATATGATAATAACTAAATATTTCGTCGTTTCAAAATATTTTATATAATATTTTTTAATTATATAATAAAAATTATTTCCGTAGAGCATAAGTGACTTGTATTTTTTAGGTAGCTAAGAGATAAATTGTAGTTCACTTATTGTGTATTGGAGGTGCACACAGATCAAATTAATTAAATTAAAAATAAATTTCAGAATTGAATCGTTAGTAACAGTTTTAAAAAATTTTAAAACTGAAATTGAATCATTGTAGTTATCGAATTGAACCCGAACTAATTCGTAAAAAGATTAGGTTGTAGTTTGGTTTTGGTTCTTTATTTCTAAAGTTCAAAACAATTATTTTTATCAAATACATAATCAAAATAAATTTAGCCTATACTGTTTAGAAATTTGAAATTGAAAACTCAATATATACTGCAGGCTCTAGTCTAATGTAGCCGTAATTAATTACAAAAAAAAAATAAAAAATCTCTTTTTTGAAATTCTTTTTTTCAATGATGCATTAATTGTTAAATATTTAATTTTTTATATTAGAATGTGGATTTTCTAATATCAAAATTACTCTTACTTGGCATTACTTTAAATTCAGAGTTGTGTGAATTCTTATTTTTTTAAAATACCCATTAAATATTTTCTTCCTTTATTAATTTTAAAATTTGAAGCATGTCCACTTTAAAAATTAAATGATTCTATTAAAACTGAACAATTATACTATTTAGTTATTTATTAACTGTTTTAATTTCTAAATACATACATACACACGTATACCCATCGCTAGTTATAATAATAAAAAAAAAACTAGTATAATATAAAAATTGGGTGAAGTCCTGTCAAGTTATTTTTACATCTATTAATAAGGGTAAAATGACTTTTTTTACTTAATTAACAAAGAATAAATATGTAAATTTAAATTAGTTACAAATAACTTTCCAATCTCCACATAATACCCACTTTCTATGTACTTTTTTTCAAATATTATTATTTTTAATTTTTAAAAAATTTATTTAACACTAATTATGTATATTAAAAAATATTGGACTCGCCCCAGAACATTATTTAATGCATATTTTATTCATATGATCCACATTTGTGGTCAAGCCAATCAGAACTCAATGAACTCTTTTCACTGTTCTTTCTATTGGGCTCTAGCTTTAGGGCCTGTTTGAGCTATCAAAACAGCATTTAAGCTGTAGTGTTTGATTTTTTTTTTTAAAACTAATAAATTTTTTTTCTATCTCTTAGTGCTTGTTTGGAATAATTTTTAAGCTTAAATTTCAGGAGGTTTAGCTTTTTTGAAAAAAAAAAAAAAAAATTTAAGAGTGCTTGGGATAATTTTTTGTAATAACTTTTATGTTTTTTCGCTCTTTATTGAAATACCTAAAATTTTCTTACTTTTAGCTTTAAAGTTGTAGTGTTTGGAATATCGGCATGATTTTTTTTTGTGATTAGAGTTAACTTTTTATGTAATAGTATTATAATAATTTTGTTCGAAAAAAAAGTTAGTTAGCCTTTTTTGGAAACCAAACAGTGCAGCTTAAAAATTGACTTTTTACAAAAAAAAATCAACTTCAAAGCTAGCTCAAACAGGCCCTTAATCTAATAAAAAAAATTCAATACATATCCCAAACACTCTAACTTTTAATCAAATAAAATTATTATAATACTCTTACATAAAAAGTCAACCATACTCACAAAAATAAAAAAATGCATGCCAATATCTCAAAAACACTATAACTTAAAAGTTAAAAAGTAAGAACATTTTAAACATTTCAATAAAAAACAAAAAAACTACTACAAAAAATTATCCCAAACACTCTTACTTTTTTTTATTTAACTTTTTTTCAAAAAAGCTAAATCTCTTTAAAAACTAAGCCTAAAAGCTATATCAAATGGACGCTAAGTGTTCGTTTGGCAACTTAATTTTAAGCTAACTTTTTAATTTTAGATTACTTTAAGTCAAAAAGTTAAAAATTCATTTGGTTAGCAAAACAGACACTTAAAAAGTCAAAAAAAATCATGTAAGCCACGTTGTAAATTGACCAAATTGCCCTCATCTTTCCAAAAAGAAACTCAGTTGAATTCTCCCAAACTAGGGATGTACATGAGTTGATTTGGTTCGATTTCATACTAAACTTAGGATCGAACAAATTTTTATCGATTTTAATTTTTTGGATCCAGAACCAACCCAATTATATTGTAAAACTAAACCAAACCAAATCAATAAAAATCGAGTTATTCGGTTTGAAACCACAGTTCCACAAACTTTGCGTGCATTAAAAAAATTTCTATGTATAAATTTTAAAAATTTAAAATGAATAACAAATAAAAGTTAACACGCATATAATATAATAAAAGGTAAATTATACTAACATTCCTTATGGTTTATGACAAAAACATCAACTTCTCATATAGTTTTGAAAATATAACTAACTTTCCAACAGATTTAATTTTTGAATCAATTAAGTCTAACCATTAAAATATTTGTTCATACTTAACGAAAACCGCACAAATTACTCCAAAATCACTCTCAAAACCACTGCCTTCAAAACCACTTCATCCAAAACCACCATGCTCTATGCTCTTTCTCATCTATGCTATCTCTCATCTCTCTCTCTCCTTCTGTTCTCTCTCATCTCTGCGGTGGCGTGCGAATCGACTGTGGCGTGGGAGTCGGTGGTGGCGTGCAGTGGCCTGCGGCGTCTGTATGTCTGTCTGTCTCTCTCTCTCCTCTCTCCCTCTACTCTCTCTCATCTCTGCTATCGCAACGGTGGACAACGGTAGGTAAGATTGGTGCACCGACGTCACGTCTCTCTTCTGTGAAGTTTTTGGGGAAAAAAAGAGAAGTTGTAAGCTTCTCTTGGGATTGTATAATATATATACATATATTATATAGCCGTCCACCGCTGCGATAGCCGCCAAATCACCAACCTTCGCCACCGACGCCACCACTACCCGAACCACGCACCACCGCCGTTCTCTCTCTCTCTCTTGGTGTGGGGGTCGGCGGTCGGCGACGGTGTGGGTTTGGGGCGATGGTTTTGGGGTTGTAGGGGTGATTTTGGAGTATGTGATGGTTTTGGGAGTAGTTTTCAGGTGGTGGTGGTGGTTTTCGTTAAAAATTTTAACGGTTGGATTTAATTGATTCAAAAATTAAATTTGATGAGAGGTTAGTGGTATTTTCGAAATCATAAGGGAGGTTTTTATTTTTTTATTAAAATTTTTAGTGGAGTTCAGTATAATTTATCCTATAATAAAAGTATAAAATAAAAGTTTAAATAATTATTTTACAATCTATTTAAAAGAAGATAGAACAAATATCTAACAAAAAAAAATTACAAAAATATATGACATATAACAAATTAATAATAATTATCTAATCTAATAAATTTTTTTAATTTGTAAAGTTAAAAAAAGTTATTTTTTCTATATGAATTTCACAATAATTATATAGGTAAATTATATATATACATTTTGTATTTAGGAATAATAATATTAACACTTTCTTTGCTTTTTAAAATATCGCTACACTCTCTTACTTATTATTGATATTTTTTTAATTTTTAAAATATCACTACATTCTTTTATTTTTATTATTTAGGTAACAATTTGATTTATTAGTCAATTTAATGTCAATTTTCAATAAATTGACAAATTTACCTTAACTTTTGCGTGCCCACCATCTCTCTTCTCAATCTCAACTCAATCTCAAAACTCCGATCTCTTTTCTCTCTCACCGATCCCTTAGGCTCTTCAATTTATCTCCAGCAAAAAGATTTACTTCAAAAAGTAAGGGTTCGCTACTGATCGATCTCATCATCCAACTCAGAAAAATCCCAATCGCCAACTGCTCATTCCACTGCTTATGATCATGAATCATTGGAATCCCCTACAAAAAAACAGAGAAGAAAAAACACCCACCATGAAAATCAAGAACAAAAATATCAGGCTATCAAGATTTATGGCTTCCCTCTGGTTATGGTGGCTACTGCCGTGTGCGAGTTTGAATTCTTTGAAGAGCTCCGATGACGCCAAGATTCAAGCCATTTGTCAGAAAATGAAGAGAGAGAAACGAAGTAAGAGCAGGGAAGAAAAAACTGGGTCTTCCAGTTATGGCGATGATGGTAAGAAAGCAATGAAGGGGGGTTTGGATTCGTCGTCTTCGTCGCCATTGTTGGGGTCTCCGGCGGCCGGAGACGACGTTTGGAGTAACGAAATGGTGTCTCCCACCACCGATCATCCTCAGTTCATCATCAAAAATTAATTTAAAGTTTTTGAATTAAAATAATTTAAAAATCAATCAAGGATGAGGCTCAGATCTGTGACACCGCCGCATCTCGGCTCTCCGAACCCCACTGTCGCATCTCAATCCAAATCCCACCGCCGCCGCCACCACACCATCACCGCACCTCCATCACAAACCCTCACCACCACCGCGCACACAGCTCCATCGCTCACCAAAACCCTAACCTTCGCCACCGCCTTCTCTGCCTTGGGACGGTGGTACGCTGATGGTTGGAAAATTATTAGGTACTCCCGGAGCATTGATCAACAAGAAGATAAAGAAGAAGACGAGAAAAGATCACACACACACGCACCTGCGCACAAATTACCGTGCTTTCCACGACAAAATTATTGGGGTGACAATTTTAAAGAAAGGGTTGTTACTGTAAATAAGAAGAAAGTGCAGCAGTATTTTATAGCGGTAAAAGAGTGTTAATGTTATTATTTTTAAATATAAAGAATGTTAATATAATTTATTTTAATTATATATATAATTTAATAATTAATATTTTTTATTATATATATATATATCAAATTTATAAATTGCTCAATTAATTCGAGTTAATTTTAAATGAACCCAACAACTGAATTAACATTATTAATTTGATTTTTTTATAATTTAAAATTAAATTAATTACTTATAAATATCGAACTAATCTAACTCATACAAATATAAGATTGGTTCAATTTTCAAGTTACTTGGTTCTTTTGTGGGCTCCTATCCCAAACCAAACGAAGCATCTTCAACCGCGATACTCCTGCAACGGCAAAAGCTTCTGTCGGTGGCGACAGAAGTCTTTGCCGTCCCAAACATGGTGACAGTCCCAAACACGGCGCAGACCGATCTGTTCTTCAATTAGGTAATTTTGATTCACGGATCTGTAATGTGTGAGTTGCAAAGTTGTTGATTGGAACATAAACACACGAAATCTTTTGAATTTTGTTTAGATCTGGTGATTTGGGGTTGAATGAAACAACGCACGACCCATTGTTGGTGGTTTGTGGTTTGTTTGGTTAGTGAGAAAATTTTCATGAGAGAGGATGCCGAGACTTTGAACACTCATAATTGCTTGGGCACTACGGATGGTAAAATCTCCCAATACACTTGTTGATTTATGTTCAAATTGGAATAGAGAACTCGTTAGCTTTGCTAAGCAGTTGAACGAATTTGGACATACACCCATCTCTCTCTCTCTCTCTCTCTCTCTCTCTCTCTAGGGTGAAGGCATGAGGAATAGAATTATCTGTTACAAAAATTGCCCTGTTTGGTTATAGTTTTTATTTTTTTTATTTTCCTAGAAAATTTCTTCAAAATAGATAAATGCATTTGTTTTTAGTTTTAACAGAACTGTTTGAGTTAGAAAAAGAGAAAAAATAAAAAATTAGGAGTATAATTGTTGTGTTTGAAATTTGTTTAATTTTATACGTAAATGATAAAATTAAAAATTATTATAAAAAAGTTAAAAAATTAAAAATCTAATAGGATAAAAGTTAATGATTAAAAAATAAGACTTTTTAACTTTTTTGACTTTAACTTAAAAAACTAATTTTAAGTCAATTTGCCAAACAAGAGCTTAGTTCATAGGCTAAATATTCTTTTCCCAAAATCTCTCTCAACTTGAATTATGTGAAATTTCTTCTAAGAAAATTTTGAGATGTTGTTGAACATTTTTAATGCATTCAAAAATGTTATGTAGCCAAAATATTTATTTAAAAATTTATTTTGAATTTAAAATAAATTATTCAAATTCAACTATGTGGTGTTGATCATAACAAAAGTGAATATAGACAACAATTTTGAATTATAAATAAATATTTTGAATTTGTAGCATTCTATACTATTATTAAAAGGAAACACCCCAATTAATATGAATCTAAAATTGAAATTAACTTAATTTTTTAATTTTCAAAATTATCTTTTAACAGCAAATAAATGCAGAAAAATGACATAAATAACGTTAATTACAAAAATTACCACATTTTATCTCTCCCCC